>JANBPO010002517.1:1555299-2078933 GCA_024336825.1 Amorphophallus titanum
GGTCTGCATTTAGAAGTCCAAGTGTTAGCACATCATTGAGTAGAAATCATAATCATAATTGAAAATTGAGTGCTAAAAAAAGAATAAAAAAGAAATAAAAAAGAGAGAGAGGATCTGTAGAAAGTTTGAAGTGTCACACGAGAAATGGAACTAAAAGTCATCATTGCTGATTTCGACGACAGATTTCCTTTGAAAAGAATGGCCACGACGAGACACGATTCCCCATTTCGGGGTGAGGTTTTGTCGAATGTATCACGTGGGAATAGAAGAGAAGAGGCATAGAAGAGAAGGAACGCACAAGAGAACAAACAAGTGGCAAAAAACTAAATCATTCCATTCATATATGATCAACTGTCAAGTACATGTACATCATAAGTGAGGGGGTAGGTGTACAGATAACTCTCTAACTCTCGCCACCGCCCTCCTGGTCATCCCTCTCTTCTCTCCTAAGACGAGGATCCCTAGGGGGCCTCATGGAGGTCTGCGAGGTAGTACTCACCTCACCCCGTAGTGCCCGATCAACCTCGGTGGCGTGACGTCGCTCCTCGGTTGAGGAGACTAGAAAGGTACCCACGGAGAAGGAAACAGACTGACGGACCCTGAGCTCTCGTGCCCTCTGGTAGCGCTCCTCACTGTCCTTCAGCCTTTGCTCCGCAACTCGAAGACCTAGCTGGTGCTCCATCACCTGGGCCTCTAGAGCCCTCCTCTCATCCTAGTCCCTCTGCCCTCCTGTCCTCTCTCTCCCACTCTACCTCTCTCTTTGCCACCTGGACAGCAACCCTCAACTCTAACACATCTCGTGGCAACTCCTCGGTGTCGCGACGTCGTAGCTCCGTCTCTAGCTCTGCCATGGTGGCTGCCTAGGCATCACGCTCCTCCTCGGCTCAGGCTAGCGCACCTCGGATCTCCGCCACCTGCCAAGGTCCATACTCTCATGAGGTTAGAAAAAGTAGGAGGTAATCAAATCCAAATCTTGTAAACAACACTCACCTGAGCTGCGAGCTTCCCCTCTGCCTCCTCGGCACGTGCCACCACCCTGGCGGGCTGCTCCTGGAGGGAGGTGACCTCCGAAGGAGGAACCTGGGAGCTGGAAGACGCCCCACCGGCCATCCCTACTGCCGCTGCCTGCTGGGCATGCTGAAATAAAAGAACAAATGATAGTCATCGTCTAAGCATCTAGAATCTAGGTATAAAAAAAAGAGCAAAAAGAAAAAAGAAGAGAAGATGCATTGCATAAGCTTACCAAGATGTCCAGCTCCTGTCGAGTGACAGTCAACTGTCGTCTGGTGTCTGCCAACTGAGCTCGCAGATCGGTGATAATGGCATCACGGGCATCCTGCATTCATGAGCATGTAGATTAGTGTCACATACATATGCATACATTCATAAATAAAAATAATAAAAAATAATACTCATTTCACACTTACCTTCAGTGGTCTACCGAGCTGGAGACGCTCCGCGTGGGTCTCCCGGTAGCGCCGTAGGAAGTCGGCACTATCCTACGCGTGAGACATCACGAGCACATCACCTTGCTGCCAGTCCTGGAACTGGGCAGGGAAGCGTGTGCGCCAGTCTACGAGCTTCGCCTTACCTCGAGTCTTCCGCTCGATGCAGCTCGGTTCGTCTATGTCCACCCACTCTTGGGCAAATCCCAGGGTCCTCATCACTAATTTGAGCCGAAGCGGCTTCATCTTGTTCAGATAGTGGACCCAAAGGTCCCGCCTAAAACGAGGACGGCCAGCCTCGACCCAGGGCTGGCCTGCATCGTACATGCCCAGGTAGGGCCTCCAGACCACCTACATTTCCATACATATACCAAGCTAGTGTCCACGTTTGTAAATAAAATAAATTTCCAATTGTTTATACGCTCCCTCAACAATCCTCACTAACCCTTCAGGGGCCTCATCAGCCTCTTGGGTGGCGTCCCTAGTTCTTGGTGGCGGTAATTCGATACTTGTATCGGGTTATCGGTACCCTGAGCTCTGAGTCGTTACAGTTGGTATCAGAGCGACGTTGGGGAAACGTGTAAAGAATTGAAATTACATTTGCTTGTCCAGAACAAGTCCAGTTGTGTCGTCTGTTGCTGGCTTAGGATGTTTTCCGTGATTATTAATGAAATTTTCCATTGTCATATGTTTTAGATGTCGCCCCGTAAAAGAAGAACTCCTGTTCCCCTGGAAGAGAGTGGCAGCGTTCCGCCTCCTATCGTGCCTGCTCCTCCTATCGTGCCAATCCCTATTCCTACTGTGCCAGCTCCGCATGATGACTTACCCGATGGCCGTAGTAGAGCACTCAATGAATTTCTACTGTTCCACCCGCCGACTTATGAAGGTCAGTCAGATCCAGATGCTGCCAGGATTTGGATCGAGGCGACCGAGCATGTATTTCGATCGATGGAATGCGTGGAGGACGAGAAGGTTATGCTAGCTACTTTTCAGCTTCAGGGTGCAGCATTGATGTGGTGGAGTTCGGAGTGAGAAGTCGCCTTCCGTTCCTGACCACTTCATAAGATCACCTGGACAGAGTTCGTGACTACCTTTGAGCGTACCTACAGTCCGGCCTATCTTTGCATGGATAAGATGCACTAATTTCTGGATCTAGTGCAGGGTGAGATGACCGCGTTGCAGTATCGGAACAAGTTTATCGAGTTGGGTCTATATGCGTCGCATATTATTGCTGATGAAGCCTTGAAGATCGAGCAGTTTCTCCGAGGTTTGCGAGCCAAGTTGAGAGTGCCACTTCTTGCTACCCGTGTCACTATCATGGATGATGGATATCAGGTAGCAGTTGCGGTTGAGCTTGATTTGGCGAGGTCTGCAGGGTTTTCTCAATCCAGTGTTGCTCAGCCGGTTGTGCCATTCCAGCAGCCCTATCAGCCGTCAGCACCTGGCGTTTCATCTGTCGTGGCTACTTCTGGTGGTCCGTCGAGGCGGATGTTTTGGAAATCTAAGAAGTGTTTCAATCGTCAAGCACCTTCAGATTTTGTGCCGCAGCAATCAGTGTCTCCTGATTCAGTTTAGCAGTCTGTTCCTCCGTATCAGCAGCGCCGTAAGTTTCATGTGAGTCAGCTGAGACCGTGTCCGAGGTGTGGTGGCAGCCATCCCGGTGTACCCTGTTTCTTGTGGGTGGTTTGCTATCGTTGTGATCAACTGGGTCATGTTGTTCGAGATTGCCCGATGAAGTCAATTCTGGTGCAGTTCTCGTGGGTCACCCAGCCGCAGCAGCCACAATTTTACCTTCCTGCACCACCTCAGCCTCAGCCGTCATTTTTGCAAGTTTCTACTTCTTCCCAACAATCTTCTGCAGCCTCTAGTCGGAAGCTGAGGAGCCGGATCACGCATATCACTCGTGCAGAAGCAATTGCATCAAATCTTGTAGAAGGTACGGTTTCAATTTTGGTCATCCTGCTCGTGTGCTATTCGATTCAGGTGTCACTCATTCATTTATTTCTGAGGATTTCCTTGCTCGTCTCAAGGAGCCGATGACCGATTCGCTCTGTGATCTACTCGTTGAGTTGCCCTCCGGAGATTTCATGTCCACTCTATTTTTCCTGGAAGATTCTCCTATTATTGTCAGTGATTGACAGTTGCCAGTGAAGTTGTATGCGCTGCAGTTGGCCGAGTACGATGTGATTCAAATAATGAAAAGGGAATAATGATAATAAATAATAATAATAATAATAAAGAAAGTAATAATAATAATACTAAATAAATAAAGATAAAAGATATGGCCCCAAGCCCGAGGTGCATTGACCTCACCTCATCCTCGTGCCACCTGCTCAGGCCTTGGCCTTCATGTGCACTGACCTGCTCAGACCTCGGCCTGCATGTGCACTGACCTGCTCTAACCCTAGCCTCCATGTGCACTGACCTGCTTTGACCTTGGCCTGCATGTGCACTGACCTATTCTGACCTTGGCCTGCATGTGCACTAACCTGCTCAGACCCTGGCCTTCATGTGCACTGACCTGCTCAGACCTTGGCCTGCATGTGCACTGACCTGATCAGACCTTGGCCTTCATGTGTACTGACCTGTTCTGACCTTGGCTTGCATGTGCACTGACCTACTCAGACCTTGGCCTGCATGTGCACAAACCCTTCCTTCACCTTTGTGCCATGTGCACCGACCTTAGTTCAGCATGTGCACCAACCTCATGCCTGGCCGCCCATTTACATCGACCTAACTTACGCCTGGCCACCCATGTGCACCGACCCCATCCCTGCATGGCTGCAGCTGCACCGACCTAACTTACGCCTGGCCTCCCATGTGCACCGACCTCAGCATGCCTGGCTGCCCATGTGCACCAACCTCACCCACGCTTAGCTGCCCATATGCATCGAACTTACCCACGCATGGCTGCAGGCTGCTCTGACCTTCAGCCCAAAACCTGCTTAGACCTTTGTCCAGGCTGCTCTGACCTTTAGCCCAAACCTTCTCAGGCCTTTGCCCAGGCTGCTCTGACCTTTAGCCCAAACCTGCTCAGACCTTTGCCCAGCATGCTCTGACTTCAGCCCAAACCTGCTCAGACCTTTGCCCTAGCTGCTCTGACCTTCAGCCCAAACCTGCTCAGACCTTTGCTCAGGCTGCTCTGACCTTCGGCCCAAACCTGCTCAGACCTTTGCCCAGTTGCCCAGGCTGCTCTGACCTTCGGCCCAAACCTGCTCAGACCTTTGCCCAGCATGCTCTGACCTTCAGCCCAAACCTACTCAGACTTTTGCCTAGGCTGCTCTGACCTTCAGCCCAAACCTACTCAGACTTTTGCCTAGGCTGCTCTGACCTTCAGCCCAAACATGCTCAGACCTTTGCCCAGCATGCTCTGACTTCAGCCCAAACCTGCTCTGACCTTCAACCTAAACCTGCTCAGACCTTTACCCAGCATGCTCTGACTTCAGCCCAAACCTGCTCGGACCTTTGCCCAGGCTGCTTTGACCTCAGCCCTAGACATGCTCAGACCTTGCCTAGCATGCGCAGACCTCATCCTCAGATGTGCACAGACCACTGCCCAATGTGCATCAACCTTAAACCCGCATGTGCACAGACCTCATCTCATGTGCACAGACAACTGCCCAATGTGCATAGACCTTAAACCCCAACGTGCACAGACTTCATCTCATGTGCATCGACCTTAAACCTCAACATGCATCGACCCAGCCCAAACATGCATAGACCCTACCCATGTACACGGACCTCAAACCCGCATGTGCATAGACCTGTTGGAACACTCCTCTGTTAGAAGTCCATACATGCTGTAAGGACTTATCTCAACCCCGTGCATGTTTTTCACCCAAGTCCATACATGTTTGCACACTCAAGTCCATACATATTTTTCTCTTGTTGCAAAGTTCGTACATGTTTCTGAGTGCTCAAGTCCATACATGTTTTTCTCTTGTTGCAAAGTCCGTACATGTTTCTGAGTGCTCAGGGGTCGTCTCTTCTTTCGAGGTCACATGGCCTCTTCGGCTCTAGCGGGGTGACCTTATTGTAACTAATGGCCCATTTAAACAGGAGTCGGGTTTTCTCTTTAGGGAAGGAGTAAGGCTTCATCATTTTCGCCCTTAATGAAATTCTCTGGTCAATGGGCCTTATGGAAGAAGCTCCCACCACGACCTTTGTTCTCCCATGTTGTCACTCAAAGGCTTCGAGGTCTGGGGTGCAAGATTCTTCTCGTGCTAATTACTTGCCGGCTGATCGCTCTTCCCCACTCTGGGCAGTGGTAGTCGGTTAATACTTTGCCAGGAAGACCTCGGCATCAGATGCTAGGTCGACGAGCTCTTCAAGGGTTTTGACCTCAACATCCATCACCCTTTGTAGTATTTCGCCCTTCAGGCTTCTTAGGAGTCTTTGAGTGGCACCCTCACAATTTGGAGGGTTTCCACATTCTTCACGAGGGCGTCCCCTTTTCCTCGTATAGTCCAAGGCGGACTCATCACCTCTTCGATCAGCTGCTTGTGATTCGGCCTCGGTGACCTTGCTCTCGACCCGCCTCATTTTGGCCCCTTGCTCGGCCCTTAGCTTATTCGTCCCTACTGGTGCTATCGGGCTCGGGTACGGGCTAGGTAGTCAGCGAAAAGGGTTTACTCCCGGCGTCATGCGAGGTATGAAAGGTGCCTGCTGCAATCGCTGGAAGGAGCTGCCCCTGGTGTAATCTTGTATCATTCGGGGCATTGCTAGTGGTGGTGGAACCTTGGGTGACTCACGGCCATCCCAGAAGGCTCAAAATGAGGGCCCCGCCTACGCGGGCATTGCTAGGTGTAAACCCGCCTTGGTTGATTTCCCCCTTGACACTTCGACTCTGCGTAATTCTTCAAATAATCTTTCCGTCATGGCGAGGGTGGGCTGATGGAAGCTAGAAGTGCTGCCCCCTGTCCTGGCTTCAGATGGGGGTGACAATATCATGTCATCACGGTCGGGGACACCTTGTCCTTGAAGGGTCAACATTGGGGCCCCCAAGCCCCCATATGGAGGAGGGTCATGGTGAGGGGCCTCCTCCCCAGACGGCGGGGAGTGTATCTCTTCATTTCCTCTTTCACCGGTTTGGCCTGAGCCGCACCCGATCGACAGTGTGTAGCAAGAGAGGACAACGCCACTCCTTCTATTCTTCGAAGTCTCCCCTTTCTTTCCCTCCGGGCTTGGCGTATGAGGAGCGGGAGACGGTTGATTGAATTCTGGTTAGAGCGGTCGAAAACTGATAAGTTTGTTGGCCCTGTGCGAGCTCAACCCATGACCATACTGCGGTGGGCCCCCCGTGGTCGAAGTCAGGCTCGCGTGGGCATCGATAATATTTTCGGTGCCAAGGGGGCAACGGGAGGACGACCCGGGATCAAATCCCAGAACCAATATGTATTCCAATAGAGCGGGCTATAGGCCGAGGATGTGGGTCAGATAATGACCATGACCGGGATGGACCAGTGGTCTAAACATGACCCACGGAGGCCTCATCGATGTTCCCATGCGCAGGGCCTGGGGGTGACGAGAGCCGTCTCATTTCATTCAGATTTTGTCGGTCACTCAGGGGCCGCTTTATGTTTAGACAGAAGTCCATATTGCAAGTATGCTGCAAATGGACATAAGTCCGTCGAGTACACAGTAATTTTAATAATGGGTCAGAAAAGGATCCGGCATGGGAAGCGGTGTTGTGCCCCTTGTGCTTTGATGATGGTGTGATGTTTGTTTTGTTGATAGCAACATAATGAGTCACCACATAAGTATGATGATGTGTATGGCATTTGCTTGCGATGAATGGCATTGGTACATAAGTGTTAGTTTGTGCATAAGTGTTTGCCCGTTGCATTTGGTCCTGCAAGTCTGTGCGTAGTCAGTGCATGTAGGTGGTCTGCATATGTTCTGTCATTGTAAATCTTAGCAAGGTTAGACATCTGCCTTAGCTATGTAGAGTGCCACTCATAGTCTGTGCACATTTTACTGTCTTCTCCCAAGTCCGTGCACGTTTCTCATTTGCCCTTGTGCACGTTCAAAGTCCGTGCATGGTTTGATCTTCTAGTAGGCACAAGTCTGCGCACATCTTGGCCTTGTGTTAAAACATACGTCCATGCACATTTCAACAAGTCCGTGCATAATGTTCAGTCAAATTTTGTGCATATTTCATCAAGTCCGTGCACATTACTACTTGCATTCTTATGTCCGTGCAGGTTTTTATGCTCGAAGTCTGAGCACGTTTTCATTAGAAGAAAATCGAACTCCGTGCATGAACAGTGCAACTCTTGCATCTACAGGCTGTAGCATTATCCAAGCCCGTGCACATACGTCTTCGTGCACTTGTGTTAAAGTCCACGCATGTTCATAACCCTTTGCATGTTTCAACCTTCAAGTCCGTGCATGTGTAACAATGTCCATACATAGTTGCCTTTAGGTTGAGTTGAAGCCTGCACATATTTTAGACTTAGGCTGAGTGGCATTGGGTTGCATTGTAGGTTCGTGCACATTTTACCCTTCTAGTCCATCTACACTATTTCTGAAGTCCGTGCACATTTCATCATCCAAAGTCCGTGCACACTTTGTCTTTTAAAGTCCATGCACACTTTGCCCTTGAAAGTTCGTGCACACTTTGTCCTTCAAAGTCTGTGCACATCAATCTTAGTGCACATTCTGGACTATGATTGTTTGGGTTTGGTTGCGTACAATGTCCGTGCAAGCCATACTCCGTGCAGATTTTTGTTCTTCAAGTCCGTGTAGATTTTTGTTCATCAAGTCCGTGCAGATTTCTGTTCATCAAGTCCGTGCACTTTTTCCTCTTGTTGCTTACTAGTCCATGCATGTTTAACCCCCTACATATATTTTCCTTGGCACGACGCAAGTCCGTGCATGTCTCTTTGAAACATGCATCCGTGCATATATTCCTTCACATATGCCCATGGCTTGGCAAGCAAGTCTGAGCACATCATACCCCATGCGCATTTCACCAGTGGGCATGTTGAAGATGGTGTAGACATTGTAGCTTCACCATTGACACAAGTCCATGCATATCATACCCCTTGCACATCTTGCCTCTCTGCATGCTGAAGTCTGCATAGACAGTGTAGCTATCCCAGTGTTTATGAGTCCGAGCACATATCAACCCCGTGCATCTTTTTCTCTTCAAAATATTCTCAATTGAACTAATTTTTCTGTTCTGTAACAGGACTTCATTCGTTGAGGATAAGGCTGGCACGTGATCAAAGAGCCCTGGAAGCTGACACGTGGACTTCTTAGAGAAGGGGGGATGAGCTCTCCACACGCTTAGGGCATCCTTAGTGTGAAGTCACATATAAAAGGACATCACTTCTGCAGTTAAAGTGAGGAATAGGCATTAAAAGGATCCCTAAGGAGAGAGATCGAAAAGAAGATATCTATGAAGAAGAAGAAGAGTGCAGAGTAGAGAAAAAGAAAGAGGAGAGTTCCACAGAAGAAGAAGAAAAGAGAGCAGCACAGAGAAAGAAAGAGTAAAAGAAGAAGAAAAGAGTGAGAGCCAGAAAGAGCACGGGAGAGCTTGGCCTTTAAGAAATTTCATCCTTGAAATTTAAGGACTAATAAAGGAGAAGCAGGGAAGAATGACCTGACAACACAACTACGAAGTGACACGAATCACGAGGAACATAGCTCAGAGGAGCACAATCTGACCATAATCACGAGCACAGGCTTAGGACTGAGCACAACACAAGTGAACACAAGTCCGACACCTCTGAAACAAGGTAACGTCGCTTACGTCTCACAGGGAAAGAGACACGACTGCCACGACAATAGATCATGAAAAATGAAACGATAGACACATCAAGCATCAGCTTACACAAGGAAACATAGTCCTCTCAGGTGACAGCTTGACAACATCATCGGCTCCAGTGCCAAAGGTGATAGGGAACACCTGGCACACCGGACACCAATGACAAATTCACAGCGAACAACAGCAACACGGTAGCACCTACATGATTCCGGCTCTGTACAGGACACAAAACTACGGAACACAACTACAAGCAGGGTCACATCAAGGCACAATAGCAGCTGACCACATGACTATGGGGAACGAGTCATGCATCAAGCAGCTCACCAAGAAAAGACCCACGACAATGAGAAACGATAGCAAGAACCACGATCTCAAGGGCCGC
This sequence comes from Amorphophallus titanum, assembly GCA_024336825.1. Classification (NCBI taxonomy): domain Eukaryota; kingdom Viridiplantae; phylum Streptophyta; class Magnoliopsida; order Alismatales; family Araceae; genus Amorphophallus; species Amorphophallus titanum. The sequence continues at coordinate 1,564,898 of JANBPO010002517.1, forward strand.
ATCTCAAGGACTACAGGCACACCTCGAGAACACAACACCCAAGAGACAATACAGAGGAGTAAAAGGGTACTCAATCAGCACGAATGCAGATAAATTCCCCAACACTCACAACGCCAATGCCAACACTAGAAAATTTACTAGCAACAGCACGGCAACGGACGACATCAAGGCACAGAAAGTCAAGATGAAGTCACATCGAGAAGAAGTAATTCTCGACCAGTGGGTTATCAGCCCACATGCTTCCACTGTGCACTCAAACATACATGTAGGCATCAGAAGATAGCTCGGTACTCACATCTCAGTACACACACGGCGCCATCGTAATTAACAAAAATTGCAACTTAGCACGCCATGAGTATTGATCCAGCGAACAACTGATCACAAATAGCCTAAGTGCAAAGAAAGAGAGCACTAGCATCAACACAAAGCCCGAAGAAAAATGCTAATCTCAGCTTACCTTTACGTCCTGAAATAATAAATGAGCCCTCACAACACATCAGCCGTTGGACACGGCACGATGAACACGGTACGCAACAGCTTTTAACACCATGACGGAGTCCAAAGCCAAGCAACTGTAAAGCAAGGAAAAGGTCAGACTCAGATAAAACATTGTCCACACTTAAGTAAACACAAGACAAAGGCATCACTAAGATAGTAATTCCAAGGCTAACCTCGACAAGACTCCACCAAACGGAATGAGAAACATCAACCTCGACCAACAGAAGCTCACCGGGAAGGGAAAATCCTAGGTCGCTCAAGCATCTTCTCATTCATGGAATCTAATCGAGCACTTCAACAGAAGTGAGACACATCAGGAGCTGAACAGACTTAAGCTGGGATGACCAAAACAACGTAAGATCATGTACGGTCATCAGACCAACGCTAAAAGTCAACAGTAACCTGAATAAATTATAGAAAACCTCGAACAAAGTACCACAGATTCGAACCTTTCGGTGAATATTGCCAAGTACAACATGATCGAGATAGACATCACGACGAAAAAGAAGCACCTCATCACATCCTAACGAGAGCAGGACCATCTCGTACAGTGCCAGGATAACACGCACAAGATAACAAGCGGAAAACAAAGCGATCATGAATCGCAAACCTAAGCTAGCAGATTCCACCAGCCTTTAGCTGGGTGACTATACAGGACTTAAGGACTCTGGAAACTATATCAGCAGTCATAAATGTGTTCCAGCGCCTATTGAACCTCTCAGCTAAGGCCTGGATCAATCCTGTATGACAAGGATAAGAATACAAGGCTGCTGTAACCGCATGGCGTATACCTATCCTGTCAAGTGCTGTCCTGTAAACTGTCAGCACGCCCCACAGCCACTCCGTGGCACCACGACGGTAGTAGTGGGTGGGGATGACGACCCACCTCCCGTACCAGCTGGGGGCCTTCTGCGCCAAAATCCTCTCCAGCAGGCAGTCGTGATCATAATCATCATGCGCAAAAGCTGCGCCAGAGGGAGTCAGAAACATCTCGTCAATGGTGACGTCCACGACCCGGTGATGTCCAGACAAATGCCAAACAGTCGGTGAAGACGGCACTGCTCGAACGGTGAAACTATCAAACTCCCTGAAGAAACCCAGGCTCCTCTGGTCAGGGTACTACCACTGTCGCACAAAACCCTCTGGGAAGCTCGGATAGGAGAAACTGCAGGTGCCATGCATGCTGTCCCTTCCAGGCAATATGGCCCGCTCAAGATGGCGCCTCTCTCCCGGTAGGAGGGAGTCATCAGCCTCTACTCCAGGAGGCACAAAACTCTGAACGAAAGGTAGAAGATGTCGATCTAGTGGGAAGTGCGACGGATAGCCGCCCGAGCGATCATAAACATAACCTCCTTGCCTTCTCGCAATCTGGGAGACGTCAACAGTGCCCTCAATGGTAGCAGCCTCCCCTGTCGGGCCTTCAGCGACCCAAGTAAACCCGTGGTCCCTGCATCAAAGCTCTCTGAAGTAATGCTGCAAGGAGGGAATGGTGGCATAGGTCTGTCCGTCCTCCGCACATAATGGTCGTTAGAACCTCCAACTCTGGGTCTCCGGGAGGTCTCTCTGCTCCGGCTAGGGCGAGCCATGTCTGCAAGAGCTGCAAAGCCAAGACCGGAAAGATAAAGATGAGTGGCAAGGCTCAATCAAAGGCTAAATTAGCCAAGAGACAACAATTAAATTATTAAGCAGTCCTACAAGACCCCTTGTTCTGTCAGGGAACTCAGGGATAAGCAAAATCATGAAAGACACGGGCCACCCTCCCCCTGCCTCCGGCGTTGACGGATGTCCCGTGGGGGGCATTTGTTGCACTCATGGTTTATTCCAACAAAAAATCAGCATGTTTCCATGTCACCTTCGCATTGGTCAAGGTCCACAACTATATTTGGCGTATCGCCGCTTTATGGAATATCTCCACGCACGGGTTCAATATGTGGCGTATCGCCACCCCGTGGAGTATCCCCACATATTTAGGGCTCCACAGCCCACATGTTGCTACAATCATAGACCCTTCGCAGCAAACGGGGCGGTCGAGAACCGGATTAAATCAACCACGATTGTTAAGATCGCATGGTTCCGGAAAAATCCCTACGGGTTAAAACCTCTCTCCTTTGGACGTGCAACTACGAGCAAAGGAAGCTCCTACAAGAAAAAAGAAGGCACAAACAAAGGTCTACGCACCAAGAACGCACCCAGTCCCTCACACGTGTAACACGCAGCACGAACAACAACAAGTCTTCCCTTGGCGGCCTACGGCACGATGAAGACGACAAACGAACAAGGAAACGCGTCCTCTCCCCTCTCCACGTGGTGCAGCGAGCAAACAAGCTCCCAAAAGCCCCAAGGCCCTCCTTTTATTGAAACCACACGAGGGGAAGACCCGTCCGGGGTCGGGGGGACCCGTATGGGGTTGCCTGGCCCAGGGAGGGTCCGCGCCGACGCAGGCATGCCCGCGCGGGGCGGTGCGGATTGTGGGCTGGTTTCCCTGTCACTTAAAAACCTGTGGGTGCACTGCTTTGTGGACAGCCCTGGTTTTCCTCATCTTTGGCTCTCAGCCTCCCTTCCTCCACAATCCGGATAGCTAAGCGCAGCGCGCGGTCTTCCACTCGGACGGTGGGTGGTGCTCCCTGTTTCTTGCTCTAGCCCATGGTGTTTCCCCGGCGACTCCCTTCAAATATGGATCCTTGTGGAAGGAACCGCGAGATAGAGAGAGAGAGAGAGAGAGGGAGAGAGAGAGAGAGAGAGGTAATTCGTCGAAGCTTCGAGATCATAGCTAGTCTGGCAACCTCCGAATCGTCCATCTCTCTTGGTCTCGTCCACAAAAGTATCTAGGCCTCTCCCCAACAAAAGGGCAACCCCACCCCAGGTCCGGATCGTACTTATCGCAGTTGCTCTCCCCTCCTCCTCCGCCACATCACACATATCTTCTTCCTCTCTTCTGCTTCTACGTTTCTTCACTCCCACGACGACGAGAAGATGTCTGCCTACTGCGGCAAGTACACCGGTAAGCCTCTTCCCCTCTCGCTTTGTATCTGTACAGAGTTTTCTCGATCCCTCTTCTCGATGCGACCTTATTATGTTGGCATTTCGTCTCCCTGTCGCCGCCTGCCCAATTCTTCATAATCATCAAGTTCAAATGGGTGTCGTGGTGGAGGCATGTTGTTGCTAAAAGGCACGCACCGACCGGAGAGATTGGAGATAAATATCTGAATGTAGGTCAGTCTACCCTGGAGTGCCCTAAGTTCAGTGAGGTTGCTGGGTGGTGGAAGCTCCTGGATCGCTTTGATCATGCTGGGATCCACCTCGATTCCTCGGTATCGAACAACGAAACCAAGGAATTTGCCGCTGGATACGCCGAAGGCACATTTCATAGGGTTCATCTTGAGCCCATATTGTCGGAGATGCTCGAAGACATGGCGTAAGTCACGCAGATGGTCTTCCTGCCTTTTTGTCTTGACGACAAGGTCATCAACATAGCATTCGACGATATTATGCAGCATCTCGTTGAATATTTTGGTCATGACTCTCTGGTATGTAGCGTTGACATTCTTCAAACCGAAGGGCATGTACTTGTAATTGAAAATCCCTTCGGGGGATCTGAAGGCTGTGTGGCGTTTGTCTTTGAGGGACATCCGAATTTGGTTGTAACCGGATGACCCGTCCATGAAAGACAAAGCTTCATGTCCGGTGGTCATATAGACCATCGTTTCTGTGATCGGGACTGAGAAGTCATCCTTCAGACAGGCTTTGTTGAGGTCCCAAAAGTCGATGCAGATGCGGACTTGACCACTTTTCTTCTTGACTGGGACAATGTTGACGAGCCAAATCGGGTAGATGCATGGCTCGATGAAGCCAACCTCCGCCATTTTATTGACTCCAGTCAAGACATGGAGTTCCAGCTCATGGCGCATGCACCGCTGTGGCTGTTTGACTAGAGTTGCTGAGGGAGAGATGGCTAGCTCGTGTTTCACTACGGAGGGGTCTAGTCCTGGCATCTCTTTGTATGTCTAGGAGAAACAGTCTTTGTATTCGAGCAGGAGTTGCTTGTAGCCCTGCCTTTCTGCTTCGGTGAGAAGAGAATTGACGAACGTTGGCTCAGGGGCTTCATCTTTGCCCAAGTTGATTTTCACGAGTTCGTCAATGGTTGCCTGGCCACCGTCCTCCAGCTCGGGAGGGGTGGGTTGGAAATCGATGAAGTCTTCATCGTCAGTCTCGGCTTTGTGCACTTCAGGGTCTTCGAAGCCACCCGTTGAAGTTGATGGAGCTGAGAGATTGTCGTTGCTGAGCTCAGACTCAGATTGTTCTGGACTGCCAGCGCCTGGCTAACGATTATAAGCTGGCGCCATTGAAGCTTGGTCAGGGTTGCCTGCTAAAGCTGGCAGTGCTTCATGGCCATTGTACTGAGAACCTTCCTCATGGTGAAGGTTTGCCAAACTGGGATCTTCGACTGGCTGGGAGATGTTGTGGACTTCCTCCGCCACGGTGTCCTCGCAGGCGAACGGCGGAGACTCACCGAATGCCTGAACCAGGGTACTGGCCCTGGCAGGGAGCGAGATCAGGATGTCCTCTCCCTCATCCCCGGAGCTGTCAAACTTGGTGTTGACTGTAGCTGGATCACTGATTGGCTGCATCAGGCCTACGACATTGAGCACATAGTAGACACAAAAATCTGGGTCTTGGTCATAGCCGAGTCCCTTGGTATCTTTGTGGGGGAACGGGGGTTGTCCCGGGACCTGGGAAGGGGTTCACAGCTTGTAGAAGTGTCTCCGCTGTGCGGAACCTTGTCATTGGGGGATATGCTGCTTGAGGCACATCTCCCGGATATGCGGCGACAAGTCATCCAATACTTGGATGGCTTCTGGAGTATTGTCGACTCGCTTGGACCAGTCGAAGTCGTCTTCCGGTGGGGCTTGAGGGGTCATGTCTCCCTTATAGAAAATAATGGGCTTGTCCCTGTTAGCCTTCTTCTTGCTTCTGAGTTGCCGTTTGTAAGTAACGGCAAATGTTGTGAGCCATTCGACCTTGTGCTCATCTGAGGCACATGCGAGCTGGATGCAGTCTGGTGGCTAGCATATGCTCTTGCCTATAGATTGACTAATAAGATTAGCCTCGAAATCAATTTTGTGCCCCTCGGGGCGATCTGCGGTTGACTTGGAATTAAGGCGTAGCCAGTGAAGCTTGGCCTTTTCCTCATCAACGGAGAAGAGGTCATTCTCATCTTCTTCTGAGAGCCAGCCATTGCTCTTGCTCTTGCTCTTGATTATAGGGTATGGACTGATTCCCCCGAAATAAAGAGTAGCATCGACAAGATTGCATTATGCCAGAGTGAACGGTGACAGGTCTGTGAAGACCGTATGTTGTTCCCCATCCTTGGCATATTTGATGCATTGATGGAGGGTTGACTGGATGACCCAGTTTTCAAGGAGCCAGGGTCTGCCCAGTCTGCCCAGTAGCACTTTGTAGGATGTGTTGGCATCGATGATGTAGAAAGTCACCTTGGAGGTGAAATCATCGAGTACTAGGTTGACATCCAGCTGGCCGAGGACATCCTCGGTGTCTTGATTGAAGCCGGATATCTTGACAGCCTGAACATTTTGGAGGTAGGGGGTTAGATATAAAGTCTTGAATGTCTTCAGGGGCATGATGTTGACAGCGGCACCGGCATCCACCAAGATCTGATTTACTTCATGCCCATTAATTTTCCTCCTCATGTAGAGAGGACGGTTATGGCACGGAGGGGAGAGCAGCAGGTCTTTCTCCGTGAAGGTGACAGCGGTGGTGAATGTCTCATAGGTGGCGGCCTTCATTTCTGTCGCGTGTGCCTCATAGACTTCTGGCTCTTGGAGTATTTTGATAAGAGTTTCCCTCAACTCTTTACTCCAGGTAATGGCTTCCCATATTGTGATACTGGCGGGGAAGCGCTTCATCTGGTGAAGGACTTTCCAGTCGGCTCGAGCTCGAGCATCCTCTAATGATGGTAGTATGTCGAGCTGAGCTTTCCACGGGCTGTTGCACTGCTCTCCGTCGGGAGGCTGCACTACCTTGCCTTTGCCACTGGAGTCGGGCTAACTATGATCACCAGTTGATTCCTGAAATAGAGGCACCAATGATGGCTCTTCAAGGGTGGCTGGAGGGCTGGCACATCTTGCCAGACGGCACTGCTTGTTCTGCAAGTGAAGAAGGAGCTGGTACAGGGACTGGAATGCTGGTAGCGACCTCCTTCTCGCAGGAAGGATCAAAGATGCTAGATCCCCCCCGGATTTCTACCTATGGAATGGGGGTGGGTTCTTCCCCTCGAAAGAGGATAATTCGCTCGGGGTCGAAGGTGGGCGGTTGGAGAGGTGACTCGAAAATCCTTCCGTGACCTTTGTCGTGTCCTCGGCCATGACCTCAGTCATGGCCTGTGTGTTTTGGGACTGACTGGGGCCTGAGCGGGGCAATTGCCCTTTTTCTAGTTCGGGAGGCCACTGGCTCACCTCGCCGAGGAGCGTTGATGTTGTCAGGGGATGGAATGGCCACCATGTTGCAAGTGCAGCCTCGAAGCATTTCTTCGAGCTACTTTGTTGTAATCTCCTTGTCCTTATAGAACAAAGAGAGCTCTTCTGGGATGATGAGCTTTTTGCCATTCTTGATTTTTTGGATCATGTCTTGGACCTAGCTTCTGAGGCGATCTCACTTTTACATTTCTTCCCACGATATGTATCTATCAAGTGGGATAGCTCCGGTGGGATGAGGAGGAATATATTCCTCTTGATAAAAGAAAAGTCCTGATCTCACAATCGGGAACCAGACCACTCTAACACCAAACCTATCGAGGAAACACTCACGGCAACCCTGTCGTGGAAGCCTGCCCACACACGCATGACCAAATGGGACCGCGCAGTCCCACACTGGCATGGTGAGGTCTCAGTAATCCCTACCAAGCACCTCTGGCCACCACCTCGGGAAAATACGCTGGAACGGTCCAGAAGCCACGTCTCACAGATGGGAAATGGAACCCGAAAATAGGAGAGTCACATCTTACGTGACAGGAGTACCTGCCCACTAGAAGCACAGCCAGATGCATCCCCTGATGACTTACACCATGCCGTAATGTCTCCCTACTAGCCCTAGGCGAAAACTGAGACACACGCACAAGTAACACTGACAAGGGTCTAGTCGGGGTCGTGCTCATCAGCACGCGTCCGAAGTCCCCAACCACGTATGCACACACTGATTGACTGCGCTACGTTGGGCCCTCTAGCTGGTATTCCTCCCGACCCGTACTCGAGCCACCACAGTGGGAGGCCCTACGGCAACCAACCTAAAGTCATCTCTCTCGAGTAAAGCCTCGCCACCACTCCCTAGTGGGACCACATGCATGTCGGATGGCTACGACTAGTGGGGAGTCACTGATGTGACCACTCTCTGAGGAGAAACTCTGAGAACCACGCATGCACCCTACATGAAAGTTGCAAAGAACCAAGTGGCACTAAGCCACTGGACTCTGGATAGTTCTCTAGACTCACTAAATCCAATGGTCCTTGAGTCAGAAGACTTGAGGTCAAGACCGTTGCACCGAACGGCACCATGCCATCAATTTGCCCTAACCCTAGGGTCAGAAACCTTGGCAAGATGACTCACAAGTAGTTCATGACTGCCGAGACCATTCCCTCAAAAAGGGAACCAAGAAAACCTCCAGCCCCAGGCTAGTAAATGGGACTCATAGTCCACGGGCCACACACACACACACGGCCCACGCAGAAACATAGAAGCATGATTCCCAAGGTAGCTCACAAGTCGCCAACCTGATTTCCAATCCCAGGGAAAAGTAGGAAACCTCCAGCCCCAGACTGGGTGACTGGACTCGCAGTCCAAGGCCTTACGCATGGCCCACTCAGAAACCACCTTCCGAAGAAACCCACGATGTGTGGGGGAAACCTCACCGCACTCACACCGATACACGGTGACTCGATCAAGCGTAACACAATGACCCGGAACACGTGGAGTCACCCAGACTCTCAAACTCATGGGCACATTAATCGAGATAACACGGTACCTCCGGACACCCAAAAATATGGTCACGGTCTCCACGGGGTGTCCAGGACACTCATGGGGCCATAGGTCGGTCATTGGGTCTCAACTAGACTAACTGGGGCCCAAAATGGGCCTATCCTCTGCATTTCGGTCAACTAACCCATATGGGGCGGTCGGCCAAGCCAGTTGGTCGACTGGACTGGGCAGTTCGGTCGACCAAACTAGGCAGAATGCCCAGATCGAGCCAATGCCCGAACAGTCGACTGAACTGCCAGAGTCGGTCGACCGAATACGGTGCAAAGTCGTCCGGACCCAGCCTTAGGGTCCGTTTCTATGCCCTAATCACCATCCGGTGGTGGGAAAAACATGGGGAACCCATTCCCTAACCTCTAGACCACCTAGGGAACGCGTTTAAACCCCAAAAATACAATTGAATGGAAGAATCTGTCGCACACCCAAAAATCGATCATTTTAACCCCTGACGTGAAATAAACCTACTCGGCTCACCACGGCCTACAAAACTCTTCAGGTTAGCCCTTCTAGTGGCTACACTCGAGGTCAGCGTCTGTTGCTTGCGCGCCTTCTTCTTTTTCTTCCTAACCGTTGGAGAGCGCGCCCCCCCCCACCCGCGGCCATTCTTCCTCCCCGGATGACCGAGGTGCTGCCCCTCTTACTCCGGCAATGGCGTGGCGGCGGCGACGACGATGAGGAGGACGCGGGGACGTGCTTTTCGCGGCGGGAGGCGGGCGAATCGAGGGTGTAAAAGCTTCTTCCTTCGATTGGCGGCGATCCGACGGAGCTCTTGCTCCATTGAGGTAGGGAGACGAACCCCCATGCTCATCCCATCGTTCCCCGTGCTTTGTAGGCAGCGGCGAGGCCAAGAGGGGCATTTTTGAGCTGGGAGGGTGAAATCCATGTTTTAGGGCTTGTGTGCCGATCCGTCGATTCGTCAAGTTTTTGACGGATCTAAGGGCGTAGATGCATGGTAGGGGTGTCGGGGGAGCTTTCCCCCTTGTTTTCCCCATCATCCGTGGATGATCAGGGCATGGAATCAATTTTTGGGATTGTTTCCGTTGTCCTGTTCTCAGGTGAGTGTAGCGGTCCTTCTAGAGACCGTCACACTCACTGGCGGCCCAAGGTAGGCGCGCCAGAGGCCGTGGCGGCCCAAGGTGGGTGCGCCACAGGGTACTCTTTTGTCCGCAGGGCATCCGTCGGCCTGGCGACCGCACGATAAATCGCCAGAGCGTGTAACGCTCTATGGTCCGATCGCCAGAAGGGTGAGTTGACCGTTGATTTTCGACCGTTGGGTTTTTGACCGTTGGGGTCATGTGCCTCTAGCGGCCGTAGGTACAGGCGCTAGAGCGTTGTGGCGGCCTGAGATTGGGGCGCCAGAGTTAACGTGATCTGTCTTCTAGCACACCAGGGTTGGTCCGCTAGAGGCTGTGGTGGTCTGAGGCAGGTGCGCAAGAGCCAGTGTGACATTTTCTTCTAGCGCTCCTGGGTTGGACCGCTAGAGTCTTGTGGTAGACCAGAGTTGGATCGCCAGAGCCTGTGGCGCTCCAAGTTTGGACCGCCAGGATCTGGGCTGCACCGGGTGGTTTCTAGTCCCATTTGCTTCAATCCGTGGTTTTCGTGAGTCAGTTCTTACCTCCGATGACCCATCCACTAGTCGTAGCTTCCACGGCACACGTGTGTCGACCCACTGGGGGCACTGGTGTGGTGTACCTGAGAGAGACGGTGAGTAGGCTGGTTACCGTAGGGCCCCCGCGCACAGTCGAGTCTGGGCTCTGGGGGAATTACCAACTAGATGATAGGCCTAGGGTGTATGGTCTGAATGTGCACACGGGGCTGAGGGCTTCGGACCCGAGCTGTCGAGCGCGACCTCAGCTAGTCCTTGTTTTGTGTTACTTCTGGTTATTGTGCGTGTCTGAGTCTCGCCCCCGGGGCGTTGTAGCTGGACACTTGTGATCGGTGTAAGACGTCAGGGGACACATCCGGTCATTCTTCTAGTGGGAGGTGCTCCTATCCACCGATAGGTACAGACTCGAGTTTTGTCAGACCGAGGTTCAGTAGTATGGTACTGTTAGAGTAGACCCCTTTTCCGTTTACTTACTATAGCCTACTAGTTCTACCATACTTTCCTGCTTTATTACTTTACTACCTTATTTTTCGTGTGAGGTGGGGGTCTGCGGGATCCCTACTGAGCCAATGAAATGAGGCTCATCCCCTGCATGTTTTCACCGTGTTTCAGGTGAGGCCGTGCCTTCGGGTGGTGCGACAGGTGTTCAGCGAGGTTCTTATAGCTGAGATGTGACGCCCTAAGGAAGGTGCGTCAGAGACCGTGTCGTTGTGTCCTCTGACGCACCAAGGGAGGTGCGTCAGGGAGTTGTGACGCCCTGAGGTAGGTGCGTCAGAGCCAGTTTCACCTTGTGCTGTGGCGCTCCATTGCTGGACCATCAGAGATTGTGACGGCCCAAGGTTGGACCGCCAAGTGATTCCCCGCGTTTTCTGTGTTGTTGTGCTTGGCGTTGGTCTTCGGTCGACCTGGTTGTGACCCAGGGGTTGACCCGCAGCCTCGCGACGTCCCGGACACCGGGGTACCCATGTTCGTAGTTTCAAGGGTGTCCGGGGATGTCGATATTCTCGTTTAGCATGTCATCGTGGTTTTGGACCTAGAGATTAGGTCAGATTGACGGCTTAATACTGTCACGTGCAACAGTCTTGACCTCGAGTCCCGTGACTCAAGGATCATTGGGTTTAGTAGGTCTAGTGGGCTGCCTAGAGTCAGGTGACCTCGAGTCACCTGTTACCTCATGTTACTCGCAATGGGTGTATGCATGGTTTTTAGTGTCCACGTTTAGTAAACCCCCACTAGTCGTAGCTTCCTGCACGCTCCGGTGTGGACCCACCTGGGAGTGGTGGATAGCGTGACCCGATTGAGATGATTTTTAGGCTGGTTACCATAGGGCCCCTTGCCTTTGTCGCCAGAGTCCGGCAGGGGGGGAACCAGCTAGAGGACCTGACCTAGAGCAGATGGTCTGTGTGTGCACGCATAGTTGGGGGCAGAGGACACGCACTGACGAGCGTGACCCCAACTAGTCCTTGTTGTGAGTTCCTGGTCACTTTAGTGTCTTTGTCTCCGCCTGGGACGTCGTAGCGAGACACGAGGGCCCGGTGTAAGACGTCAGGGAACGCATCTAGTCTGTTCTTCTGGTGGGCGGTACTCCCGTCACGTGACGTGAGTTGCCGTGTCCCTGGTTTCTGTTCCTCGTCTGCGAGACGGGGCTTCGTGTGTTGTTTCGGGAGCGTTCCCGTAGTCGAGGTCTAGGATTCCAGTGAGCGTCACCGAGGACTTTTTTCCTAGACATCATTGGGTTCACGACAGCGAGGTCGTGACTGTGTTTCCAGACCGTGTGATTTTGGCTTAGGCCCTTCTGCGAGGGTAGGCCTCTGCAACTGAGGTGTCGTGACATTTTCCTAGTAGCGTGGTTAAGGTAGTTCCTGCCTGGTGGTCCCCCGATCGTGGAATCGGGATATCGAGTGCGTGACTTGGTTGTCCCCCGATGGGAGACTGGGTCGTATTTTCGGGTACAGTAGGAGCAGCTGTAGAGTCGAGATTTATCGGCCACCGTAGTTACTTTCCTGCTTTCGTAGTTACTGCTTTCCGTGCCACCGTTGTTTCTCAGTTGGGGTTTCGCGGGATCCCTGCTGAGCCAGTGATAGGAGGCTCACCCTAGGTTTTCAGGTGCAGTGATTCTTCCTCTAGGTTCGAGGAAGTTGCTTGGAGTTTCTTAGTTACCAGTCGCCGGGTCGAGTGTTTACTTGGCATGTGGTACATTTTACTACTTTAGACTGTACTTTCTGTTAGACTGGACTCTGTTGTAGGTTGTTTATTTCTGTTATTATATTTGTTATCCTACTTTATTTCTTATTTCTATGTACACCACACCTATCCTTTTAGCCCTTCTGAGCCCTCCAACTCGTGGGCGGCGGGTCAAGATTCGAATGGTATCAGGCCTTCCCGGTATCCGAATCTTGGGTCACTACAAAAAGGGGAACGTGGGGAACCCTAGCCGAATGATCGTCCCTCGATCGATGTGATTGGTGTAGTTGGCAGTCGGGTGCCGGGGGCACCGTTGTGACTGAAGTGGTTGACAGTTGGGTGCCGGGGACACCGTTGTGGCTGGGGTGCTTGATAGTCTGGTGCTGGGGGCACCGTTGTGGCTGGAGTGCTTGGCAGTGGGGTGCCGAGGGCACTATTGTGGCTGGAGTGCTTGGCAGTCGGGTGCCGGGGGCACCATTGTGGCTGGAGTGCCTGGTAGTCGGGTGCCGGGAGCATCGTTGTGACTGAGTACTTGACAGTTGGGTGCCGGGGGCACCGTTGTGGCTGGAGTGCCCCACAGTCGGGTGCCGGGGGCACTGTTGTGACTGGAGTGGCTGGCAGTCAGGTGTCGGGGGCACTGTTGTGACTGGAGCGGCTGGACAGTCGGGTGCCAGGGGAACCGTTGTGACTGAAGTGACTGCAGTCAGATGCCGGGGGCACCGTTGTGACTGTAGTTGATGACAGTCGGGTGTCGGGGGCACTGTTGTGATTGGAGCGGCTAGCAGTCAGGTGTCGGGGGCACCGTTGTGATCGTAGTTGATGACGGTCGGGTGCCGGGGGCACCGTTGTGACTATAGTTGATGCCAGTCAGGTGCCGGGGTAACCGTTGTGACTGGAGTGGCTGGCAGTAGTGTGCCGGGGGCACCGTTATGGCTTAAGTGGCTGGCAGTCAGGTGCCGGGGGCACCGTTGTGACTGAAGTGGTTGACAGTCGGGTGCCAAGGGCACCGTTGTGACTGTAGTTGATGGGTGGCATTGGACCTTGATCCACGTGCTCGGGGCCCATTGATAAAGGTAGGGGCCTGGCTCTTCATCTTGCGCCGGGACTTGTGAAGTATGCCCATTGTCTGGGTAACGGCACTGAGGGCACATTTATCCAGGTGACACCAAAGCGACACACAATCATCGAGGCGGGGAACCAGGTCGGGCACCTCGATTGAGCCGTGTTTGATGGTGTGCGACCCTTGGGACAGAGACTGGATAGGGTGCTCTCATCGAACAATGTCGGTGTCGTGCACGGATGTCGAGACAGAGATCTGGCAGGGTGCCTCGATCGAGTGGCGGCTAAGGGTACACGATTATCGAGGTAGGGACTGGTAGGGGTGCTCTCATGAAGTGGCATCTGGGTCATGCATGAACGCCAAGGTAGGGCTGAGTCGGGTGTTCCCATAGAGCAACGTTTGGGGGCACATGACTGTCGGGGTAGGGCTTGGACAGAATGCTTTCACCAAGCGACATCAAGGTCGTGCACGAATATCGAGCCATGACTCGGGCAGAGTGCTGTCGTCAAGTAAGATCTGGAGTCACGCACGATTATCGAGATGACATACGTCAATCACAACAGGGGGCCGGAGGTGGGTGTTTGGGCTAGACGCCGTATGAGGGATGGCCATGCGACATGCCCTCGGCGTAAGCCTAGCAAACACACACACAAATCTCCTTAGCGTGTCCTTGCACCTTGATGCTAGTCGGTTGTTGATGTTCATTCATGATTTTGGGCTCCCAAAGGGGGGAACTTATAGGGAAGTTGAAGGGTTGTAATGGGGTTTACGCGGATTGGCCTAAGGTGTAAAGGTGGTCCGCGAAAACCTAATGAATAGTGGGAGTTTACGCGGATTGGCTAAAGGGTTAAAGCTGGTCTGCGTAAACCCCCTCCCCTGGATGGGGTTTACGTGGACTAGCCTAAGGGTCAAAGCGGGTCCGCGTAAATCCCTCCCCTGGATGGGGTTTACGCGGACTAGCCTACGGGTTGAAGCGGGTCCGTGTAAACCCCCTGGGCACGTTGTTGCGGGTGAACGTGGTCGTTCACCCGGGCGTGAGTGGTACTGTTGCGATCGGTGCGCTCTGAGGATCGCGAAAACGTGATTTTCTATTTTTTGGTATATTTTTGATTTTCAAGATTTTCTATAAATATGTCGTTTCTTTTTTCATTTCTTATTCTTCTTCTTCCTCCCCCTACGTGCGTCCCTCTCCCTCTCTCTTTCCCATTCGACTGCGGTGAGCTCCGTTCCGGCTGCAGACGGCGGTGGGGCGACAGTGCGACAACGTGGGTGACGGCGAGGCGATCGCGTGGACGTGCGGCGAGCGTGGGAAGCGCGCAAAGGCGGAGTTTTCAACGGCGTTCTTCATGGGATCGAGCTCGGATTGACGTCTCGTTGTGAACTGGAGGTAGGGTGACGATCCCTAGCTCATTGCCTTTCCATTCTTGCAGTTTGTAGGTCGAGGCGAGGCCGAGATGGGGTTCTTTTTACGCCGGAAGGGTTGAGCATGCATCGGGGAGAGTTCACCTGATCCATCATTTTAAGCCGCGATTCCACATTTTGGGGGCGTAGAATCATGCTAGGGGACTTGGGGGTTCCTTTCCCTTCATTTCCCCCTCCGTGGGGCTCGTTTGGGGTTGGAATGGGTGATTCCGACGAGGTCCGCCGTTTTCACACCGGTGAGTCATATGCGGTCGCACCAGAGACCGCACATCTCTTGTGCGGCCCTGGCCTGGCGGCCCATCGGCTCGGCGCGCTGCGAGTAAGGCTCGACGCACAGCGGGGTTGAGCGATCTATTGTGGGACCGCATCTCCCTTCGTGCGGCCCCAAGCCGATCGCCCATCTCCTGGGTTTTGACCGTTGTTGTGACCGTTATGTAGTGCACTGAGGTGTGCGGCCAGGGTCTGGCTGCATCAGCCTTTGTGCGACCGTGGGCTGACCACACGTCACCCGACGCCATTTGGCTTGGCACGCAGTAAGGCATGTGCGGCCTGTCCATGACCGCAGATCCCTTGAGCGGCCCAGGACCGACCGCTCATCCTGTGAGTTTCCGACCGTTGCTCGTCACCGTTACACAGTGTCCTGGGGTGTGCAGCCAAGGTATAGCCGCATGACCCCATGAGCGGCCATGACCTGGCCATTCATCTTCTTATGACCGTTGGTACATGAGCGGCCCTGGCGGGACC
The DNA here is from genome assembly GCA_024336825.1 of Amorphophallus titanum. NCBI lineage: Eukaryota > Viridiplantae > Streptophyta > Magnoliopsida > Alismatales > Araceae > Amorphophallus > Amorphophallus titanum. Next base: position 1,580,458 of record JANBPO010002517.1, read on the forward strand.
GCCCAAGCCTTGGGACGGCAGGATCCTAGCCGCCCTTCCCTTGAGCGGCTAGCATCCGACCGTTCATGTTTCTTCCGTTGGGAGTGACGGACGACTAGGTTGGACCGTCCATTCTCCCCGTGCGGCTGTGAATTAGCCGTGCATCTGTGAGTGGCCAATGATGGACCGTTCATTATCTGAGACCTAGCCGGTGATTTTTCGTGCCGATTCGAGTCCCAGGTGAGTGGACCTCGTTCCACGTGTTGACCCGTGGTTGGACTGATGCTGGGCATCATGTGGGGACCAGGTGTGGGGCGTTGTGGGGGTCCCGGGATGTGGCGTCTTCGACTTATGTCACTATGAGTCAGTATTGTACGAGGAGTGATCCTTGTACTCGCTTACTTTCGGAGTCATTTTTTGTGACGCGGGGGTCTGTACTTCCGGTGACCCATCCACTAGTCGTAGCTTCTACGGCACGCATGTGTCAGCCCACTAGGAGCACTGGTGTGACGCACCCGAGAGAGATGGTGAGTAAGTTGGTTACCGTAGGGCCCCCGCATACCGTCGAGTCTGGGCTGGTGGGGGAATTACCAGCTAGAGGACAGACCTAGGGCGTATGGTCTGAGTGTGCACACGCCAGAGTCCAGTCCAAAGGAGAGACAACAAGTCTAGCAATACAGTCGACAGAACAGAAAAGACGTACCAGAAAGTCGGGGGAAGTCTGACGAAGGTACCAGCTGGCCACTACGAACTCGCACACCAGGAACCGCAGAAGCAGAACGAACGACGACCCACCGGAAAAACAGGGGTGAGCCTCATGTCACTGGCTCAGTAGGGGTCACGCAGATCCCCACTGAAAAACACGCAGTAACACGCCAAAATAGTAGGTAAACAACAGGTAAGCAACAGGCAACAACAGTAGTAAAGCAGGAAAACTAAACTACAAAGCTGTAAAGAAAAGGGAGTAGGAGTAGGGAGCAAGTAAGGAAGAGGGGATGAACCCGTACCACACTAGCAAGACTGCTGAACTAACCTTAGCACCCGAAGCTACTCCTAACAACGGCAGAAGGGTCGACCTTGAACTCGGAAGATCAGGAGTCACCGATCTATCAACAACCACGAGGCCACGGAGAAGGCCTATGAGACCAGACCCAAAATCTAGAAAAGACTCAGACAGACACAAATGCACCACGACTAGAACGTCGTGCACACTACCCCACACAGGACCAGAACGTTGTACAAGTGACAGACACTGACCTCGAGAAAAGCCAAGAGAAGACCAGCCTAGAAAGGTGAAGACGCACAAGAAATGCCGAGAATTACGTGCCATGTGACTAGAGTGCCTCACCATCAGAAGAATAGCCAACTGCGTCCACTGACGTCTTATGCTGCGCCGACTAGCGACTTGTCCACGTCACCTACTGCAAGGACTAGGCCGAGACAAAGACACTGCTAGAAGCAGAACAGTACCAAAACGTGAGTGACTAGTCAGGGTCACGTCTAATGACGTAAGTCCAAAGTCCCTGACCATGTGTGCACACACTGGCCCACTACCTAAGCCAGGTCTCTAGCGAGTATTCCCCCTCCGAAGGATGCTACGGTTGGACCGGGGGGCACAGAACTAGCTTACAAACCGTAAACTGGGAAAGTGCCCCGCTACAAGAGCCGTCACACCGAAGTGTGCCGTAAGGCTACGACTAGTGGAGGCTCACAAGACACAGAGACTCAAAACACGAGTGCCGAACTGCAGACAGGCAAGGAAGCACTATCGCACGTACTTCGAAGCACCAATGGCAGCACCAAAAATTGTCGACAGACTTAGGACAAGGCAGCTAGACCTAGTCACATAACGATCCTTGAGTCAGATGACTCGAAGGCAAGATCGTCACTAATAGTCATATAAGCCGCCGAATCGGTCTAAACCTAAGCCAGAGGAAACAACGCTCCGTAGGAAATAACTCACGGAGACCCAAGGGAGCACCGAGAACCCTCAGCACACCTGGACATGCAAACGAGGTAGGACAGTACCCTGAGGCATCTAGAACACTGTCTCGAGCTGGACAAAACTATCGAGACACAGACAAGGTCACCTGTCAACCCCTGGTCTCATTGGGTTGACCGGAACCAGATACGACGCACATGCAGACACACACAGACATCACACACAAGCACTCTTGGCTATCCCATCATGGCCACAGCCCTCATAGGATGTCAATAGATATCCACGGGTCACGGGCAAACCACAAGATCAAGCCAAGACAAGCAGGAACCGGAGCGGTGGACAACGACTACACTCTAGGTAGAGAGAACTATCACTCAACCGCTAGGTGAACCTGACAGTCAAGGAAAGCTGCTACAAGACTAGAGACAAAGACACTGGTAGTTCTAGATTGAGTCATTAGGGAACTATCGTAGTCAAGGCTCCTCTTGGTTGACGGACAAACCCTGTCTTTCTTCCCCTGTTCTCTAACTTGCTGTGTTTTTACTCCATTTTACTACATTACATGCATATTAGCCTTGCCTAGATCCTTTTTTAAAGAGGTTTTCCAATCCTAAAATATAGGAAAGGTGGATGGTCGAGAGCCTCGGCCATCCCCCTTCTCGCCCCCCGTCCCGGTACGATCACCCCCATTTGCAATTTCATTTTCGCTTTGAGCATATACTGCACTATCCTAGTCTAATGGGTTTGTTTTCTCTGTTTGCTGGTTAATTAGTAGGAACCTCATCTTCGACTTATAGGGCTCCTTACTCTTGGACGGCTGAGAGCGAGGATAGAAGAACCCATATCTCCCATTCCTAAGGCGTTCACGACCATCACTCCTGTGAGGCCCAGGTATAGGTCTCTAGCGATCACATCACTTCCATTTTTCTAACCTGTGCATTGTAGGTAGTAGTAGCATAGTTCGGAGGGAGGCCACGCACACCAACGCTCGGCTTCACCACCTTCCAATGACTACAACCTACAGTGTCTTCACACACTACTGTAGTGTCGACATCTACCTCAGAAGTGTCGACACCATAGCCATTCCTCAGCAGACCAAGGTCAATGCTACCTCAATCTAAGAAGGACTACGGTTGACGTCACTTCAGTTATCACAAGAACTAAGGTCGACGCTACTTCTATTGTAAGAAGGACCAACGTCGATGCTAATAGGCCAAGGAAAGTGACTAAGGTCGATGCAGGTTACAATTGCGGTGCAAGTAAGGTCGGGACTAGTCCAGGCCACATGCAACTGAGGTCAATGCTACCCAAGTCTTAGAAGAACTAAGGTCAATGCTACTTCTGTTAGCATGCTGCTAAGGTCAACACTACTTCAGCTAGCATGAAAGTAAAGTTGATGCTACTTCAGCTTGCACAGTAACTAAGGTTGATGCACATGCTCATTAGTGCATATCAAGGTCTACTTGTGTTACTGTCACAAGGTCGGTGCACATCAGCTAGTGCAAGACAAGTCGGTGCACATCGATAGCAAGGTCGGTGCACATCCGCAGCATGGTCAGTGTACACTCAAGCCAGCGCAAGATAAGGTCCTTGCACGTCTACTACAAGGTCGGTGCACATCTGCTATAAGGTTGGTGCAATCCTTCTCAAGAACAAAGGAAGGTCGGTGCACATCTAAGGCTAGTCTATATCAAGTCAGTGCACTTTTCCCCTCATGCCTTATAAGGTCTACACACATGCTACAAATCAAGTCCGTGCACATCTACCATAAGGTCGGTGCACATTTAGCTTGTATACAACATGGTTAGTGCACGTCCTACCTTCAACAGAAGATCAAGGTTGGTGTAGGTTTCTATTCAATAAACCAAGGTCTAAGCACATATGGCGATCTAGGTCGGTGCAACCTCTGGCCAGCACATAACAAGGTCTGTGCATGTTTATCAAACATGCGATACGTCAGTGCACGTTTATCAAACATTCGATACGTCTATGCATGTTTATCAAGCATGCGATACAAGGTCAGTGCACATTCACTATGTGACAAATCAAGGTCGGTGAACATTCTTCCTTCAACACTAGAAGGTCTGTGCACATATGAAGACATGATCTGATCACGTTGCTGAAGGTCTGTGTAATGGTTCCTTCAACATATCAGGCCTGTGCATGTTTACCTTCTGGCAAGACGATGTCTGTGCAAGTTGCTCAAGGTCCAAACATCAAGGTCTGAGCATACTCCAATCAAGGACGGTGCACACTATTCCTAAGTAACTGAGGTTGTTGAGTGGTCGGGCGCCGCAGGCTCTGACGTGACTAGAGTAGCTGGCAGTTGGGTGCCGAGGGCACCATTGTGACTGAAGTTGTTGAGTGGTCGAGCACCGCGGGCTCTGACGTGATTGAAGTAGCTGGCAGTCAGGTGCTGAGGGCACCGTTGTGACTTAAGTTGTTGAGTGGTCGGGCATCGCGGGCCTCGACGTAACTGGAGTAGCTGCCAGTCAGGTGTCAGGGCACTATTGTGACTAGAGTTGTTGAGTGATCAGGCGCCATGGGCCCCGATGTGACTAGAGTAGCTGGCAGTTGGGTGCCGGAGACACTATTGTGACTGGAGTTGAGCGATCGGGCACCATGTGCCCCGATGTGATTAGAGTAGATGGCGGTCGGGTGCTGGAGGCACCGTCGTGACTGAGGTTGTTGAGTGGTCGGACGTTGCAGGCTCCAATGTGACTAGAGTAGCTGGCAGTCAGGTGCCAAGGGCACCATTGTGACTGAAGTTGTTGAGTGGTCGGGCACTGCGGGCCCCGATGTGATTAGAGTAGCTGGCAGTTGGGTGCCGGGGGCACCGTTGTGACTGGAGTTGTTGAGTGATCGGGCTTCGTGGGCCCCGATGTGACTGGAGTAGCTGGCAGTCGGGTGCCGGGGGCACCGTTGTGACAGGAGTTGAGTGATCGGGTGTCGTAGGCCCCGATGTAACTAGAGTAGCTGGCGGTAGGGTGCCGGGGGCACCGTTGTGACTGGAGTTGAGCGATCGGGCACCATGGGCCCCGATGTGACTGGAGTAGTAGGTGGTCGGGTGCCGGTGGCACCGTCGTGACTGAAGGAGCTGAGCGATCGGGTGCCGCGGGCCCCGATGTGACTGGAGGAGCTAGCAGTCAGGTGCCAGAGGCACCGTTGTGACTGAGGGAGCTGGGCGTGTGCAGGAAGAAGTTGAGACCCGAGTAGGGGTACATGTATTCAATTGGTTTCATGCTGCATGAGAGCCATGTAGGCTTTACAAATGGGCCGTGGGGCCCAAAGTACAATGGGTGCAAGCCGCGGGATAATTCTGACGCGTGGGTCGATCCCCGGGTCAATGCGTACAAGGCGTATATCGATGTGTTTTACAGAGGCTTTCCTCGCGGAGCTAGGGGTAGGCTCGGGTCGCCTAGGAAGGGCTAGACTAGATGGCAGGGGCAGACTATAATGGGCACCTGAGGGAGGTCGGAGGCTGCTCAAAAATGAGCGGTCGGGTACGGGGTCCCAGAGGGCGAGTGTCATCATGCTGGGGAGTCGAGGCCAGCCCTAGGAATATTACTCCTGGGCCAGTGGTCAGGCTAACTCGAATCATCAGTCTAAGCGGTCGGCGGCTAGCTCGAGGCGAGCGGTAGGAACGTAGTTCCGTGATGGAAGTACGTGCAGCATCATGACGTATGCATAGCCACCACAGGTTATTATACGGGGGCAGACCCAAAATATAGGTGTATTTGCCGTTGTCATAACGCCTTATGTGCGACGAGAGTGGACATGTGTGCGATGGCTAGATGCCATGTGAGGGGAGTACGTGTGACATACCCTCGGTGTGTACAAGCTGATCAACAAGCCAACCACGTGCGCACTTAGCTCCTCACGTCCTCGACCCTTGCTGGATGCCTGTGAAAGTCTGAGGGTGCATGTAGCAACCCTGAATTTTGGAAATTAAAAATTTAAGAAAATATTAATACACGCCTTAGTGAAAGGCGTTAATTTAATATCTCACGCCTTAATTAAAGGCGCTACTTTCATAACTAACGCCCTTTATTTTGGGGAGCCCACTCTAGCAATCCCCGAGCCTTTAAAAGACAAAGGGAAGCAAAATGTGAACTATGAAGCTGAGGAAGAACAGTTGTTCACTGTCAATCAAGACATGGTAAAGCTGCACAGGCTAAGCCTCCATACCGCCTCCAAGACGACTCAACTGGAGAGGCAAAGTGTTGACTTTGAAGCCAACCTCATCAGCCAAGTCATTGACCGGAGTATCTCCCTACCACCCAAATGCCTTCAACTCTCATCCCAACAAGAAGAGTATGAGGTGGAGCAGCTGAAGACCTTCACAGTCTCCTATCAGCGGAGAAGAAGAAGCAACAAGGGCAAGGGAGGCAAGCCGATCATCTTTTACAAAGGTGACTTAGTCTCACCGTGCCATCCTGAAGATGATTTCGGCTGAGATACTCCCACCAATGTGGCGCCAGGGACGGTCCAGAAGATGGACGACATGCCAAAGCGCATCAGGGAAATGTGCAAAAAGTAACACATCCCACAAGCTCAGGACCCCGCACGAGTGGCCTATTTCCATCAGTTGTGGAATCCTCCGCAGGTCCGTGGGCAACCTCGCTTCTCCCGCAAAGACACGCGGGGACTCGGCTATGACCAGGAAAGAGACTTCGAGGTCTATTATGCAGTCAATGCCGTAGGACTGCTAGCTCCTCATCACGGGCAAGTAGAAGTTGAGCCCAAAATTGATGACTCTATAAGGGAGTCCGGCGAGACATCAATGACACCATCAACTTCATCGGAAGTCAACAGTGACGAACCCTCAAAGAGAGAAGCAACCCAGCCTGCTAGCCGCCAACAACATGGGACGAGTCCCTCGACTTCGAGCCACAAGCAAGAGTGCCTCAAAGAATTTGAAGTCTACCAGACAAGCACTGATGACGAGGGAGACTTCGTCGACCTCCAACCAGCTCCACCAGAGCTTGAAGATGGTGGCCAAGCGACTGTGAACGAGTTGATTGAGATCAACCTCGGAAGCAGAGAAGACTATCGGCCAGCCTTTGTAAGCTCTCTCCTCAGTGAGGAAGAAAGATAGGCGTATCGACAGCTCTTAGAGGAGTTCAAGGACTGTTTCGCCTGGACCTATAAAGAAATGTCTAGGCTCGACCCTTCAGTGGTGGAACACGAGCTGACAATACTTCCAACAGTCAAGTCAGTCAAGCAAGCCCAAAGGCGTATGCGCCACGAGCTGGAGCTAAAAGTCAATGCTGATGTTGACAAGATGCTCGACGTGGACTTCATCAAGCGGTGCATATACCCTGTGTGGCTCACTAATATAGTCCCCGTCAAGAAAAGAATCGCTAAGTCCGAGTTTGCATCAACTTTCGGGATTTGAACAAGACATGCCCAAAGGACGACTTTTCTGTCCCAATCACTGAGACAATGGTTGATATAACCACCGGTCATGAAGTCTTGTCTTTTATGAACGGATCATCGGGCTATAATCAAATCTGCATGGCCATCAAAGACAAAGACCATATGGCTTTTCGATCTCCTAAGGGGATCTTCAACTACAAAAGGATGTCGTTCGGTCTGAAGAATGCCGGCGCAACCTACCAAAGGGCAATGACCAAGATTTTCGATGAGATGATGCATGACCTTGTCGAATGCTACGTCGATGACTTGGTCGTCAAGACAAAGAGGCGAGAAGATCACCTAGCCGATCTGCGTCGAGTCTTTGAAAGGCTTCGACAGTACCAACTCAAGATGAACCCAATGAAGTGCGCCTTCGGCGTCTCCAGTGGCAAGTTTCTTGGCTTCATCGTCAGATAGGTTTACAGCTTTACTATATTTGTATTTAAATTATGCCATCTGCCTGCGTATTGGTTAAATGCATGCCTTAATTGCTGTTATATTTGCATGCCTGCGCGTTTAGTTGCTAGGTAGGGATCTGCGTGACCCCTACTAAGTCTGGCTGTGACTCACCCTTCCTACTTTCAGGTGGACAGTCTCGACTTCCGGACCGTGCGTGTACCAGCAATAGTCGGTCTGTCCTCTTCCTGTACATTTGATCGGGGTATGCCCCGTGTAGTTGTACTTGTGGACTTCTCTTTCAGTTGTGGGACTTGTATATTTGTAATTTCTGGACTATTGTATATATCTTATCACGCTATTAGTTTATTTTACTTCCGTACTTAATTATTAATTATCGTTTAAATTAATTTACGCATTGTAATTCTAATTCGTTATACAACTCCTCGACAATCTCCACTAACCCTTCAGGGGCCTCATCAGCCTCTTGGGTGGCATCCCCAGTTCTTGGTGGCGGTAATCCAATATTATCAGGTTATCGGTACCCGGAGCTTTGGGTCGTTACAGTTGGTATCAGAGCAGCGTTGAGAACTTGTATAAGTAATTGACATTGCATAGCGTTAGTCTAGAGCAAGTCCACTTGAGTCGTCTACTGCTGGCTTAGGGTGTTTTCGATGATTGTTGATGCGATTTTCATCGGGATGTGCTTCTTAGGTTTTGATGGCACGTCGTCGGAAGGTGCGTGTTTCTAGGGAGGGAAATGGTGCTTCTCCTCCGGTGGTTGTCATGATGGTTTATGCGTCTACGTCGAGTCAAGTTCTAGCGGCTCCCGCCCAAGCTGAGGAAGGCATGCCGGGTGTTCGGAATGCAACGCAGAGTGAAGCCGTACTGCCTCATCTGCCGTCTGGAGTAGGGCAGGTGATATCTCAAGTGTGCGCCCAGGTTGAGTCCACTCAGCTAGGTGTGCAGCATCACCTTATCCCTCAACCGATTGGGCAGTTGCAGCAGGTTTATCTGCCGAGCATCCCCAGAGTTCCTTCCGTCGTTCCCGCTGCCAATGGTGCTTCTTCCTCTAAGTCCAAGCGTAAAAGGTTCAAGGAATTCAAGAATAAGAGGCATGAGAAACGGCGTGCCCAACAGTCTTCTACTGGTGCTGTTCCATCGTCAGTCCCGTCTTCTCAGTAGCGTCAAGGACCTACTGCTCGTTAGCCGGGATCGTGTGGGAGGTGTGGTGGTAGCCACCCTGGCAGGCCATGTTCTTTGCCGGTGATATGTTTTCGCTGTGATCAGCCAGGCCATGTTGTTCGAGACTACCCGTTCAGGCCGAGACCGGTGCAGTTCTCTCTATTCACCCAGCCACAGCAGCCCCATTTCCAACCTGTGCTGCCACAGCCTCAGCAGGACTCACCAGTGTCTTAGCTTCCTCGTGTTGAGCAGTGACGTCCTATCTTTTGGAAGGTGCGTTTCTATTTTTCGATTAGTTAATTTGTGTTTTAATTATTCTTGTTGTTTGAGTTTTATGTGATTTAGTTATCTATTAATTGTTCATTATGATGGTGTTGTTTGTGTGATTGTGATTTTCTCCTCTCCTGTCCTTGTCATTTCTCCCGTTCTACTTTCTCCCTTATTTCTCTTTTCCCTCTGTTTTCCTCAACGCGGGGCGTGCGACCGTGCCGAGTTGACCGAGGTAGAGACGCGATGGAATGGGCTAGAACGTGATGAAATGACGGATGAGGTGGACGTTGGCAGGATTCGTGGGTGGATCCTAGGCTAACGTGGCTTGATTATTTTATCGCCTGTGATTTGGCCTAGAATTACGAGAGGAGGGAAAATCTGGGGGATCTAGAGAAAAAGGAGAGAAATGGGGATGAACGGACTTAGGAAGGGAGGAGAAAATGATGGGAACAGGATCATATGGAGGACGGTACACCACCCAAGGGTGGGAACTGAGTAGAAGGAAAGATGAATGAAAAGAAGGGGAGGAAGAGGTGGACCCTTGAATGCACAACATTTGGCCTATGAACTTGAGCCACCGCCTCTTCTCGGCTGAAACATCTTGAACACGGGCCCGCCTGGCGTGGGCTCAGACCTTTGGGCTTCTTAATCTGTAACATCTTCTCAAACAACGGGCCCACCTAACAGATGGCCTGGCCCGATTATGAACATGTAGTCTTGCTGGGGCTGTTGCCCCTAGACACCCGGTGCTAACCATAGGTGGACACTCTTGAATAATTAACTCCTCAGAATGATGAACAATAAACCATGGAGTCTTGTCTCTTGGCACAAGCAGTATGAGATTCGTTAACTCCACTCGATAATCAGACTTGAAGCATAACTCCCTTATTAGAAGATAATGATGAAGCTGAGGGAGAGTGATACACGGCAGTGTCATGGTCGACTTGCTAATGAATCAAGGGAGATTGCATAAGATGTGCAGACTGTCCTTGAAGAATACTGAGAATACAGCCAATTGTCCCTTGAACATGGAATTCATCAAACTCCTGGCGACCGTATGGGTTAGCACCATGTGCATGGAAAACCGTCCTTTGCCAGTGAACTGAACTGGGATGGAGTGAGGGAAAATAACAACATCAGTAATAGATCCTCCGATGAGCAATGAGATTGCCACTGGCCTCACTTGAGAAGAAACTGACACCAATGCAAGGGAACTCTTCTTGACAACCATCATAGGCAATATGGGTTTATCATCCCAAAATTTCCAGGGACCAAGATGCGTATCGACATGTGGCAAATGAACTCTTGAATCTTGAAATGAATAACCGACAATGACTTGTCCTGACTCGTCTCATTGCCTCCCTGGGGGCCAGACCCAAGGGGCACCAATGGTAGTGCACACCCACTTTGCGGGGTGAAAGGAAGTGGAGGAAGAGGTGCAGATGGCGTAGAGGTTTCCATGGCAGGGATGTCGAGTGATGGCAAAGGGGATACGTCAATCACAGACTCACATGGAGGCAAAGATGGAGGTGTAGGTGGGGGTAAAGGCGAAGGTGAAGGTAAAGGAATGACTGGCTCAGTCTCGAATGACAATGGCGAAGGAGATGGCAAAGGTGGTGGTGATGGGTTAGGCAATGGAGATGGAGATGTAGGTAATGGTGATGCGAGCAATGAGGGTAATGTTGGTGGTGAAGATGGTGGAGAGGGTGAACGTGAAGTTGAAGGCCGTGGGGTCCACCACCAGCATATTGACACAATATGTTGCCCAGCATTGGGAGCAGAAGCAGTGGTGGTAACGGCAGTGAAGGAAGGGGTCGAGGTACCCGCCTGAGTAGAGGCTTGGGTAGGTGGCGGCGATAGGGTCGGGGCAAGAGATGGCGATGGGGTGGGTGGAGACATAGGTGAGGGAACGGGTGATGGACTAGGCGACGGAGCGGATGATGGATCGGGTGCAACACTAGATGAAGAGGAATCACAGGGGTGCCCCTGGTCTTGCAGTGATGGAGACGGCTACTTGGGTGGCGCTTCTTGCTACTGCTGATTACTGCAAAGATCTAAAATAACTTTATGCATGGCGGCCCAATCAATCCTCTTATTATCCTTCAGATCATAAAGATAATCCTAGAACTCGGGGCAATCATCCACCAAATGCCCATGCTGGCGGTGAAATTCATAGAACTGAAGCATGTTCCTGACTGCGGGTCAACAAGGCACAATTGAAGGGAGTTGCAATGCGTGAGTGGATGTCGAAGCCTGAAAGATATCGGTGAAACACTCCGGCAATAGAGGACGAGAAGCCTGCTTCGGGCAAGACGGATGCCGATGGGTAGGAGATGAAAGTGGAAAAGGTGGTGGTGACAGAAGTGAAGGCTGTGTAGGCAATGGAGGTTGTGTAGGCAATGGCAAATGGCGATTGGCGGAAGGACTCAGTGGAGACGTATGTAGGGATGGAGAAGAGGGTATGTAGTGGACGGCATCCACGTGCTTGGAGCGTGGTGATGTTCCCTCGACTGGGGGTGGAGATGTAGGTAGATATGCAAAGGCGGAAGGCTGACCTATGAAGGGCTGATATGTGGGGGTGTATGGGCTCATGGAAGGGGGATGAGGTGTATATGTGGAAGGCTGATATGAGGTGGAGTGTGAGTAGGTGGTAGATGTGGAAGGAGAAGTGCATGTGGATGTGGAGGGTGGAGGTGACTCGGGGTCAAGGGAATTATGGATTTGTTGGCGGACGAAGTGGGCTCGGCTATACAACTGTTGCCAAGAGGAAATATCATTAAGGGTTAAGATAAACCGATACTCGGGAGTTGCATTGGATATTATCATCTTGATCAGCTCCGACTCTGGAATGTGCCCTGGGACTTGTGCTGCTAGGCGAAGCTGGCGATCAGCAAAAGTGCAGAAATCCTCGTCGGGCTTCATCTGCTCATGGGCTAGATCCACCATAGAATACTTGGGCCCAACCTGGTCTTGATACTGTTGAATAAATTTGTCTTGTATAGCTTGAAAATTTACAACTTGCTCTTGTGGAAGAGAAAAGAACCAATCCCGAGATGGGCTTTCTAATGACAGACTAAATAAATAAGCCATCAAGCATTGGTCATGTCGAAACTAGGCCAACTCATACAAAAACTCCTTCAAGTGCACAAAGGGATCACCGACTCCACCGTGACGACGATACGCGAGAATTTGTAAAGGTGGTGGAAGCCGAAGATCTTGAAATGCGAGCGGAACACTTAAGGAGGATTTGGGATCGATTCGACGTTGAAGTTCATCACATTGGCATTGGGTTTGGGCAATCATCTCCTAGGTATGGAGAGATCGAGAAGAACGTGGGCCAGCTTGAGCAAGAGGTTGTGAACCTGGACCAGAATGATGGTAATGGGCCGGATGAGAGGATCCGGACTGAGAAGAATATGGGCCCGTTCCGGGAGTGGAAGGGTACATGGGCCTAGAAGGAACATAAGCACGAGGATCAACTGGGCCAGCAGCATAAGGAGAAGAGGAATGAGGCCCATTAGGACAAAATTGGTCATTAGAAATCGGGCCAGCAGCATAAGAAGGAGAAGGCCGCTTAAGAGAAGAAGGCTCATTAAGATGATTTGTAATGAGTTTTTGGGCCTGGGCCAGGTTCATTTGGTGAACAAGGCATGATAGATGGGCAATGAGATTAGCTTGTTCCTCGGATGGATCGGAGGGGCCATGTGAAGATGGGCCTGCGTGGGAAGAAGATTTCACATGGGAATAAGAAGAAGATTGGAAAGAAGAAGGATACAGGGGATGACGATGCTCCATGAGGCAAAATGCAGACTTAATACAAGAATATAATGGAAAATACAAGTGGGGAAGCAAGGGCTTAATGGGCTTGAGAACAAGGAGGGTTGACCCACTAATGTAAAGACAAGGGAGAATGGACCTATGACAATGGGGCAGGACAATGGGCACACAAAATGGGCTAATCTAAATGGCTTACAAACGGATTGAAGTCACTCAAAATGGAGTTCAAGGACACTGATTTGGTCAGGAAGGTGCTGAGGTCTTTGTCACCAACCTAGCACACCAACGCAACGGTGATAGAGGACTCGAAGGACCTATCAACTCTAACACTAGATGCACTTATAGAGTCTTTAATGGCCTATGAGATCAATATCAAGAGGACGGAAGAGGACACCAAGAAGAAGAAATCAATGGCATTGAAGGCAAACCCCGATACTATCTCGAGTCAAGAGGATTCCATGGAAACTACAGATGATGAAGAAGTCACTATGCTAACGAGGAAGGTTAGATAGTTCCTACGCTAAAGGAGAAGATTTGGCAGAAAGTTCAAGAAAGGGAAGAGACAGCCCAAACAAAAGAATGAGCCATCCAAAGCGGCTGAGGTTATGTGCTACGAATGCAAGAAAATGGGACACATGAGGGGTGAGTGTCCCGAGCTACAGAAGAAAGGAAAGATGATCAAAGGCAAGAAGCCAAAGGCGATGAAAGATACTTGGAGTGATGAAGATGAGGACGAGCCTACGTCTTTTGAAGAAGAGAATATTGAAGAATTGGTCAAGAATTTGTGTCTCATGGCGAAGAGTGATCAAGAATAGGTAAGTTCTGACTCAAAATTTATTACGAACGATCAATGGGAGTTAGACGAGAGAAAAACCTGCATGGATCGTCAAACACAACTCATGACCTACAAAAGTGATCCAAAAGCTCTCCGAATAGATCCGAAAGAATCCAGGGTATTACAAAAGATATGATCTATCTCGGGCAGGGGGCTAAAATCAAACTACACTAACCTTTTTCCGTTTTAAGTGCAGTTGAAATAGGTGAAAATGGGAAGACGACGTCAAGCAACCCAAGAATAGTACATTGAAGAAATGAATCTCATTTGTCAAAACATGTCCATTATATTCCATGATTACATCGGATTCCAGGGGCCATACCCCAGTGTACAAAATCAACTGCACCCACTCTACCCTCTCTCTCTCCCTCTCTCACTTAGCATCATCAGTGTGAGGCCAGCTACGCCTGCCACTTGTCTCGCCCTCATCCCCACTCCTCCTCTCGCGTGAGCCTGACGACCGTGAAGCTTTCGAACTTGAGGCTATCGGCTGGACTGCCCCTTGATTTGCCTGGGGAGACTGCATCATCCTTAGGAGCTCCTCCATGGTAAGCTCCATATCGCCTCTGATCTGCAGTGACTCAAAGGGAGTGGTGTGTCCATCCGACCCCTCTCCCTGAGCGCCTCTACTATAGTATCTCCGTAGCACGCGGTGTTGCAAGGCCTCCAACTGGTTGAGGGCTCATCGCTCCCGTATCACCATGGCCATCTCCCGAGCTTGAGCCTCAGCCTCCCTCTCCTTCGCCTCAGTGAGGTGACCCTCTAGCCTCTCCACCGTCTCCATCGATCTGAGGCGACGTGTCAGGCCCTCGACACGCCCCTCTACCTCTCGGCGAGAGGCTAGGGAAGCCTCCAGCTCATTCTTTTGCAAGAAATTCACAAAAATGAGTCAGGCAAAGATGAGTAAAAAGAGAGAGCGATTTGCTCCTAAGAGTGCTCGATACTTACTGTCTTGGCTAGCTCGGCCTCCCGCTCCTCGGCGCATTCAATGGCACCCGCCAGGCGGTCCTCCAATTCCTCTCTGCTATCCACCTGAGATGAGGGTCCAGCTGCTCTGCTCATATCGGCCCTCACACTAATGAACGCCAGCTTGCCTCTCTGGTAAATCAGGGGCAATCAGTCAATCAAGATTTTGGAAACTCCAATGCTTTAAGTTTAATCAATTAATTTTGACTCACCAGCTATTGATTTTCATGGCGCAAGTTCACAATGGTCTAATTGAGGATGGTGATCTGATCCTGGAGGATCCTCACGGGCTCAGCTTCTGGCATCTGCAAACTAAATTTCATACAAATCATCAGATGTGATGCTCTTCAAAATAGCATTCTCAGGAAGCTAAAGGATTAACTCACTGCTCGAGTGTCGAGACGGAGTCGCCCTGCGTACCGCTCCCAGTAGTTCGCCAGGTAAGTCTCACTACTCCCTAACTGCCTGTCCTGCTCTAAGGAAGGCCCCCTCTCTAACGCCTTGGCCACCGCACGGTATAGAGAGGCCCAGTCCTAATCCCTTACCAAAGTCAATCAGTATCCTCAATCTGACCCATGCTTTGCCGGTACCGCCACGGGAGGCTAGTGCCACCCCAAGGTCCGCTGCACTAGGCGTAGGTAGAGCGGCTCCCGAGGGCTCACGTAGAACAACACAGTGTCTCAATGGAACCAAGCACGTCCCTCTCACACCCATAGTGATGGGGGCATCCCTCACATTTTTCACAGCTCCGATTGCTCATTGTCATGATTCCATTGTGTTCGTCATGTGTTTATGAGTCTAGTCATGTAATTTTCATTTTATTTGAGTCATGTATGTGTAATCTTTCTCATATAGGTCCGAGCATGGTTGGTCTGTGCATTTGTGAGTCTGAGCATGTGTGCTAGCTTGCATTTATAAGTCTGTGCATATGTGCTAGCATGCAATAAAAGGTTGGAGCACCTTTTCTGTAGAAGTCGAAGCACCTTTTGTGGCATACTTTATTAGGTCAGAGCACATTGTGCTACCTAGCAAATAACGTCAGTGCATGTCTTGTGACATGGACTATCAGGTCTAAGCACATGCCAAGGTTTTTGCACATCAGGTATTCAGGGTCTATGCACTACAGCTAGTATGTGCATACATGATCTGTGCATGTTTCAAGTCAGTGAACCCGTTGCATCAAGGTCAATGCACATGCTAGACAAAGGTCAAAGCATTTATTGTCTTCACGCTACCAAGTTTGTGCATCTTCTATCATGCTCTAAGGCATTGTTCAGAACACCTATATGGCAAGCCTGATCATATATCTTCATTTCATTTTGACCAAATATAAACTTTGATATATAGTGTGTTTGCTAAAATGCCTCTACTCTAATTGGCAAAACTTAAAGTAGTGCATGTGATCCAAGGCTTAATTATTGGGGCATGTGATCCAAGGCTACGTGATCCCGAGAAAGTTAGTGGCACGTGATCGAAGGTGATTCTCCAACTAGATCTATCTGACATGTGGGTAGCAGGGTTTTAGTCAACTGCCACATGGACAACTTATCCTGAGCGTTTGCCACATGGACTACCAGTAAAGTACTTTCCTAGAGCTCTCTTGGGGGGAACCTTCCCTCCACGCACCAAGATGACAACTCATGGGGACCACTCAGTATCACAGACGCTCTATAAATAGAAGAACTCTATCATCTAAAAGAGGTGATCACAATTAGAATCACGATCACGAATTGAGGAAACCTGAGTGATAGCATCAGAAGTGATCCAGAAAAAGGGGAGAGCCAAAGCAAAAAGAGAAGAGGAAGAATGGGAGAGTTGCAGAGAGACTTCCAGTAACGAGAGGAACAGAGCATTGTTTTTAAGAGGGATTCTAGAGTTATATGGCTAATTGGTCGTCATGATCCCTAGATCAGATCTAGGATCATCTGCTCCTCTGTGAGCTATATTGCATTTCAAGTCTGATTCATTTTCTGTCGTTTTGATTTTCTTATTTCTTTTATTTCCTTGTCAAGATGTGAGTCAGTGGAGCTAAGCTGTAATGCTCAGCAGGCGAGGTGGATACCTCGGACAGCAAGCTGTGTTGTGTTGAGTCTCTCTAGATGATTTTGATGATAATAAAACCCCGGTATTACAACCTAAGCAATAACCTGCTTAAAACACTTTCAAAGACATCCTTAAGCAAGTGAATGGCTAAATCTACCATGCTTTAAGAACCATGCTTCAAGAAATACCCAGGATAAGTTCAACCAACTCATACTGATTGGAACAAGATGTGGTCATAAAATAAGTCATTCACAGAGTATGATTAATTGGCTAAACTTTCTAAAATTGCAGGTTTTCCAGCCAGCGGTCGACTGCCGGTCAGGCACCGTTTGACCGGATTTTCCACTGCCGAAAGGTTTCATTCCTGTAAATTTTTGGTCGACCGCCCACCTATGCCCGGTTGACCACCAGCTTCGAGGCAGCAATTATTGACTTTGTATTCTTCAATGTGGGAAGCCCCTCTCCTTTGGTTTGTTTAATCCCAAAGCCGCCAGACATGCCATGATTTGTGGATCTGACTCCTGGCTTGTATCTGAAAATCAAAGTGAAATTTAAACTGTTGTAACCCTTGAACCAAAAGATCATTGGGGAAGCTGGGGGTTGATGGGAATGCCGCAGCCTGCAGAGTCGCTTCAGAAGATTGCTCGCTGCCCCCGGGCGCCTCCAGTAGAACCTCAGTCTGCCCGGACGTCGAGGGCTGTGTATTCCTCTCGTTCAGTTGTCTCTTCAACGATTCAATCTCCCGCTGGTACTATTGTATCATGTGTAGCATAACGGGGTCAGTTGTGAAGGGAGCAGGCATGCCCCCTGTCTCCTCAGCCGGGGCATCCTCGGATGATGTGGAGGGTCCGCCACTCGTGGCCCCGGTGGTGACAACATTGGCTGCTAGGGCCATCGGAGGTTCTTCGGAGGAAGTCTCTTCGACGCTCGCCTGCGTCGCTTCACTCGATGCTCTTCCTCTCTTGGTGAGGGGACCGGGCCTGGCGGCAAGCCTGGCCACTTCTTCAGGGTCAGTAGGCAAAACCGCATACTGACTAGGGACTCCTGCCATGTTGCAGGTGAAAATTCTCCAATTGCTGTTTCTTTTCGCCATGCTCCTTGACGGCTTATTTGGGAACACCAGTCTGTCGAAAATTGATTGTCGGGGCGACGCTTCCTCCCGCACAGGGGACTGGCGTCGTTCCTCTGACCGATTTCTTGATTCTACACTAGGCACAGGTTGGACTTCTTCTTCTTCTCGAAAGGCGGAGGCCACTGCCCCTAGCAGTCTCTGACGACCGATAGGGGTGCTACCCGGGCCTCGGAGGTAGTTTCTCATGGCTTGCTTGATCCCTTCCCACTCCTGGTCAGGGAGAGCAGCCGGTCGTTGTGCGTTGATGGCGACAGTAGGATGAGTGTATGTTGCGAATGCCGGGCGATCAGCATGGTGATGACACCTGCGAGGTTGGCGATGGGCATTTTTGGGCAGCACTGGTGCAGCGACTGTCGGTTGGTGGGTCATGGGCGTCACCTCAACCCCTTCATCTCTTCAGCCCTTTCTGCGGCAGGTGTAGCTGGGCCCCACCTAGGTAGGTGCTGTGGGCTGGGCTTCCTTGGGAACCCAAATTTGCTTCAGTTTGGCCGGCTTGTGGGCCAACGTGTCTTTCAATGTCATGGCCGGAATAGCAGATGCCATCTTTTCCTTCATCTTTTCCAGTCCCTGGAAGGACTTGCGGACTGGAATAGCCGGCATGATGCAGTCCGGGACCACTTAGGACTTCTATCCATTCAAATGGACTCGGATGGTCCCGACAGTCATAGACTTATCGGTGCTGGAGATTCGGCGCCCTGGGGTAGCACCAATATTGTTCCTTCGGAGCCTCCTCCGATGGGATGCCGACCCTTGGTGCGATGGACCGGCGGCCTGGTGCACATGGTGCACGTTGCAGCTCAACGTCCTTGTTGGGACGCTGTTGCTATTCTTGGCCACAGCTCGGTCGGTAGTGGGTTTAGTGGCTGCTAGGATGGGAGCGTTGGATTCGGGCTCGTCGGACGCCTCTACATCCAGGATGTTGACGAAGGCTACCCCAAGGACGTTGGGAAGCCCAAGATCGGAGGGAAGCTCCTGAAGTAGAGCGGGACGATGAGGTAGCCTTCTCAGACGTGGCTCTCCACGACTTACGGGCCAAAGGAGACTGCCATTCTTGAGGTTGAAATGTGATCTTCCTGCATTTGCAAAAATGGAATAATTAGCATTACATGAAGGGGGCCGCAGGGTCCCTAATTTTAGCAAAGAGATGAAGGGTGGATGAGTCCCACCGGGCATGCCAGACTTGTGGATGCACTAAAATTCACTCGGATATTCTATTCGTTTGTTAGTGTGCTTATTTGTCGAGGAAGATAGAGAGGGGGGGAGAGAGAGTGGCAGGGGGGAGAGAGAATGAAAGGGTGGGAGAGGGGGCGAGCCCCTCTCTGTGTCTGCCTGCATGAGAGAGAAAGAGGGAGTGGAAGACGAAGAGAGAGGAGATGGAGATGGCGAGAGGGGCTCGGCCCCTCCCTTTCACTGTGAGGAAGATAGAGTGGGGGAGAGAGTGACAGGGGGGGGAGAAGGGGTGAGTCCCCCTCCGTATGTGCCTACATGAGAGAGAAAGACGGAGAGAGAGGGAGATGGAGACGACGAGAGGGAGATTACCGGACGCCGCCACTTGCTCGCCGGACGCCGCTCTCACCACTCAGTCGCCGCTCGCCACTCACTGCTCGCCACTCGCCAGACACTGCTCGCCGATCGCCACAAGCTGCTACCGCCGTTGGAAATGAGCGCTATCGATAGAGAACGAGGGAGGAGTGGCCGCGGGGTGGGAGGCGATCGAAACCCTTAAGGGTTAAAGTTAACAGGTAAACTTACTCGATACGCGGATCCAGTTCACAGGCGAAGCGGGTGAGGCGCGCGACGCGGACGAGGCACGTGAAGCGGTGCGTGAGGCGTTCGCCTCGGCGAACCACGATGGCGCAAGGGGAGATGCCATCGCCTCGCCTGGCCTCAGCGCCTAGGTGCGATTTTGACTACATAGCCCGAAGTAGGATTCCTTCCTCACTCGCTGGGGCTCCCTTGGCTCGCAATTGGCATGTCTCTCAAGCATGGGGAGGGCAGTAGGGACCCCGCCTTCGACGCCGATGTCGTACCTGGCTCATGTCTCCGGCCAGTGACCCTCGCGCCGGCGATCAAGCAGGCTGCTGCGGCCGGCTCCGTCAAGGGTCCCTTCACAGGGACTCCAAGAGGCTTGTCGTCATCCCTGGGCATGTTTCCTAGCACCATTGAGGGCCAGGCGGGGCAGTATCAGGGGGCCGACTCCCTGACGATGTTGCTGGTTGACTTCCTTCCCCGGCCAATCTTGCTAGATGGATGTGGGAGTGAGAGGGGGGCTCCCCAACAGCCCTTCTCCTCCACGTCCGCTTCAAACCAACCTGTCCCCATCTCCAGGGTGGTAGGGTAGGGAGGCGCGGGCAAGGCTATCCCCACAATCCTGGTTCCGCCATCCCCTGCCAGTGTAGGACCGGAAGCGACTACTTCATTAGACCCAGGTGAGGCACAGGTACAGTTGATGTTCGGCTCGTCGAAGGAAGGCGCAGACAAGGTTAAGATAGAGACGACGCAATCCAGAGACCGCCACTCCCGCCGAACGTCTGACAGTAGGTCTCAAACAGCCGAGTCCTAACGGTGGCACTGAGAACTTGCTTGCTTCGAGTAGAGGTCAGTTGGATGACGGTCTTCTAGTGCTTGTGGGATCGGGAGGCGGGGGTTGTAGTGAGGGGGTAGAAGCCCTCGAGGCTCTGCCTTCCCTCTCCTTCTTGTTAGAAGAGTAGTTCGGGAGAGCGCCTTAGGTGGTAAGTGGGGCTTTGCAGTGTCTTCCGGCACTGGAACCCCCGTCCAATGGGACCAGTGGTCAGGAGGAGCCACGTCTTGCGAATGATCTCGTGGTGGAAACGGAAGCGGCCTTCGCGCTTCTGTTAGGAGTTGGACGACAGGCAATGTTAGCTCTGCCTCCCCTGACCAAGGAGTCGGAGGAGGTGGATCAAGTTGAGGACGCCAGTTAGCAAGCGCCCGATTCTTCCACCGGACGAGATAGCGTTCATACACCTTGCTCCGAGTGGTCGTGACTTGCTCATCCAATATCTGCAATGATAAGGAAAAAATCAATATAAATAAACAAGCATTGGTGTAAGCAAGCCAAGCATATGACAATCTTACTCGACTGTAAAGTTCTCCAACAACCATTTGTTGTCAATTATTTTATTAGATCAGACTTCTTATCCTGATAAGCTTGAGGTCATGTTTTTGCAGCTACAGGCCAGTGCCCATGCATCAATTGAGAGCTGATGTTCCCTTGTCTAGTGGGGAGGTCACCCCATTGGACAGGGAAGTGAAAATAATTGCTTAGAGTACTTGACATTGCTCAAAATAGTTCAGAGATGATTCAGTCTGAAAGTTCAGAAAAGTCACCCAACCACGTGCATACTTTCACAAAATCTAAGTTTCTCTTGCATGAGTCTTATTCCAGGCTGATTGAATATTTACTTCGGAAGATTAGCAATAGCGAATACGCACAATGGTCAAAGTTATGTTCATTTTTTATTTCTTCAACAGTACCCATCTTACCCTTTAGTCTACGTATGTTCTCGACATACTTAAGTAGGCTAAAGATTTAGTCAATCTATGTCTTCTATTAGAGAAGCTGCATTTATAGTACAATAATGTAGTATAAACGGGACGGAGGATGTGGGCAAGCCATCTTCTAGTAATCCTCACCTCTTTTGAGGCTAGAACAGTGCTTAACGGGTACTATTATGATCAAGGAGAAAAGAAAATGTTGTACATTATCACTGATCAGACCATATGGCTCATGAGTATTAATCCAACATTCTCATGGAAAGGAAGGCGTATGCCTGGAATTTTGAGACGCTTGTGTTCCTGGGGTTCATTTTTTAAACTTAACTCAACATATATAATATATGCCATAGTGGGGTTGCACAGATCTGTCACTTTATTATCAAGCAAAATAGTACACGACTTCATGACATTTATAGGATCTCAACGAGAGCTCTCTTTTGTTTACACTTTTTTGGGTTTAGATAGAAATAAATCCCTCCTTTGTGTCCACATCCCGTCAATCCATGTGTTAAGATTCCCCCCTTAGATCTCCAGACCGGAGAAAGAGATGAGGATGCATCCACGTGCGGTGGCGATGGAAGTGGAGTAGGGTGCAGTGGCGATGTGGAGGAGGGTGTGGGGTGTCGGAGGCTCAGACGTGGAGCCGGGTGCGGTGGCGACGTGGAGAAGGGTGCGGGGCGTCGAGCCTGAGATGGAGTAAGGTGAAGGCATGCGGTAGTGTCGGACATGGAGCAGGATGCGGTGGCGACTTGGAGCACGGTGCGGTGGCGTCAGACGTGAAGCAGGGTAAAGGCGCGGTCGACGGTGGGATGCCCTCAGCACCTAGGGAGAGCACCGCCGAGGGAGAGCTCCACACTGAGGACACACATGCAGACACAGAGGGGAAACACTTACCAGAGGTACCCAGGCGCGAACACCAGCAAGGAGGCACCAGCGGCGGGTAGGGGGAGCTCCTTTGTCGGCGTGCAGACTGCAGATGTGAATGGCGGCGAGGAGGCACCAACGGCAGCGAGGAGGCACCAGCGGCCGCGAGGGGGAGCTCCTTCGTCGGCGTGGAGTGTAGATGAGAATGGCTTGCAGACTGGCACCGGCAGTGGTGAGGAGGCACCAGCGGCGGCAAGGGGGAGCTCCTTCGTCGGCGTGCAGTGCAGACAAGAACGGAGGCGAGGAGGTGGAAGCGGCGGGAAGAACGCAGAGCCGACGGAGGAAGGTGGTTTCACCGCCAGGTTTTGATTTTTATTTCCCCCTTTTGCCCGCCAAGAGTTATTTCACTTATGTTTTAACATAAATAATTACTCCAGAGTGAAGGATTGGCTCGGTCGAGTAGCACTTTGGGGAAGACATTGGTGGCTTGAGTTGACTAAGAATTTTCTCTTGGCAGGGGCCACTTGATGTGGCTGTCATGGGGATATACTCGTAATGATGATAATTCTTATGAATTGATGGGTGGAGGCCTCCTTTTTGGGGGACTAGAACGTCACGCCGCTTCCTACTGGGGGGTTATAAGCGTAGCGCGTGTTTGCATCCCAGACCTCCATGGCTTAGGGTTTTTCTCTCTGCCACTCTTGCATTTGTGAGAGGCTTATGTGCCGTGGGAGTGATCCGGAGGAGGGAAAAATTACAGTAGCCTTCTCGGAGCTCACAGAGATTATGGCGGTGGCAGTCCGTCAACTTTCGCCTCCTCCTGAATCATCTGGCTCAGTGCTTTCTTCCCCTTTTTCCAGTCTTTCTGGTCATTCCATGGCGGATCAACATCTCGAGGCCGAGGGGCAGGAGGTTGAGTGGGCCCTAAGGGTCTTCACGGTGTCGGCGGAGCCTTTGGGTAGCGAATTGAGTGAAGGCAAGGTGAAATAGTTGGAGAATCGGTACAGGCTACTGTGGTAGTACCATTTCTCTCTGGCGAAGCCTCAAGAGTCCAGTCTGGACACTCACTCTGGTTCCTTCTGTTCTTTCCTCTTGGCCTGGAAGTGCGGGTTCCGCCTGCCTCTCCATTTTTTTGTTGCTGAGTTGCTTCGGTTCTACCAAGTAGATCCAGTCCAGTTGGTCTCCAACTCCTACGCCTTCATCTTCTCCTTCATTTTTCTTTGTCGCTCATGCGGGGTTGACATTTCGCTAGACCTCTTCCATGCTTTTTTCGAGTTGAAGGAGCATACCCATGCGGGCAAGGGCTTTTTCTACCTTCAGGGGATGAGGGGGAGGAGTTGCGTGACCCTCTCTGACAGGGATTCTTCCTACAAGGGATGGAAGACCCAATACTTCTGGGTGGGCTCGGCCATGGGTGGTGAGACCTAGGCCTTCCCAATGGTGCCGAACTTCCATCCGAACATCCCTCTGAAGCAGGTGGTGATTTCCCCATAGGTGGAGAAGAAAGCCGCCCTTCTTCAGAAGAATCGTCGATCAACCGCTGAGTTGATGACTGTGGTGAACATTGAAGAGTATCCATCCCTGACGGTAGTGCCTCCAGGTAAGGACCTTAGGGTCTTGCATCATTTTTGGGTCGGATAAGTAAGCTTCGTTCTTATGATCTACTTTTCTTTGTCCAGACACGAGGCGAACGGCTGATGAGGGGGTGGCGCTGCTCGAGCCAGAGGTCATCATCTTGTAGGAGGAGTATGTTCTCGGCGGACCTCAAATGTTTGGGAGCTCTTCTCGTGTCCGAGATAAGGGCAAGCAGATCGCCTGGGAGGGTGCTTCCGACCATCTTGCGGTGAAGCGCAAGGACTCCATGGAAAAAATACTATGGTCCTTGATGAGGTCAGTGGCCGCCGAGCAGAAGTGGGTGAAGGCTGAGGGCGCGCGGGCTAGAGCCGACGAGAGACTGTCCAAGGCGGAGCGGAGGGCAGTCGAGCTTGAGAGAAAGGTAGAGCTAGCTAGGGTGGAGGTGCTCGAGCAATTCAAGTGCTCAGAGGGTTACGAGGTGGCTCTCTAGAAGGCCGCCTTCTCTTTGATGGGGACATCATTTACCCCGCCACATTTTTGAAGCCCGGATGGATCGTCATCAAGTGCCCTCATGATCTTACATTTCTATGAGTCATGTCATGTAACTTTTATATTTTATTTGAGTCATTTTGATGTATTAGCCTTCATGTTGATGCGAAGATACCTACTGGGCAAGTGTGCTCATAACCTATTTCAAATGTTTTCCAGGAGATGAAGGAAATTCCGATTCGGATTCGGACTATTCAAATGGCGGGTCCGAGAGTGAATGAGAGTCGGATCAAGTTAAGAGTGAAGACATAGGAAGTCTTATTGTCTAGATCGAGTCCATGTAATTTTCTGATTTATTGAGTCCAGCAATTTGTTAAAAGATGATTAGTGGTTGTAATGGAATACTTTGATTATCAATGAATAGAAGTCAAATTTGAGTATATACTTGTGCAATTGTATCTTATGTGTAATTATTTCACGCTTTGATCATGCTTGCTTGCGAGAGGCTTACCGTGCCAACTGTTTGCATTTTCCCGAGCGAGTCTTCCACTGTAAATAAAGGCTTGGGGCGTGACAATGAGACTTCTGGCAAGTGCACTGGGTGAAATAGAGAAGTTGTTGCACCGGGTGGAAGGCTTGGCAGGTGCACCGGTTGAAGGAGCGCTAGGGGTGTGCCGGGTGGAGGGCGATGAGCAGTGTGCTGCTGGGGTGGTATAGGGTAGTGCACCACTAGCATGGCCCGCGAGTGTGTCGATTGAAGGGGGGCTGGGGAGGGCGCCGATCGCATGCACTAGGAGTGTGCCGGTGGCAGGCACTAGGAGTGTGCCGGTGGAGGCGCTCCGGGAGCGTGCCGGGTAAGGCCCCTTTCCAGCACACCGGGTAGAGACCACCTGAGGGCATGCCGGCTAGAGCCGTTTGAGGGTGTGCTGGCTAGAGGCCGCTTGAAGGCGTGCCAGATGGAGGCCGCCTGAGGCATGCCGGATAGAGGCCGCTTGAGGTGCTTCACTCCCCGAGGCTCTCTCTCAGCTCCATCTCGTGTTTTTAATAAGTGACTTGATCCGCCAATTTGAACATAGGCTGACGACACATACTCTACTATTCGCAATAGTTGTGATTTGTTGTATTTCTTCAGAGGCTTGACGACTGCAAGCCTTCCTGAGATTCTTCATCACTGCCAGGACTCCGAT
The DNA here is from genome assembly GCA_024336825.1 of Amorphophallus titanum. Classification (NCBI taxonomy): domain Eukaryota; kingdom Viridiplantae; phylum Streptophyta; class Magnoliopsida; order Alismatales; family Araceae; genus Amorphophallus; species Amorphophallus titanum. The sequence continues at coordinate 1,606,032 of JANBPO010002517.1, forward strand.
GACGGCTTCACGATAGTGTACGTGTTCCGAGAATTGTTTCGCTTCCCTGGTGGTTTCATGCACCCGTGCAAACGTGAGGACTTGCCAGACGGCAGCATTCCTCGAAGTCTTGGGTGTCCAATTTTTTCGGGGTCTTCTTAATTCAACTCCGGCGTTGATGCCGGGGTGGAATGTATGGACGTGAAATTTTATGCGTTCACATGACTCCGAACAAGTATCTTTGGGTCACATTATGAATTGATCCAGATCAGACTAACAAGCTCCTCGAGTGAGTCCCGAAGCTAGGCATAGTCCTTGGTGTTGTGGCCGTAGTCGCGGTGGAAGCGACAGTACTTTCTGGTGCTCCTCATGCTTGGGTCGCCCTTCATCTTGCATGGCCATCAGAGGAACAACTCCTCGTGGATCTCCATGAGGATTTGCTCGGGGGGAGCGGTGAGGGGAGTGTACTACCTGGGGGCATCCCCTCCTCTAGGGCCGCCACAGTCATGACGCTCCCTCTTCCCACGATCAAACCTGGGGTGGTCAGACGAACATTTTCGCTTTGCCTGGTCTCCCTCGGTGGCTTGGCTGAGGGCGACAGTGCTCTCCTCGTAACTGGCGTGCTTCTGTGCAAGGGTGTGGCGACCCGTGATCTGAGTACCAGAAAGGAACCGGCACGACTCGAACCTCGGTCCACCTCCCACGAGCCCGAAGACTCGGAAGGAAAAAAGGGATGGTGTGAGGGTGTGTAAGAAGCTAAAGTAACTGCACTTGAGCCAGGCCTCTAGCTTGTTTTTCCTCCCTGTAGGACGCTACTAACTATGCGAGAGGGCCCAAGGAAACTAGCTTACAAACAGTATAACGGGAATATCCCGCCACCTCTCTCGGGTGGGCCGACACGGAAGTCGTCGAGCTACGACTAGTGGTTCCATCACAATGAGAGAGAAAGCTACTCTTTTGGGATGTAAAATAATGTCATAGTGTAGAAAATACTTTAAACATGACACATATGAAACATGAAGTGCATTAGAAATTACATATGCATGTTTTTGAAATCTCCAAGTATATAACGGACTAGGCTTACCCCGTTACATACCATAACGGACCATGGAAGGACTGCTATGCTTCACAGAACTTAGATAAATCCACAGGTAAATGGGACTATAATGCACCAGGGTAGGCACGCTATAGGACTATAACGCATGAGAGCAGAGGCGTTAAAGTCGACCAACACACAACACACTGATAAGGGCTATAACGCACCAGGGGTGGGGCGTTATGGGAATATAATGCACCTCCCATGGGCCGTTATGTCCACCAGAATGATCAGAATCCACAGGAAAACACGAGATATAATGCACCATGAATGGGGCTTCATATGAGTTTAACGCATAAGGGAAAGGGCGTTAAAGGCAACAGACCTTTAACTGGACAATCAGGGGATATAACGCACCAGGGAAGGCACATTAAAGTCACCCGAACATGAAAATCTATAGAAAACTCAGACACGGATGATATAATGCACTAGCAAGGGTGCGTTAAATGACCATAACGCACCGGGGCAGGCGTGTTATGTCACCTGGGTTTCACGACTCCGGAGGTCAGAATCGGAACCCCCTCCTAATCGATCGAAATCGACGGGGGACGCGGAGAAACATGAAACCAAACCATCCTGCCGTACCATACCGACATTCCAAGCCTAAGCATGCCACTAGAATTGAAATACGATGCCCATGGATATAATTTCAACATTAAAAGCTAATTTCAGGCATTAAAAGATTAAAAATTAACTAAACAGGAACATGTACGAAAAATGTGGCAAAGGACTTCGGACCACGGCCCAAGTGGTACCGGCGGTGTCCTAACGAGGTAAGGAATCCATCCCCCTACTTGGATGACGACGAAAACGGCGATTCGGTGCCGATCCGGTGAGAGGGCGACGCAGCGCCTCCCGACCCGGCTCGACTCCACGCTACGCGGATCGAGGAATGGTGGGCGTCAACGCGATCCTCACGACGTGACCAATCCAACGGTACCTCCCCAGCTTCGATCAGCGGCCGTCTGGACCAGAAATCGAGAGAGGAACGTAAATCAAGAAATTAACCCCAAAATCTCCCAAAAAAGGAATTACACAGAAAATGAGGAAGATGGCGACGGATGACGACGCAGAGGGCGTCAACGGATTCCTGGCAAGATGAGGAGTCCGTTCCCCTACCTCTTGCGCGGCGAAGACCGCGAATCGGTGCAGATCGAGTGACGAGGGCCATGTCATCCTTCCGCTCGCACGCGTCTCCACGCTCCACGATCCGAGGGATGAAGGGTACTGACGCGATCCTCGCATCGAGCCCGTCCCGTCAGTACCTCCCACGCGTCGACCGGGATCCGTTTGGACCGCGAACCGAGAGAATGGGGGGTGGAGGAGAGAGAACGTGTGATGGGAGAGAGAGAGATTCGAGATGGAGAGAGAGAGAGTGTCGAGAGAGTGAGGATAGAGAAAGAGTGGGGAGAGATATTTTGTAAATTTTTTGATTTTTCTTATTTTTTTGAAAAATTACACACTATTGCAGAGTCAGTGTACATCCTTTTGATGTCGGAGTACATAACAACCCCATGCATATTTTCAAGTCAGGGTAAGTCCGTGCAGATTCCTTTGCAGCCAGGTTACTCATACTCCATGCATACCCTGTGCATCTTTTTCTATCTAATATACTCTCAACTAAACTAATGTTTGTTTCTGTGTTAACAGGTAATGCTTTGTGGAAAACAAGGGTGGCACATGATCCAAGATTAGATGAGGTGCTAGGATCGCGACACGTGTAAAGTGAACAGCAAGATGGTGCCACGTGTGAAGGTTTTATGGCGGGATTTCGTGGAAGGCACATGCCCCTTTCTGCTGCTGGTATAAAAGAGAGCTTTCTCCCTCCTGGAGAAGACTGGTCGCGAACCACTTCCAGAAGCAGAAGTCATCCTGTGCAATCCTGAGAAGAAGAAGAGAGAAGAGTAAAGAGAGAAGAAAAAGGAGGAGAATAGAAGAGTTGGTATGAAAGTGAATCGTAGAGAGATTGTGAGAAATTGTGAGAGAGAAGGGTCACTCAATCTTCTGGTTAAAAACCAAAGCTAAAATTGCTCAGTGTTGAGCTACATTTTCCATTTGGGATCTTCATGTTTTCTTACGTTTGTTTCTTTATTTTTCAGAACCTATTCTTCAAGCTGTTTGTCAGCAGAGGTTAAGCTATAATTCCTCATTGTGCAGAGAAGTATTCTCTGGTCGGGTTAAGCTATAACTCCCCAATGCAAGCTGTTAGTCAGCGGTGTTGGCAAGCTGTGTAGCCCAGCAGATTAAGCTGTGAATCAGCAGAGAAAGTCACATTCCAGTTGGAGTGTGGGGTGGACGTAGATCTCTAGATTAAGATCGAACCACCTTAAAAGCCTATGTCTACTGTGCGATTGAATTTGTTGCTTGCCTTGCTTTAATTCCTTATTCCTCGCTCAGTAGATGTTTGATAAGGGTAGTGTAAGATCCAGGCTATAGTACCTATTCGGTCTTAGTTCTTATTCCACTTTTGACTCTGCTGGTGTCCAATTTTTAATCGGGTGACAGATCCATTCAACCCCCCCTTTTTGGATCTCCTATAGACATTCCATCTATAGGATTTGGTCTCTAGGCGTCCATACAGTCTTATCATAGGATGCCAATGGTGAGCTCCATCGTAATGTCCCAGTTTATGGGGAAGAGGATAATAGTGAGGATGAACAAGAATAAGAACAACAGCAAGACCACCAAGAGGCACCTGCACAAGTTCAGGCCGAGAATATGCCTCCACCACCACAATTTTACCACAGCGAGTCTTCTACTCAGGGTGCTAGGTATCCTACTTGGGGGGGACTATGAGGATCTCGATAGGCATGTCTTAGGCATGGAAACCCAGATCGATTCCACCCTTGGGCGGGGGGACACTTTTATGGACAATATGACTGGTCAGATGCACTCCCTTCATGATGCTAAGGACACCCTTTCCACCCACATGGCCACCCTCTTTGCTAGCCACGAGGATACCAGTGAAGCCTTCCGGCTCAACAATCGCGCCCTTCTCAACATCCATAACTAGCTTTGCCATCACGACTATCTTCTCCATCGCATTGAGGAACGTCTCCCTCCTACTCCTACTCCCCCCGCCCCTGAAGATGATGCTTTGGATGGTGCTGATCGCGAGGGCACTGCGGATCACCCTGCTACATAGCTCCACTTGGGTCTCCTAGTGTCACTCTGTCCACTCTCTTGTACATCCCTTCCTCCTTTTGATGATGCCAAAGGGGGAGAAGTAGGCTATTCGGTTTCTCAACATGGCCAATGAAGTCAATGCCAAGAGTCATGTATATGCTCTCATGACTCTGCCTAGGCTATTGAGCTGTTCAAATTCTTGGGTGGTTGAGGTGTTCAGACTGTCATAGTTAGACAAAGGACAGGCTGAAAGCCAGTCAAAATCAGAAGAAATGAAGAAAAGTCAACATGGTCAATAAAGAAATTTGATGACTAAAGAAAAGAAGAAGAAACTTCAAAGGAAAGAAACAGCAAAATTCAAATTCTTGGGTTGTCGAGGCATTCAAATTCCTGGGTTGTTATGGTGTCTAAACTACCATAGTTGCACAAGGGGCAGGTTGAAAGCCAGCTAAAATCAGAAGGAATCAAGAAAGGTCAACATGGTCAATGAAGTCAATGCCAAGAATCATTTGCAGAAAGAACAGGCTGAAAGTCTATCAAAATCGAAAGAAATGAAGAAAAGTCAACATAGTCAATGAAGTCAACACCAGTCAACGAGAAAAGTCATTAGATGGGTCGATGCAGTAATAAGTAACAATGCAGACAGGTCAATGTAGCAAGGGCAACAATGTAGGCAGGTCGATGCACAGGTGGACAGCAATGCAGACAGGTCGACGCAGTAATGGGGAGCAACACAACCAAGGTCTGTGCACCTCTTGCCAATGCATAGACAAAGGTCGATGCACATTCTGCCATCCCAAAACCAAGGTTGATCCACATCCTGCCAGCTTAAGATCAAGGTCGACGCACATTAAGCTGGTACAAGGCTAAGGTATGTGCACATTCTGGCAGCCCAAAACAAAGGTCGACATACATTGTGCCAACACAAGGCCAAGGTCTGTGCATATCATGCTAGCCCAAGCCAAGGTCGATGCACATCCTGCCAACTTAAGGTAAAGGTCGACGCACATTATGTTGGTACAAGGCTAAGGTCGATGTACATTCTGCCAGCCCAAGATAAAGGTCTGTGCATATTGTGCCAGCACAAGGCCAAGGTCGGTGCACATCATGCCAGCCCAAGCCAAGGTCGATGCACATCTTGCCAACCCAAGACCAAGGTCGATGCACATCCTGCCAGCTTAAGATAAAGGTCGACTCACATTATGTTGGCACAAGGCTAAGGTCTGTGCATATTCTGCCAGCCCAAAACAAAGGTCGATGCACATTGTGCTAGCACAAGGCCAAGGTCTGCGCACATCATGCCAGCCCAAGCCAAGGTCGATGCACATTTTGCCAGTCCAACACAAAGGTATGTGCACATCATGCCAGCACAAGGCCAAGGTCTGTGCACATCATGCCAGCCCAAACCAAGGTCTGTGCACATCATGCCATCCCAGGCCAAGGTCGATGCACATCATGCCAGCCCAAGATAGAGGTCGATGCACATTATGTTGGGACAAGGCCAAGGTCGATGCACATTTTGCCAGCATAAAATAAAGATCGGTGCACGTTGTGCCAACACAAGCCAGGGTCTGTGCACATGTGAACTCTAAGGTTGGTGCACGTTTTGCCTTCAACATTGTAAGGTCTGTGCACATATATAATATGAACTACAAGGTCTGTGCACATGTGAGCTCTAAGGTCAATGCATGTTCTGCCTTTGTGTTCAGACCCTTCAAGGTCTACCTGTCATCAACCTTGAATGCATTGGGGTCTACCCGTCTCCAGCATTGATTTCACTAAAGTCAACCCATCCTCAGGACGGGTCAACCCCTTTCCAGCCCCTTTTGGCTTATCCTTCCATGCACACTTTGCACTCAGAGAATAATAATACGATAAAAATATGATAATCAAAATATATATAAAATGTAACGATTTTTGGAGGGGTATCGAGAGTAACCAACAGGCTCAGGACTCCCTCGGGATAAGTTGCCTGGCCATTGAACCCATAAAGTGGGGTTCGAATCAGGCGGAGTCTCGATAAGTTTTCACCCATTGTCAAGAAGCATTCATATGCCAGAATGTTAGGGGCACTGCCATTGTCCACTAATATCCTATCTATGTTACAATGATTTATAATAGTGAATATTACAAGAGCGTCATCATGCGGGGTGGCTACCCCTTCCAGGTCCTGGTCAGAGAATACCAAGGCCCACTGGTCATTCACTAGTGGAGCTTTAGGGGGCTCGAAAGCTGGAGAGGCCCATTCGACGTGACGCTCCCATCCTCAGTTGCTGTCCCCTACTGAGGCAGATCCCCCTGAAATGACGTTGATGTGAACCCTGCGGGGGTGGTTGTCGATCTCTTCTGGGGGGACCCCGCGATCTTCCTACCACTCAGCCACATACTGTGAAAGGTGCCCTTGGCTGATAAGACTCTCGATCTCATCATTGAGGTGCTGACAATCCCGAGTCTAGTGGTCATGGTCGTTGTGAAACTGGCAATCCTTGCGGTAGCTATGGCGTCAAGGCCATCCTTCATAGGCTCGGGCCGACGGAGAAGACATGAGTCCTCGATTTCTTGGTAGATCTTGTAGACGAGAGTGGACAGAGGAGTGTACTTCTCAAACTTTTGAGGAGGTTCCTTGCGGTACCTATCTTGGTTTCTTCTTTTTCCTCGGCCTGAGGCTTACTCGGACGGTCGTTTCTTGTCTCCTTCTCGCCCTGAACTTGCTGGGTCTTGGCAAGCATTGAAGACTTTTTTGCACTCTACGTGGCATAGAGCCAGGGTCACTAGATCGATGAGAGAGTAGGGTGGGTGGAGCACCAGTTCTCACCGGAGGTTCTCATCTTAGGTGCCTTTAGTCAGTGCGGTGATGCCTGAGGCGACATCCAGGCGGGAGATGCGAATAGCTTCCTACTTAAATCAGTTGATGTAAGCCTACAACTTTTCCCCTTGTGCCTGCTTTAGCCCCAATAGCCCAGCGATCGACCTTGGAGGGCCGCTGCCGACTAAGCTTTCCTTAAATAGCCTCCCGAACTCTCTGAAGTTGTGGATGCTGCCAGGGGCAAGTGCTCAGAACCAGGCTTGAGCTCCATTGATCAAGGTGGTCATGAACGGTCGGCACTTGACACCATCAGATGCTCCGTACAGCATCATCAAGTCGTTGAAACTCTCATAATGGTCGACTAGGTCATCCTGGTCATCATAGGACTTGAAGGTCAGTAGCGAGACTCTCGGGTAGACTTTGGCCTTCAAGATTTGATCAGAGAATGGGGATCACTCCTCATCCTCCGGAGTGGAGTCTTTTTGTTGGGCACGAAGGGTGCACTCTTGCTCGATGAAACGCCGCTCGAAGTGCCGCAGGCGGAGGGACAACTCTGGTTGCCATGGAGCTGGGGGACTGCGAGTATGTCCCAGGTAGTTGCCCCACCACTCCTCAGCTGGGGGGTTTGCTTCTAAGGGCTATTGAGGCAACCCTGATTTCTTCCCTCTCTGATAAGAGGGGGCTTCCTACTCTGGAGGTGGGCCTTACGAGGGCCCGCCTGGCCCATTATGAATGAGTCACCCTCCTTGGAGGGTGAAGCGGCCTCCAATCGTTTGTCGAGAGGCTTCCGCGTGGGGGGGACTCAACTGAGGTAGCCGCGATCTCTCCTCCCTGGCCACTTGGGTCATCATCAAGTCGATGAGGATATCCAATTTGGCATTGAGGGTCTACAGAGCATCAGGGTTCCCATTGGTGGGTTGTCCCCCTGCGGCCAGCGGAGGTAAGGCATTACCTTGATGGTTGGAGAGGGGGCCCATGGAAGAGTGGATGGGCACATGCTCCCCCTTTGTGGTCACCTGTGCCTTTCCTTTGTCGCTGGCGTTTCTCCTACTAGAACTTCTTCGCACCAAGTTGGCACTTCATATGTTTCCCATAGACGGTGCCAGATAAAGAGGGGTGATCTCGCGCTACCAATGTACGATCCTGGGTTGGCCCTTGTCGTGGTCACCACCAATGAGAGATCTACAAGATAGGAAATGGATCAGAGGAGCCCAAGGTTGAAACCCTGGGGAAAACCCTACGATGCTTATGACAGCAAGCTAACAGAGTGTAGGTGGAACGGAGGTAGGAGAAAGCGCGAGGGGCACGAGATCTCTCTCCACTAGTGAGTGTGGTGTTGAGTACTCGGAATTACCTTGCTGGAGGGTTTTTGTGGAGTTTATATAGCTACTTACTCTCTTGGCTAGAGGTAGGGTTGCTAGAGGGACCAGGGGGCGTTATGTCCGGGAGGAAAGCTCTCCTCAGTTAATGGACTCTTGCTCTCCCCTATCCCTTTGAGCTTCCTATCTTCAAGTGACAGCGAGGCTCTCACCGGAATGTACTCCCTACCAAGGGAAACCGCACCCATGGGTGGTCCAAGCGTGGGATACCACCTGATGGGGTACTTGGGTTTCTCCCGGGTGTAGTGGGTAGCGTTTGGACAGTTATGCTCAGGTGCCTCTTGGGCCCTTTCGAGTGACTATTGCTCGGTCTTTCGCACCGGAAGGCTGCCTAGGAAGGTCTTGTCTGAGTGTAATTTGGGCTTCAGATAAGTGGGCTCGTTCGTGGGGCTATCACTTTGGGGAGATCGGCCTAGTTGGGTCAGATTGGGCCCGGTTGGACAGATTTGGACCTGATTTGGCCGTCCTGATCCGCGCATCTTTTTGGGAGGCAGATTTATGCCTCTCCACTTGCTCCCCCTACTCCTGAGCCAAAGTTTGGGCTCGGAGAGTAGTGTATTATGGCGTAGCATTGATGGCTCGAGTGGGGGATGTCTTTTGCCGGTAGGGGCCAATTAATGCCGCTATCCTGGGGGCATACATGATGATGATGGTTCCCTTGAGTTGGTTAGAGGAGGCCCATCTTTGAGTTTGAAACGTCTCAACGCATCCCGCCAGGGTCGTTGGGATATATATGTAATTATCCTACATACTTGCGTCTCACGTCTCCTCTATTTAGAGCTTTTCCCCTTCGTTGCTCGGGCATTTTGAGGGAGTCCATGTGCCGCGGGAGTGACTTGAGGGAGCAGAGGATCACAGAGGCTTTTGCAGAGTTGGCATAGATCACGGCGATGGCATTCCGTCAGCTTCTTCCTCCCCCTGAATCTTCTGATTCTGCAATTCCCTCTTCTTCCTCTTATTTTTCTCGTGTCTCCATGGTGGAGCATGATCCTGAGATTAAGGTCCAGCCGCCTGAGCAAGGTGCATGGGGAGGAGGTTGGCTCCCCGATCCTGGTTCAGGCTAATAGGGAGCATGACGAGGAGGAGGACGTCAAGGTGCGGAGTTGGGCCAAGCCGAGTGCCGCAGCCCCGAGCTTGGGGATGACTGGACCGGTGGCTCCAAACCCAGCCCTTCTAGAGGGGGCTCCTCCTCTTCAGTAGGGATGGTTAGCCATCCAGGCCTCCGTGTACAATCGGTGCCGAGATCTGGCACCTCCATCTATTCAGGAGGAGTTCCGGCATTGCTCCCCTCCCATGCTCCTCAAAACGGTCATAGAGGGAGGTATTTTCTTTTCGCAGCTGGGGGATGAGATCACTAACTTCATGGCATGGTTGGTCAATGAGGGACGGGTCTCTGCCCCAGGTTCGCACCGAGTCTGACCAAAGGATTGGTCAGCTGACCTCCGAGCTTGCAATGCTTCAGAGGGAGGTAGCCCCGCTCTGGGCACGTGATCGAGCGAGTCAAGAGGATGCTCGGACACAAGCCGAGTAGCTGTCCCAGTCTCGGTACACTCCTGAGTTTAAGAGCAAGCTCTTGGAAGAAGAGCGTCGGGCTCACGTGGACCACTCAGCACAGTGGGCGGCCGAGCGAGAGGAGCTCAAGGGCCGAGTCCGAGTGGCCAAGCGGGCGAAGGGGGAGGTCGTGGTGGCATGGGCCGAAGCCGAGGCAAAGCTGACCAAGGCCCAGGCAGGGTTGGTTGAGGTCGAAGCAAGGCTAGCTGAGGCCGATGCAAGGGTGGCCGTGATGCGTGAAAAGGGATAACTACAGATCTAGACGGGGGGTGACTAGATCTACCCCAAATTGAAAGTTCTCCGGAATAGTTAAAATGAATGCGAAAATAAATGAACTGCTATGAATAGAACTGCCAAAACACTATGAGCTAACTATCAGGAGATCTAAAAAGAAATGGCTACCAATTACTAAGGGCTCTAAATAGAAAGATCAAACACTTCAGTATGGCACCTGGGCATGCCAATGTTGAGCGAGGATTTTGGTCCATTGGAGGCCTTGATTGTGTGTGGATTGTGGTTTTTTGATTGGAGGATGTCCGGGGATGGTTCCCCTTTTGTCTTTCCCTTCGTAATGGGGCGAATGGGATGTGGAACGAGCTCCACGGGAGAGCTCTCTATTTTCTAGAATTTCAACAGGAGGCGACCACATGTGTGGCCGTCTGGCCCTGGACTAGGCGGCCAAGACTCTGGCCGCCTAGGTCACTAGGCGGCCAAGGGTCCCTGATGAGCCATGGACTGGGCGTCCAGAGAAGTGGCCACCTAGCCCTCTGGGCGGTCCAAGGGATGGCCGCCGAGGGCCCAGAGTGACTAACCCTAGGCGGCCAGTGGTGTGGCTGCCCCAAGCTCCTGGGCAGCCCAGAGGCTGGCTGCCCAGCCCTGTAGGCAGCCAATGCAGTGGCCACCCAGTCGCCCTTCAGCCCAGGGGTGTGCTGTCCCGTGGTTTGGTCTTCTGGGTTGTTCGCATGAGGGGTGGCCTTATGGTTTGTGAGTCCGGGTGGTTTAGTGTGTCTTGTTTGTTCTGGATTAGTAGTGTGGGCCATCCCTAGCTGCTTGTGGGGTGTGGACAGTCACTCTTGTGTCGGGATGCTCGAGTCAACTGTCCCTACGAGAGTCCTGTGACTGCGGAGGGTATTCCCGTGTGAGGGCTGTGATCGCGGCTGGGTATCTTCGTGAGAGTTGGGGACCATGGTCCTTTGGTTCTCGTCTTGGGCTTTGGTTGTTAGTCAGTGGACCGATAATCATGGTTTGACTACCCTGTCGGTGGTCCTTAGTTCTTGTGCTTGTGAGCCAGCTTGTGGTGGTGGCTCGGTTGTGCTGGTGGTACTCTGGCATTTTCCGTGGTGACCCTACCCACTTGACGTAGCTGACCTGGGCACGTACGCGTGCCGACCAACCATGGAGTGGTGGAGACTTGTCCCGTGTAGTGGTTTTTAGGCCGGTTACCTGAGGGCCCCTTGTCTTTGCAGCTAGAGTCCGACTGGGGGGAAAATCAGCTAGAGGACCGACCTAGATCAGATGGTCTGTGTGTGCACACGTGGTTAGGGGTAGTGGACCTACGCTGACGAGGGTGACCCCGACTAGTCGTTGCTCTGTGGTACACTGGTACTACGTACGGTTTGGGTGTCTCAGTTCCCGCCGGAGGGCGAGTAGGGAGACACGTGAGGCTGCGGTATAAGTCATCGGAGGATGCATCCGGTCTCGTGGTCAGTGGATTAGTACTCCCATCACCTGACGGGTTTTCAATGTGGCTCTCTCCTCAGTATGGTTTACCGTGCTGGTGGTACGGTATGTTCCGTTCTGTGTTAGGAGTGAATCTTCCGCTAGTCTTACCTTGGGATCGAGAGAGTCTCCCAAGAGGTCCTCCCCTTAGTTCTATCTTGGGATAGAGAGATTCTCCCGAGGGTGTTGGCTTGCTGTGCGGCCTGGTGGCCTTGTCTATGGTTCCATCGGTTAGGACGGATCGTCCGATTGTGGTTGTCGGGGTCATTTTTGAGGGTGTGTGTGCATGTGTTTCCCTGGTTGACCGTCTTCTAGTTTCAGTCACCGTGCTTGGGTTGTGCTGGTGATGGTGTACTGTGGCTGCCACTGTAGTTCTTTACTATTGCTCCTACGCCTTATTCTGTTGCTTCTGTAGTTATTGTTCTTACTACTTTCTTTACTGTTGTTACTTTAGTTACCACTTTCATTGTAGTGGGGTTCCGCGAGACCCCTACTGAGCCTTTGCGATGAGGCTCACCCCTATTTAATTTTTTTGTTGTTTTTACTTGTATTAAATGGAATGCAATGTGATAACTGACTCTATGCTCTATGTGTGTGCAGGGGAAAAGAAGAACCAGAATATCATGGCTTTAGATTCAGGCGATGTACCAGGCACTGCCCGATTATCAGAGAGAGCGACTGGCCGCCATGGGATTCGATAAAGTGCTCAGCATAGAGGTTACGGGGGTGGACACGACACTATTGTACGCATTGCACGAGAGGTGGGATCTAGTCAGTCGGGCCTTCATCTTCCCGTGGGGTCATATGATCCCAACATTGGAGGATATTACGAGGATCACGGGGCTGAGGGTCCATGGAGCAGCGGTGACAGGCTACACTTACACAGACTACCACGATCTGGCTCAGGCATTGCTTGGGCTAGATTTGGTGAGGCTAGGACACCACTCATCCCAGTTGGCACGGTCGACATTGCAAGACAGTCTAGGGCTTCGAGGAGCTGCGATCACCGTGGGAGAGTTACCAGAGCAGCACATCGACCGGGTGATCGAGCAGGTCCATCCTAGAGTAGTAGCGGAGGTGGGACCAGAGGGAGATAGGATCTTGAGGCGCTTCCTGATCCTGTTGTTCGGGAAGTTGCTATTCCTGACCAGAGCCGACGTCATCAACTACAGGCTCCTACCTTTGCTAAGCTATCTGGGTAGAGTTGGCAGATATGCGAGGGAAGCGGCTGTGCTAGCCTTTCTATTCAAGTCACTCAGCACGACTAAATGGCCGATGATGCTGGGTGGCTTCTCGCCTTTCCTTCAGGTAAACAACTTTAAGCGCTAAATGCTTCTATATGCCTTCATATGCTTATGGCTGCTATATGCTGATACTGACAAATGACATGGCTTATGCAGATCTGGAGCTTTCTATATCTTCCCGGGATCAGGTGAGGGACAGAGTTATATCCAGAGCGGATCCCCATTACGAGGCAGGGGGTTGTTGCCCGGGACATGGGATAGATTAAGAGGTTGACCCAGGCCATCCAAGATGATATTGATGCCTTCCCGTATGCATCGGTAATCTCCAAAACTTAGACTCTTCATATATGCTTCTTATAAAATGTTTCTAAATGCTTTCTAATGCTGACATGGAGTCGGCTGCCTTTCTCAGGTGCAATGGACACCATATCGGGACGAGGGACACGAGGGACAGCCGTGGGTGGCTGCTTCCCTGGCGTATGGCGGGTGAGATATCTGGTTGCATTGCATCAATGTCATGGAGCCCGTCCACTACCACTTGATTATGAGGACTAGAGGCGTGCATCAGCCTAAGGTGGAGTTTCCTGGTAGAGACGACGAGCGCCTTGGGAAATCGTCGAAGGGCATTAGTGGCAACATCGATTGGAGCACTCGGGTAGCAAAGCATGTGCAGGATTGGGCACAGAATGATCGGGTAGTGAAGACCGGAGCAGCCAACGACGAGGCCTACCTGAAGGCCTACTCCCAACGGTACGACAACCAGGTGTTTTGAGGCTCCCGATGACAGGTACGAGCTTCTAAAGTCTAACTCTTCCTGTTGAATTAATTTATTCCTTCTTACATTGACACTGAGACTCGCATATGCAGCTAGTCCCGCAGGGCAGGATAGTCGAGCTCCAAGGACTCCTTCATTCGACGATCCAGCAATGAGATGAGTATAAGGCCGTGTTGGAGCTTCTAGTGAGTTTTCTAAACCTTGGACCTAATTCATCATGCGATGCTTATGCTTGTGCTTGGCTGACTTTGACTCCTAAATGTAGAGAGCCGAGGGAGCACAGAGGGTCGGCTAATTACAGTGCATATAGCCTCGCTGGCAACTATCGGTCACTGATGACAACAGGGGATTCTTCCAGGCACAATAGAGTGAACATGAAATCTCCAGATGGTAACTCGACGAGCAACTCATAGGAGAACTCAGTTACCAGCTCCTCAATATGAGCAAGAAAATCCTCGAAAATAAAAGAGTGAGTAGCACCTGAATCGAACAGAACACGAGCAGTACGACCAAAAATCAAAATCGTACCTTCTACGCGGTTGGTTTCCACGGCTTCTGCACGACTAATATGAGTAACCCTGCCTCTCAACTTCCAGCTGGTCGCTGTAGAAGACTGGTGGGAAGAAACAGAAAATAGCGGATAAGACGGGTGAGGTTGAGGTGGTGGAGGAAGACGAAACTGAGACTACTGCAGCTGGGTAAACTGCGAGAACTGCACTGGTACTGACTTCATCAGGCAATCTCGAACTACATGACCCGGCTGATCACAAGGGAAATAGACTACTGACAAAGAACACGGTACGCCTAGATGGCTACCACCACACCTCGGACACGGTCTTGGTTGACTAACAATTGAACCCTGGCACTGCTGAAAAGAAGGAGCTGATTGTTGAACAGAATCAGAGAATGTCGAATGAAAAGAAGAAGGTGCCAATTGCTGTTGCACAGCACCAGAAGATGCTTGTCGGTCTTGTCGCTTCTTAGACCTTCTGAACATCCGCCTGAACTCAGATTTTGAAGTGCCACTTGTAGTAGGCGCAGCAGACGGGTCTCCTGTCACCGATGGCTGATAAGTCAGCCGAACAAAGCCAACCTGAGTAGGGCCTCGAGATCTTGCCAAATCAACCTCTATTGCAACTGCTGCCTGGTACGCTTCATCCATCACTCTTACACGAGTGGCAAGCAATGGCACTCGTAACTCTGCCTTCAGCCCACACAGAAATTGCTTAGTCTTTAAGGCTTCATTAGCAATAACATGGGGGTGCATACCGACCCAACTCAATGAACTTATTCTGATACTGCAGCACGGTCATCTCACCTTGAGCCAAATCTAGAAATTGATGCATTTTGTCCATCCAAAGATAGGCCAGATTGTAAGTGCGCTCAAAGGTAGTCACAAACTCTATCCAGGTGATCTGACGAAGCGGTCGGGAACGGAAAGCAACCTCCCATTCCGAGCTCCACCACATCAGTGCTGCACCCTGAAGCTGAAAAGTAGCAAGCATAACCTTCTCGTCCTCCGCGCATTCCATTGAGCGAAACACATGTTCAGTCGCTTCAATCCATACCCTGGTAGCATCCGGATTTGACTAACCTTCATATGTCGGCGGGTGGAATAGCAGAAATTCTTTTAATGCTTTACCACGGCCACAAGGCAAGTCATCTTGAGGAGCTGGAACAGGCACAACTTGAGTGGGAGCTGGCACGACTGGAGGAGGAGTAGGCACAACAGGAGGAGGAACAATGCCACTCTCTTCCAAGGGAACATGAGCTCTTCTTTTACGGGGCGGCATCTTGAATCTAAAAAACACATGACAACGGAAAATATATCAGTAATCATGGAAAACATCCTAAGCCAGTAATAGACGACTCAAATGGACTTGCTCTGGACTCGCTTGTGCAATTTCAATTCCTTACACAAATCCTCAACACAGCTCTGATACCAACTGTAACGACCCAGAGCTCCGGATACCGATATACCGATAACATCGATACACCGATACCAAGAACTGGGGATGCCACCCAAGAGGCTGATGAGGCCCCGTAAGGGTTGGAGGAGTTTGTCGAGGGGAGCATTTATGTGATTTTGATGATGTTCGCATTCATATGGTTTAATGATGACAAACACTCTCCGTCATCTATCATTCGGTCTAGAAGGTCTGTGCATGTGCAAAAATCCTACATTAGAAGGTCGATGCTAGTTGGCTAGCAACTGCTATAAGGTCGATGCATATGTTTATCGCTGCATAAAAAGTTAGTGCACTTAGTCTAGCCATGCAGGTCGATGCACCACTCTAAGGTCAGACCATATGTGCAATTTTAGGTCTGAGCATATGTGCTAGCTTGCACTATAAGGTTGGAGCATCTTTACTGTAGTCAGTGCACTTGAAGGCATCAGGTCGGTGCATGTTCACACTAGTAGCATAATCAGCTCGATGCACATTTGCGTATGTGTTTAGAAGGTCGATGCATGTACTGTAGCTAGTGTACAGAGGTCGATGCATATGTGAGGTCCAGCGCTAAAAGGTCAGTGCATATATTCATTCAGTCATGTAAGGTCGATGCATATCACTGTTTACACCTTCACATAGGTCGGTGCACATGCATATATCAGGATGATGCAAGGCTAAGGTCGATGCATGTTTAGACAACGTGAGCTAAGGTCGATGCATGTGCATATAGTGTGTGCCAAACAGGTCGATGCACATTTACCTTGTACATAGACAAGGTGTGGACGCACTAAAATTCATTTGATATTCTGTTCGTTTGTTAGAGTGTTTATTTATCTATTTAGTGCGAGGGTGTGCTAGTCATAAAGTGACGATTCATTCGGGCCTGGTGGAAGCCCATGGTGCGCTCGATCTGACTTCGTCAGGTGATTGTGTGGTTCGTGTCGGGACCAAAATTTATCGTCCCATAAAGATCACGACGTCATTTACATCCCCCATACGAGGGATCACCCTTGATTAATCACCGGGAAAAAGGGCCTCATGGTCAGAAAATTAATCGCATAAAAAGAATCTATTAGGAAACACTAAGGCCCTTGCGCGAGGGTGTAAAGAAAGTATTTGAGATCATGTCGGTCATGTGTTGACCATTTGATGTTCGGATGAGTGTCTGGTTTGAAAACAGCGTAATCATCATGGGAAAATCAGAGCATATGTATGTCAGGATGCAATAAATTTACTATTCAGAGGAACGAGAAACGTTCGGTTAAATCCCGGTTAGAGTGGTTGAAAATCGATCAGTTTGTTGGCTCGGCGTAAGGTCGAGCCACGACCATGCTGCGGTGGGCCCCCCGTGGTCGAAGCAAGACTTGCGTGAGCATCTTTAATATTTCCAAAGCCGAAGGGCAACAGGGAAGATGTTTCAAGATTATGTTTCGAAGAAAATACATTTGAGATAGCGAACTGTAGGCCTGGGGTGTAGGTGAGACGATGACCATGATCGGGGTGACCCGAGGTCCAAGCATGGCCCACGAAGGCCTATTGATATCCCCATGCGTGGGGTGCGGGGATGACGAGAGCCTTCTCGTTCTGTTCAAGTTTTGTCGGTCACTCATGGACCACTTTATGTTCGGACAAAGGTCCGTATTGCAAGTATGGTGTGAATGGACATAAGTCCATGCAAATGTCTGTCGAGTACACGGTAATTTCAATAATGGGTCCGGAAAGGATCCGGGCTGGAAGATAGGTCTGGTTTGATCAGCATGTCGGCCCAAGGCAAGGTCAGGTTATGGCCATTTTGGGATAACTCTCAAGACTCAGGCCCGGCCCGCAGGGGCAGCATCATTATTCCTTTAGCACCGGGTCACGGGGAGAGATGGGGCTACAAGATGGGCCTTAGTATTTTTTTATCTTTAGAAGAGAACTTGGTCTATCTAACTTTTAGCATGATGACTGATTGCTTGAGGTTCTCATATATAGAATAAATGCCTTCTTTATGATTTTTTGATATCCACATGATTCATCTTGTTTGACGGGATCGTCACAAGGGCGTCAAGAAATGCGGACAACTACCAAATCATATTTGCCATTTCTAAGTGTTTTATGTTAATAGGCCACAATAATGGGTCTATATGTGTGTTTTTCTTTTTAGGGAATAAGATGTATAAGAGTCCTTTTAGTGTCTGTTAGTCTTCCCACTAGAGGTTTAATGAGTCTTAGGTGTTAGTTGAAGTTTTAATGAGTGTCTTTTGGTCTTCTTTGAGAGTTTATAAAAGGAGTCCTGTAACTTTTATTTGAGACAATGAAGGAAAATCCACTTTAGCCATGGCTATGAGCCTCTTCCATATTTTTGGAACACCCCCAGGTGAGATGCCCTTCCAACCTCCTCCTCTGTTTCTCATCCCTCTCCCCTCCAGCGTCTCTCTCTCTAATCTCCCCCTCTCCCTCTCCTCCCTGCTAGCCCCTCCCTGGCCGCTGGCCTTCTTTCCCTCTTCCCCTTCCCTTTCTTGTCTGTTTCCCCTCCCTCACATCCACAGCTTGGCCAGCTACCCGACCCCGCCTTCCTCTGGCTCTCATCCCCCCTCTTGTCCCTGCAACTGTAGTCTCTCCTCCCCCCCTCTCCCTCAAACTTCTTCTGCAAAGGCCAGCACCACCAAATGCCAACCCCACCTCCTCTTCATCTTCTTCCTATGCAAATCACTCAAAAACCCCAAGCACAGGCCGCTGCCCCTCTCCTCGTTCCCACCCCACCTATGCTCCTCGCCATGCACCCTTCACCCGCAGCCCCCCCACGTGGCCTGCTCCTTGCCATGCACCTACCTCGTTGGAGAAACTAGTCCCTCACTGTCCGACTACCGCAAGACCGCTGCTGACATCGCCCTGCCAACCACGGCGACGCTTGCCCATCTCCACTGCATGCGACCACGTTGGCGATGTTCCCAGTGACTCCGAGAACCCACAAGCCATCATCTACGTCTGAGAACGCATGCAACCAGCTAGAGAAGCCAGTTCCTTACCCCCTTGTCTGCCGCGAGCCCGCCTCCGCCCCGACCCTACCAGTCGCGGTGCCACCCTGCCCAACTCCCCTGCACGTAAGCATGCCGGTGGCATCCACCGCCCCCATCCACAGCACCGCCATGTAAAGCCAGACGCCATCACCGACAACACTAGCTATTGTCGCCATCACCATCTCTGTGCCCATGCACATGAGATCACCACCAAGCACTTCGGTAGTGCCATGCGGACTCCAATCTTCCCTCCGACAGTGACTGCACCACCTGTGAATCATACATCGGCTGCCGTCTTCATCGCGGGACCCTTCTACCACAGCCACCAACGCCTTCGTGCCAGCAGTCCCTCCGTGGCGCACCCGGTCTCCATCGCGTCCAGCACCCCCACGTCATCTTCACCAGCCTGGGAGCACGCCGACGACGTTCTCTGCAGCCCGAGCCCATCTCGCCAGCCATCAAGGCAGCAGCAACAATGCCACCATGGTGCCCCCAGCCAGCCACCACCTGTACTCTGCCAACTGCTGCGACGCCCCCTGTCGGTCACCAGTCTGGGAACACAAGATCGGTGTCAGTCCCTCTGATCAGGTCGCGCATAGTGCCCCCCTCCGAATACGTTGGCGGCCCTGTCCGAGCACGCCTGGAAGCTCTCCATCTCGCTTGATCGGCTCCCACACCCCTCCCGCCATTTTGCATAAAAACATTTTCATCCCTTGACTGCTCTGCCACAGACAAATCACCAACATCACAACTAAAATTTGATAACCTTGTATGGACAGTGTGGATGTCTGCGTTACCCAAATTTCCACAAACTTGTTGGCCGCCTATATTACCTTGAATGATAAAGCTGCCCTTGTTCCCATCATAATTGCTGATATGGTCTTTACAAGTTGCCATAGAAACAGTACACTTTTCCCCAGCATGTGATTGATTTGTCGCCTCAAAGAGACAAGGCATTGTTTCCTCTACACTGTTGATGTCCCTCTGCAAGTTTATAATCTCTGTATCAGTGAGGATATTATTGGCCATATTGTGATCATCAGTCTGTTTTTGATGAGATAACTCTGGGAGCCTCATTTGGTCTGAAGGGAGCTCAACATGACAAAACTGTGGCTGAGCTGGAGATGCATATTCTCCCAAACTACATCGCGCCTGGTCACCAAGTTCCCTATTCAATTCTGAATAATGAATGTTTGGGGCCTCACCACCGTCATTCAGTTGCTTGTTGGAATTGTCAGGAACCGAATCAATAGAACCTTGGTCTAGATTCTGTATGGGATTGTCATTTTCCTGTAAAATCGAAAACATGTTGGACTGCGGCACATTATGTCGAGCATCCTGTGGGCCTACTGGCTTTGCTTTATAGAGCTGTCGAGACTGCATTGGTTGGGCTCCGGGCATGCGAGTAGCAATGCCAGACTTCCCCATCTTCTTTTTGCATTCTTGTACAGAGTGGCCCAATTTATGACAAAAAGAGCATAATTGAGGCACCCTGTGGTAATTCACTGATTGCCAAAAATCGTTGCCATCCAAATCGATCCATATTCTCTCCTTCCCTGGGACTGATAGATCAAGCTCAACACATACAAGTGCTTCCGAAGTATCTGTCATTGCTGTTGTGTTGTCATGAACCCGTAACACCAATCCAAAATTCCTAGCGATTGATCGGATGCAATCCTCGTGATACAGATTAGCCGACAACTCAAGAAACCCTAGCCATACCGGAGCTGAAACAAGGTCTGACTTGAAATCAAAATCAGAGGACCATCTGAAAAATCGAAATAGATAGCCCTTTTATGTATAAATGCTTCTAGATGAGAATCCGTAGAAAGTCTTCTTCGCAGCCGAATCTGAAGAGAATGTGCCTTTGATTCAACCTGCTAATTACAAAATCCGCT
The DNA here is from genome assembly GCA_024336825.1 of Amorphophallus titanum. Lineage (NCBI taxonomy): Eukaryota > Viridiplantae > Streptophyta > Magnoliopsida > Alismatales > Araceae > Amorphophallus > Amorphophallus titanum. The sequence goes on from JANBPO010002517.1 coordinate 1,626,559, forward strand.
GATAAACCCATTCATTGTGAAAGACAGTTCTTGATCTCTGGAAACGCCAGTTTGCCATACGAGCATTTCGTAATCACAACAAACCTTAGTGGTTCCATGGACGCTTGTATGTCTGCCTGTGTGAAGAAAACCGCCGGTTCTCCCTGGTCGGTGAAGCCGGGATCCTTTAGAGGAATGCACGCCTTCATTTTCAGATGAGATGCTAATAGCATTTGAGCATATGATCTGCGATGTCCAGACTCCACTGTTGAAGATCCTCCTTCCACCCTGATGGCGGGGGGTGGGGGGGGCTCACCCACCCTGCCATCCATGACCGCCGTCGTTCGTCAAGGATCGCCGATTGGAGACGCCCGCCGCCGTCGACTCTCTGAAAAGGTTCTCCCAGGTCCACCCTTAATTACCTCATTTGATCGGGGCCAAAAGGTGAGAATGAGTGTTCAATTGGATATCTACATGAATGGATTGAATTTTTGTTGAAATTAGGTTTGAATATGGATATTAATGTTATATATGCTCAAGTGATTGATCCTTAATCAATGAATTCATGTATGGTGGAGTTTTGATGTATTTAATTGACTAGTGATCAGAAGCTTCCATTCCGCCATACGAATGAGTTTCATGGAGATTTTTAGTGGAGTTGTACTAGGGCCAACCCTGTTTCAGACGAAGTTGATCCCGGCTTGTTTGGACACCACAGTTGGAAGTACTGCTCCGAACAAGAGATCTCTGGTCTGTAGAAAGCGGCACCTACATAGTCCCACGGGGATTGGTGGCCCTGACATGACCGACCTACGAACGGGCTAGTTCTTCTTCCTGATTCATCCCAAGGCAAGCGGCTTCCCAGCAGCACCGACCTCATCTCCATCTGGCATCCCAGCAATGAGTACCACTGCCAGCAAGTTGCTGGTGACAGACTGCATAGACAAGCGATCATAACTGTGCAGGTAGAAAGTTGGCCCTCTTTGACCTCTCCCGTCCCGCTCGCCTGGCCGGCTGAAAGCCCCTCCCTGCGAGGAGGTATATTTTGGTTGTAACTAAGTTCATCCCCACCCCATGATCAACCCTCCTGTGTGAGGTGTAGTGCTGTAACCAAATTTCGTAGGTCAAGCTTCCCCGATGCAGCATGCGGGTGGCATTCTCACGCTTCCCCACTCGCCCTCATCTTCGGTCGGGATCAGTTTCTTCAAACCGATCAAGTGAATGCTGGGTTACCCTTCCTGGTATTTCTTTTGCTTACCTAGTATCATATCTTACTACCCGTTGGATGGAGAGCGAGTGCCCGAACCCCCAACTCCACTTGCTTGTGTGCCCCACCGCGGCATGAGACGTGAGTGCCACTCACTAACCCATGCCCTCAGCCTGTTGGCCGCCCATGAACGTGGGAGTCCCAACCCTCAAGGGGGTCAGCCTTGGCATAGCCAAGTCCTCGAAATAGCGAGGTCCTACCCCAGACACTCACGATCATCCCGAGTCACCTTCAGGAGAGACTGCGCACCGTGTGAGTGAACCCGCCAACATTTAGTTTGTTTTCTTGTCTATGTGCTTGCAAGTCTAGGTCCAAGGATCACCGGGTCTGTCCCATTGCATCCCTGGGTCGTCCCACATCAAGTGGTATCAAAGCAAGTCATAGGCTTGTCCTCACAAGTCTAGTCCTAGGGCACCCTTGCACTAGCATCATCCCGTGCATCATCACTCCCCCATTTGTATGGCTACCTCATACCGATCCTATCTGTCATCCTTGGCCCTCTCCATGGGTCCCCACCCCCAAGAGAGTTATGACACTTGGGTCAATGGTCTCCAAGGCCAAGTGAATGCCCTCAACGGGGATGTCACAATCACTCTTAGAGAGGTTAAGGCCATATCCAACTAGCTTGCCCGAACCTATGAAAATGGCTCCACACCAAGGGACGTTGAACTCCACAGCTTTGACGAGTGTTATGACCTGAGCGTCTACCTAGAGTGGGAAGCTTCTATGGAACAAAATTTTGATTGGAACCCCATGCTCGAAGGGAGCAAAGTGAGTATTGCCAAAATGCAACTCATTAAGGTAGCCAAAAATCATTGGCCAATTGTTGAGGGTGTAAGAAGGATCCGCGGGCAAGACCTAATTGACACTTGGGAGAATATGAAGGCCAAGCTTAGGAAGGCCTATGCACCCCAACACTCCCCTTCCTATCCGGATAGCCATAGCCTAAGGAGAATGACAACTCGTCCATCCCCACCCGGCCAGCTTAAGATCACCCTAATGGCCCAATCAACACTACTCCCTACTAGCCCTACCGTGATACCCACATCTGTCCCTCCACCTACCCCCATGAAGGGCACACCCCCAACCCCAGCCAACCCAAGCTCCCTCACCCTGAAGAAGCAGGGGGAATTCTCAATCTCCCCACGAATGACCCCGCAATGTTGCATGTGATACAATAGTACCAGCGGGAGATTGAACTGCTAAAAAAGTAATTGAACGAAAGGAGTGCACAACCCTCGACATCTGAGCAAATCGAGGTCTTGCTCGAAGCACCCGGGGGCAACAAGCAGCCTTCATAAGCACCTCCGCAGGGGGCAGCATTCCCACTAATGCCCAGCTACACCGGGGGCATATCCCTACAGCAAGCATATCATGCAGCACCAGCCCCGCCACCAATTTTGCCTTCTCAAGGGTCTCCTATGGCCCCATAGGCGACAGTGCTAACTACTCCGAGGGCACAGCCAGCCCACTTTCACCCGAGCCCAATCGACCCAGCCACGGTCAGCCGGTTGATGCTCGAACAAATGATCAACATGAAGCTAGCAGAGAGGGGCGATGGTGATCAAACCCCCTTTGATGTTTACCGAGTACCCTACTCAGCTCATTATGTCGCCAAAAAGCTACCGGTTGGCATCACCAAGCCACCGAAGTTTGAAAAGTTCAACGGGCAAGGCTCTCCCAGGGAGAACATTGCCTATTATGTGAATGTCATGGGGGATTTGGCTGCTGATGAAGTTTATCTCCTGAAATTCTTCGGCTCGACACTCACGAGGGCTGGCTTTCGAGTGGTATTCGAGCCTGCCGCTCGGATCCATTACTGATTGGCCCGACATGCAGAAGAAGTTCAAAGAAAGGTTTTATATTGCTGAGTGAAAAGTCATCGTGGCAGAGCTATATGCCACGAGACAAAGAAATGATGAGTCGGCACTCGACTACATTAAGAGATGGAGGAACCTCAGCATGAGGTGCAGACACCTGCCACATCAGGAGGACGCAGTCTAAATTTGCAAGCAAAATTTGAAGAAAGAAATCCTAGAAAGGATGATTGGCGCAGAGGTTAAGACATTTGACCGTCTGAACAACATAGTGGCTGAGATCGAGGCATTCCTCACCCGATACTCTTCCACCCCGGTTGCATCGAGCCAGAGAGCAAGGCAGTCCAAGAAGAAGCCAATTCCTCCAGAAGTCCACACCTTGGACTTCCAAACCTTTGAAATGCATAAGGAGAAGGCTAAAGAGGCCGCGAACCCTCCACCGCCCAGATCCATGGAACGGTAGGAAGGTCCCTCGTTGAGGGAGAAGATGAGAAGTAAGCTGTATTCCTTTTCTCGAGACAAGTCCCGGCTTCTGTTCGAGTGGGCAACCAGCTATAATAAAATCACATTACCGAAACTGAAGAGGCCCGGTGACCTGAAGAAGAAAGATGACCCACGCTTCTGTCAATACCACCAGATGCTGGGACATACCATCGAAGATTGCTATGTCTTCAAGGATGTCATTGAGTCCTTAATCAATAATTGAGAGCTGGATATAGGGGAGCACAAAGTGGATCCTCCACAGTCGCATGAGATGCCCAACATGGCTTCTAGTGTCAACATGGTATCCCTATACCAGGAATTGCCTAAAGAGTGGGTGGAGGCCAGCACCCACGCTACCTATGAAGCTTTCATCACGACACCAGCTCCGGACCAAGGGGGATGGCAAGCGGTGCCTAAGAAGAATAGAAGAAGATGGGCTCCTCGGCCCACCCCAGAAGTTCATGTGAGGGGCATCACTCCCCGACCAATGCCGCCACCGGTGAATCTAGTATGGCATGATACGGCCCCTCGACTAGTCAAGAGGCGACCTACTTACAACAAGAAGGAGCACATCCCGATGCGGGTGCATAAGGAGGTTACTCCTGTTGTTGAGAGACTCCAGGCCATCATAGATGGGCTCAAAGATTATGAACAGCCTGAAATCTGCCCTGTCGAGCTAAAAGAATATGTCCCCTGGGAGGAGTTCGAGTCCCTCGAACTGGTTCCCGAGGCAGAGACCCAGGTAGAACAAGAACCTCCCTTGTGGGGCGAACTCCCTAGAGAGCAGCCGCTGGCCACTGTAGAAAAGAAGAAAAGGAAGAGAAGACCCAGGAATAAGAAAAAAAAGGAGGTCATCATTGCTTGCAATACCCTCTTGGCACTGTTTGACACTGCCCTCTCCCTGGAGGAAGAAGAAGAAGAAACGCCCTGTGAACTAGCGGAGGCGAATCAGGCTGAAGCATCAACTTCCCAGCATGCCACCAGGTCAGGAAGAAAATGGGGACACCCTCCTCCGGCTGATCGCAACATCCTGCTTAGGGGAGAGCAACCTTACCAAGTCTCCAAGCCTAAGGTTCGAGGCGTGGAGGTCCCTCCTCCATCGGGCCTCTACCCTAAAGGACCCAAAAGTCGGGGCACTCCCTCGCTCACCAAGTTCCTGATGGCCCGAATAGAAAGGCGAGCACGCCCACAGGGGCCCCGACCGACCAAGGAAGCAAGCGGCCCTCCGGCACCCCCAGCAGCAACTTCTCCCCAGCCACCAGAAGAATTTGACGGTGTCCCGAATCTCGCCGAATTTATGCAAGAGAAAGGGGAAGTCCAGTCGACCCCGCAGGCTCAAGCAGTCGCACCAGACCCGGTCGAGGAGGCACCCTCTAACCCGGCATCCCGAGCCCAGGGTGGGGGCAGACGCGGCAAGGCCGAAGAAATGAAGTTGCTCAAGGTTCGGGCTACCGACTGAATAGTCACGCATCTCAAGTAGATCCCGACCCGATTTACCATCTGGGAGATGTTGTCCTTAGATGAGGAAACACGACAAGCCATCATTGTCACACTTCAGACACTGGCACACCTCAAAGCCTGCTTGGCGGAAATGTCACCTGAAGTGGTGGTGGTCTTCAGAGAGGATGACATGCTCCTGCCCACCTGCAGCCACAACAGGCCGCTCTACATGAAGGGGCAGCTGAATGGACAGCCTATCAACAGGATCTTGATTGACCCAGGAGCAGTAGTCAACATACTTCCCTACCGGGTGTACCAGAAGCATTACTTTGATGTGCACCTAGTCGAAGTCAGGAATGTCAAGATTGCTGGTTTCAACCAAAAGTGTGAGGTGCCCATGGGGGTCGCAGAGTTCCACTTGTCCTTCGACGACTTCACCACCAAGGTCCAGTTCCACGTCATCAACTCCAATACTTCCTATAAGGCGTTGCTTGGCCGACCGTGGCTACACCAGAATAGAGTGGTGCCATCCACCTTGCACCAATGCATCAAGTACCCCTGCGAGGGGAAAGAATTCAGGATCTTCGCAGACCTCCACCCCTTTGAGGTGTTCGAGTGTCACCTGTCAGATGCCAATCTATACCTGGAAGAGATGAAGCAAGCTCCTAAAGGAGCCCGGGACAAAGGAAAGAATAAAATAAAATCAGACGGCTGGTTTCCTCCACCACCCCCAGGCTATGTGGCCCCTCCGCATGTGCCGTTTATTGCAGGAGAGGAAGGGATATTTAAGGCATTTTCCCTCGCCATCTTTCCTACACCGGGGATACCTTGCTTGAAGACTTGCTAAAGGATGTCAGAGTCCCGCCAGGGATCATTAAGCCAGTAGCAGAGCTTGACTGCCAAGCAGTCGAGCAGCTGAGGACCTTTGAGGTGCCGAATCCTGAAGGTCCACCCACCATCATCTATGTGGCCAAAGAAAAGCTAGTCAGAGAAGACGATGATTGCCGACTCCCTAACGAACTGCATGACCCACACGTCCCAATCTTGGGGCTCCCTCACATGACTGACCGGACAGTCAAAGTGGCTAAGAGACAAAAAATTCCCCTCAACCAACCCTCTAGCCGGAAGGAAATGTTTGAAAGGATGTGGAACCCGCTGAACCTGGATCGAAGGCTATTGTAAATCACCAAGCACCCGGGTTTGGGCTTCTCACTAGAAGATTACTACGAGGCTAGCATGATATCAGTTTTGGCTCCACTCGGTGGTAACTTCACCAAGACTGTAGCTCCACAGGATGCCCGCCGCAACAAGCAACTTATGCCTCTAGCAGAAGAGGTGCAAGATGAAGAAGTGTTCCTTTGGAACCCTCTCCACCGCAGGCGCATGGGGAAGATCTCACCCTCTTCCAAAGGGTCAACCTCAAGGGACCACAGCACCAAGGTCCCCTTACCCCCGTCCGTTGGTGAAGCAAGAAGTGAAGGTGCTGGCCGTGCTCCAGATCCTCCCCGATACGACTCCGTCGTGTTGGCTCTACATCATAGGCAACAACGGGAGATCGAAATCTTGAAGGCACAACTGGCTGAATTAACTACACTGGTGGCTGACTTGATCCAAGGCTCCCTCCACACATGGGGTGAAGATGCATCTTGGTCTCGGGACACCGAAGATATGTGCAATCGAACATAGGTGAACTAGAGGCCTTATTTGGGCATGGTTGACACCGACCAGCCGTGGGTTATAACAAGTCGTGCTCGGTTCAAACGGGACCTCTGGCTCCACTGTCTGAACGAAATCGAGCCACTTCGGCTACAGCTGGCCATGAGGACCCTAGGGCTTGCTTAGAAATGGGTGGATATGACCGCACCACCTCGCGTCGGGAAGAAGACACACCACTCAGCAACCTGCATTGATTGGCAGGTGCGCTTCCCCGAACAGTATGAAGATTGACAACGGGAGGCACGCTCATGGAATCACACGCGCAAGACAGTGAGGATTACTTACGCCTTTACAGGGCAATGTATGCAGAGCGGCTCCAACCTGGGGGGCTTATGGAGGTGAAATGAAAGCACCATTTTTTATCTTTTACATTTTTTGTTAGTTTTTATTTATTTTTTTGTTTTATTTTTATTTTGTTTTTTTTGTTGTTGCTTTTTTTGTGTTTTTTTTGTGAACTCATGAGCCATGGTTGTAGGATGCTTGTGACACCATGATAGCAAACTTGCGAGCTCGCTTGGAAGATATGGAGCAATAGTTGAGTGACACCCATGCAGCTCTGAGTTCATCGGTAAGTGTGTATGCACATGCTCTTGGTATAGTTTGAGATTCCTGGTGCTAACCCCTTAATGTCACCTCATGTGTGTTGCAGCGTGCCCAGCTCGACGATGTCTCATTGGTAATGGCGGCAGACGACGTTTCCTCTAGCTTGTGGATCCCTACTTCAGAACTTGATCTAATCCACGAGCAACTTGCTCGTGCCACACAGCGAGCCACGGAGGCAGAGGGAATGCTTTCCACACAGGTGAGGGTATCATCATAGAATTTTCTTTGCTCATGTCTTACCATATACCTGAGATGGCAGACATGGCAGGCAGAGGAATTGCAGGAAGCAGTGGCTCGTGTCGCACAGGGGGAAGTTAGGGTAGCAGAGCTAGAGGAACTGCGACATCGTCTAGATGAACTGCAACATCGTCCAGATGATGACTCTTCTCGTGATGCCACAGAGCTGAGGATCACCCTCCAGCTAGAAATGGAAGACAGGGAGAGAGAACAGACCGAGAAGGAAAGGGATAGGGAAAGAGAGAGGGCTGAGAGATTGGCTGAGAAAGAAGAGAGGAGGGCCCTGGAGGCCCAATTATTTGAGCTCCAGACCAATCTCAGTCTCGCCGAGTAGTGGTTGAAGGATGATGAGGAACGCTACCGAAGAGCATGAGAGCGTGGCTTTCGTGTTAGTAGCTTCTTTGCTGCCCCCGCAGATCGACAACGGGGTGCAGAGATGGAAATGGGAATACAGGGTGGTAGGAATACCGCTTCTCATGGTCTGATGGCACCCTCTAAAGCTTCTCGTCTGGAGAGCGAGAAGACGAGTAATGCAGAGAGAGAGGGGGGAACTTGATGTAAACTCTCTTTTTTTTATAATGGAATAAAATGCTTGGTTCTTTGTTCTCTGTCTCTTTCTTGCTCTCTCGAATCCCTGCACACATCACTTAAACAAATAAGTTAGAATCTCTGCTCTGACTTAGCCCCTTGCTCAATAAGCGGGTGTTTGTTTTGAGCTGTCCTTGATAACGCGTCTAAGGGGCCAAACCTTTATCAATGAAGACAAGGTAAAGTGAAATGGTGAATGTGACACACATGCATACAAATGCAAACAAGAATTAAAAGATGAACTGCAGCACACGGATGCAATCATGCAAAAATGTATTTTTTTCCTCTTTTTTATGTTTTGATCTACACGACATGCGCGGCCTAATGACAGATCGCTAGTCCTGTCCAGCAGTTCTGGATAGACCGTTTATGTCATGCAGTCTCTTTTAAATGATAATTCCAAAGCATGTTAGTCCTTGTTAACTAGGTCTGTAACAGGATAGCAACCCACAATTAATTGTATTATATTAAACTTCATTAATGTTAAATCTAGGCTGAATCACTTTTGTTCTTCATTTCTAATCATATCTCCCTTGTTCTTATTAATTAATGAATGTATAAAAATTTAATCGTGATATATATCGGATGGAATTTTATTAGGATTGTTCTGACAGTCACTCCACTCTGGTGGTACTGACTGACCGGTCATCCACCATTTTTCGATGTTTTATAAATCTTTGATCTTGTAATGGATGGGACTCTCCACCGGATATTCCTTCCATTGGACTAGGACCTCCATTACAAGACCTCCGTCAGTCCCCACGAGCCTGAGATTCTCACTAGGACGTCGAGCAGGTTGTACCCCAAATCCTGCACCTGTTAACTCGATCCGATCGCGTGTTTGACTCTGATCAGAGTCACAGCCTGCATGGGACCATCTGAGTCCATACACGGCTCGAGTCAGACCATTTTACTCATTGAGTGGCTCAACTGAGACCGTGTTTAACTGGCTAAGTGCCAGGTCTAACTAGTCAATTACCCTTGACTTTTCTTCGACCTAGCCTTGACCCAAGGCCTCCAGACTGGCCTGTGAGTTGTGGGCTGAACTCTGGTTTGGTTCCACCATGCCCAAGCGGCCTGAGGGCCCATTTTGATTGAATATTCTAGCCTAACTTGGCCCTTTTCGTACGTGGTTATCCGTGGACCATTCCACCCATTGAAAGGACCTTTGTTGGACCGTTTGGAGTTAGGGTGGCCCAGTCTAGACCGTGTACCTCTCGTCGTGGGCTTCGATTCATTTTGTTCTGAATGGCCGAAGGTGGACCATCTTCCATATGTAAATGGCCCATTCTAAACTGTTCCATCCTTCACACGGCCCATATAGGACCGGTTAATTCTTGGCACCGAGCTGGGTCCTCCCTTGGCCCAGTTCATCTTCCGCGGTCCATTATAAGACCATGTATATCATAAGCGGCCCTAATGTGACCGTGTTAAGCGGCCCGAGTGTGATCGCGTATCTTCTAGAGTTTGATTTCTGTGCTTTTCTTGAATGCCTCGGTAGTTGGGTCATGGACGACTTGTGCTATTACAACCCTAGATTATTCCCGTGTATTCCAAGATAGCTTCATGTTTCCATTCCTTTTTCCTGGCCAAGTCCAGTAAATGTCTAGACAAAACTTGGGATCTTGGATCCACCAAATCAATGCCAACGCATCATAAAGGCCCGGTCTAGTCCTGGGAGGAGCACCCAAAAAGTTCTAGTGTCCATGAGAGTTGTAATAACATGGTGAGGCATTGCACCGAGTTCATGACAAGCGTGATGTCTACGACATTTCATCCACATGATTCATTTCATTATTCTTCTCTATGTTACAAGTTATTGAGTTCCTACATGGAATTATCTACATTTATGCTTGTTACATGCTTGATCGGCCAATTCCTAGATATGCTATGTTTCTGTTCTTTAATTCTGAGTAATTCTTTTTATTTCATTACATGACATTAATGTAATTGGTTAATCACTTAAACATTACCTACTATTACCTACTGAGCGTTCGCTTACTTGGTTGTTCCCCCCTTTTCAGGTAGCTCCGGTGATGACTCTCAAACTGACGGGGAAGGGCAGGAGTGAAGATCTTGGAGCGAGCCGCCTCAGGCAAAATCGGGTGACCACTCGGTGTGAAAACCCGCAAGGGCGCATCGGAAGAAGTAAAAGGAGGCCAGCTCTAGCGAAAACTTGAAAGGATGATAGAGCTGGTAAAAGGAAAACAAAAAAAACTCTCTCCCCCTCTACTCCTCACTGATGGAATCTGTCAACTGTGACATTCTGCCGATGGTGACTTCAGCATCACTCCACAACAATGGTGGCCACTACACCCCCGAGGGTCAGTCATCACTAGTTTCTAGCTCCAGTATTCCGGCTATAATGCCTTTACAGGCTAGTCGCCCAGCTCTAGCTCTAGTTTCCAGCTCCAGTATTCTGGCTACAATGCCTTCATAGTCCAGCCGCCCAGCTCCAGCTCTAGTTTTCAGCTCCAATATTCTAGCTACAACGTCCTTACAGGCTAGCTGCCCAGCTCCAGGTCCAATTTCCAGCTCTAGTATTCTGGCTACAACGCCTTTACAGGCTAGTCGCCTAGCTCCAACTCCAGTTTCCAGCTCCAGTATTCTGGCTACAATGCCTTCATAGGCTAGTCGCCCAGCTCCAGCCCAGCTCTAGTATTCTGACTACAACGCCTTTATATGCTAGCCCCCAGCTCCAGCTCCAGTTTCCAGCTCAAGTATTCCGGCTACAACACCTCAATTTTCAGCTCCAGTTTCCAGCTCTATTATTCCAGCTACAATGCCTTTACAGGCTAGCCGCCCAGCCCCAGCTCCAGTTTCCAGCTCTAGTATTCCGGCTACAACACCTTCACAGGCCAGTCGCCCAGCTCCAGCTCTAGTTTCCAGCTCTAGTATTCCGACTACAACGCCTTTACATGCTAGCCACCCAGCTCCAGCTCTAGTTTCTAGCTCCAGTATTCCGACTACAACACCTTCACAGGCCAGATGCCCAACTCCAGTTCTAGCTTCTAGCTCCAGCATTCCAGCTACCAGCTCCAGCATTCCAGCTACAATGCCTTCACAGGATAGCCACCCAGCCCCAGTTCTAGTCTCCAGTCCCATCATTTTGGCTACAATGCCTTCGCAAGCTAGCCGCCCAGCCTTAATTCTAGGTCCAGCTCTAGTATCCTGGCTACAACGCCTCTAATGACCAGTCAACTGGCTAAACTTCCAATCTCTATCACCGGTTACAATTCCGGTCCCAATGACAAGTTCCAGTCCCAGACCCAGTTCCAACCTCCAGTCCCCAGTTCCTGGCCGCAATGCCTTCCCCGGCCAGTTTGGCCCCAGTTCTCCAGGCTAATGTGAATTACATTTCTGACTAACAACATGACAATAGTCGATACCCTATCACTCGATCTACAACCAGCACACTCCAGAATCTCCTCAGTAGCCCTAACCACATAGACCATCACATCCCTATGGGTCTATGTCAGCCTCATATAACATAGGCCTTTATTCTCCAGAGGACTAGCTGCCAACACACCAGCCATCTTCCCTACTTCCCAGTACCCAGCACTCAGCTCTCAGTACCCACCACCCAGTTGCACCATTCTCCATACTCAGCTCCTTGTTCCTGTACCCAAAATCGGGTAAGCCCAGCCCTCTGACCCCTGTACCAGTACATAGTAGGAGAATCGAGCACGACTAACAGTAAGTGGTTGCCAATCCATACACACAACACTGTTCCACAAGAAGAAAAGTGTGACAATTCTGCAAATAACAAAAGTCTGACAAGTTGTCATTAATACTTTGTAAAGAAGCCCAAGACATGCCCTTGGGGTAACAAAATGCGTACAACCTGGATGACACAATAAAAAGGGGAAAGTGAAAGGGACAAGTACAAAAGGAAAAGTACAAGTACACGGGACATATCCCGGCTCTGGCAACTGGCACTAACCTAGGCTACTAGAACCACACTAAACACCTGCCGCGCCACCCAAAGGCTTGGCCTCACCTGAAAAATAGGAGTGAGCCTCATTTCATTGGCTCAGTAGGGATCCCGCAGACCCCCACCTCGCACGAAAATAAGGTAGTAAAGTAATGAAGCAGGAAAGTAAGATAGAACCAACAAGCTGCAGTAAGTAAACAGAAAAGTTGTCTACTCTAACAGTACAGTACTACTAAACCTCGGTCCGATAAAACTCGAGTCCGTACCTGCCGGTAGATAGGAGCACCTCCCACTAGAAGAATGACCAGATGCGTCCCCTGACTTCTTACACCGCGTCACAAGTGTCTAGCTACAACACCCCAGGCGCGAGACTCAGACACCCACAGTAACCAGAAGTACCACAAAATAAGGACTAGCTAAGGTCGAGCTCGTCAGCGCGAGTCCGAACCCTCAGCCTCGTGCGCACACTCAGACCATACGCCCTAGGCCTATCCTCTAGCTGGTAATTCCCCCGAGCCCGGACTCGGCTGTGCGTGGGGGCCCTACGATAACCAACCTACTCACTGTCTCTCTCGGGTATGCCACACCAGTGCCCCCAGTGGGCCGGCACACGCATGCCGTGGAGGCTACGACTAGTGGGCGGGTCACTAGAAGTAAGAACTGACTCATGGAAACCACGGTCGAAGAAACAAGATTGTAGCCCACTCGACGCAGCACAATGCCTGGCGGTCCAACCTTGGGCCGCCATAGGCTCTGACGGTCCAACTCTGGAGCGCCACAGGAGTGTAGCGGTCCAACTCTGGAGCACCACAGTACGAAGTAAAACTGGCTCTGGCGCACCTACCTTAGGCCGCCACAGCCTCTAGCGGTCCAACCCTTGAGCGCTAGAAGATAGGTCACGTTAGCTCTGGCGCCCCACCCTTAGGCCGCCACAGCGCTCTGGAGGACCAACCCTGGTGCCCCAGAGTACACGTGATTCCAACGGTCAAAACCAACGGTCAGAAATCAACGGTCAACTCGCGTCTCTGGCGGTTGAACCTAACAGTGTCACACGCTCTGGCGGTTTATCGTACGGCCGCCAAGTCGACGGATGCCCTGCCGATAAAACAGTACCCTGTGGTGCACCCCCCCTAGGGCGCTGCTGCCTTTGGCGCACCTCCATTGGGCGGCCATGGCCTCTGGTGGTCTCTGGAAGAACCGCCACACCGTCCCGAGAACGGGCCGGCGGGAACAAACCCAAAACCCATTCCACGCCCCCAAATATCCATGGATGAGGGGGAAAACATGCGGGAAGCTCCCCTACAACCCCTAGCATGCATCTACGGCCTCGGATCGGCCAAAAATGCGATGAAACGATAGATCGACTCATAACCCCCAAAATATGGATTTTGCCCTACCCTGCTCAAAAATGCCCCTCTCGACCTCTCCTCGGCCTACAAATCACAGGGGACGACGGGATGAGCATGGGGATCCGTCTCCCTACCTCAATGGAGCTCGAGCTCCGCCGGATCGTCGCCAATCGAAGGAAGAAGCTTTCACACCCTCGGTTCGCCCACCTCCCGCCGCGAAAAGCACATCCCCGCATCCGCCTCGTCACCGCTGCCGCCGCCACGCCGTTGCCAGAGTGAGAGGGGCAGCACCTCGGCCGTCCGGGAAGAAGAGGACCGCAGTTGGGGGGCGCACTCCACGGTTGGGAAGAAAGGAGGAAGAAGAAGAAAATGTTTGCAACCTACTTTGATTGAATATTGTTTGCTTGCATAATGTTTCACCTAGAAAATCAAATCAACATGTCTAATTCAACATATATTCATGAGAATGAACAACCCAGTACATCATATAATCCGCAATTCCATAATTCTCACCACAATCATTCTAGGGGACCACCTCCTCATTCTTATGGTATTGCCCGGCCCATGGGCAATGTCTAATCTCATAGTCCCTCGCCTCAACCGTGAGCCACTACTCCTTCAGGACCGCCTCCTCTCCACAATGAGAAGGTCCCCCGAATCTTGCATGCTATAGATCATCTCACCCCTCAACAAATCTGGGCCCTTAAGGTCATTGTTGAGGGTGCACCTCATTCTTCTCATCCTCCTTCTACTCCCATTCAGGTGGCCCGTCACCCGCCTCCATCTCCTATCCATACTCTCACTCGGGTGGTCCATCACTCGTCTCCACCTATTCACACTCCTCCTCGGGTGACCCATCACCTGCCTCCTTCTATTCCTCCTCCACCATGGCCCCAAGGCCCATTCATTCCTTGCAACCCGGCCAAATCGGGTCCTTCTTTGGGTCAGCTCGTTAACTCCCCTCCACGGCCTTCTTATGCGGCCCCTCCATCATGCCAACCCTCTATTTCTCAAGTTATGCCCCTCCGAGTTCTCGATGATAAAGTCACTCCATTGGAGAAACAACTTAAGAGGGTCACGAGCCCGCGGCCCGCTCCTCCTCCTCCTTCTCCAATCAATCCTCTTCACGCCATCTTTAACAACATTACAAAGATGGAGAAAGAATGGAAGGAGAGGAGAGACGACTATAGCATCAACAGTTCGGGCAAGCAAGAGCCGACAAATTTCAATGATCAAGTGGACGCCGTCCGCCCTCCACCCATCCACAACGGTCATCAATATGGTCCTTCGCCTCCGCTTCTGCATACACACTTACATTCACAAAATTATTTGCAACACCATTCCATTTCATCACCCATTCATACGCCTCCACAATGGCGTCCACTTGAGCCTGACAATAAAGAGCCGGCATGCGAGCAATTGAAGTCGGCATATGATGATGAAGCTTTGCAAGCACCCATTCTGAGTTTCCTTTGCTTTTCACTTCCTCCACTACCACCAGATGAACCCCTACTCAGGACAATGCCACCATCCTCAATCCAATCCCCACTTTTGAGAGTCATTGGTGTTATGACAACGGGTCGATACTCCAATCACCCTCACTGGCACGTCATGAGTCATCTCCTTCTCCTAACACCACTCACCCCATCCGACGTTTCCTATGCACCAAACTTCCCTCTTTTACACCTCCCGTTATACCTCCTTTAAGCACTATACCATCAACCTCCAAATCACCAGCCTCTGTCGAACCTTCCTCTAAACCTCCACCAATTATACCTTCACCAGCCTCCACTCCACCGGTCTCCACCGAGTCCACCACTAAAACTCCTCCAATCAATCTCCCATTGCCACCAGCTCAGACCTCCACTATCCCTTTAACCACAAAACCCAATTTTGCCAATTCCTCCACCTAAACCTCCACCCAAACCCGTGGCAGGTCTCGAGTAGGGTCCACCCTTTTTTGCACTCAAACCAACCCCGTCTGCTTCCAAGAAAGGGGAGAAGTTCGACGTGTTTTCTCCAATACCTTCCATTATACCTCCACCATCTATGGAACCTTCCGCCTCTGCTCCACCTTCTGCTACCACTTGGGCAGTGCACATTGTTTTTTATTTTATAGAATGAGACCTGGGGTTACTATGGTGGGAGAGCACGATTTGTGCCCAAAATATTTATATAAATACTTTAACAAATTCAAATAATCACCTAAAAATAGCCGAAAAAATCCTAAAAATAGCGAGAATGCACCGAACGAATCCTAGATCCGCACCATTAAGAATCCGCTAGACCATGGATGTTACACCCCAGCTTGAGTCTATTCAGCTCCTGATGCGTTTCGCTTCTAATTGAAGTGCTCGATTAGATTCCTTGGTTGAGAAGATGCTCAGGTGACATAGGATTTTTCCTTCCTGGTGATCTTTTATTAGTGAGCTTGATACTTCTCGTCCCGTTTGGTGGAGTCTTTTCGAGGTAAGCCTTGGAATTGCTGTCTTAGTGATGTCTTTGTCCTTCATCTACTTAAGTGTGGACAGTATTTCTTCTGAGCCTAACCTTCTCCTTATCTTACGGTTGCTTGGCTTTGGACTCTGTCATGGCATTAAGAGCCGTTACGTACCGTGTTTATCATGTCATGTCCAGCGGCCGATGTGTTGTGAAGGCTCATTTATTATTTCAGGACGTGAAGGTAAGCTAAGATTGGCATTTCTCCTTGTGCTTTGTGCTGATGCTGGTGCTCTCTTTCTTTGCACTTTGACTTCTTGTGATCGATTATTCGCTGGATCAGTACTCATGGCGTGCTATTTGTGATTTATATAAATTGTGATGACGCCAAATGTGTACTAAGATGCGGATACCGAGATATTTTTGATGCCTGAGCGGAAGCATGTGGGCTGATAATCCACGGGTCGAGGATCGTTATCGTAAGATTCTAGCCAGTCGAGAGAATTGTCTTCCTCGATGTGACTTTGTCTTGGCTTCCCATGCCTTGATATTATCTGTTGCCGTGCTGTTACTAGAGTTATTCTGGTGTTAGCATTGGCATGTGTGAGTATTGGGGAATCTGTCAGCATTCCTGCTGACTGAGTACCCTTTGCTCTGCATTTGCTTTCTTGGGTGTTGTGTCCCCGAGGCGTTATCATGGTCCTTGAGATGTATTTCCCCGAGATTGTCATTTTCTCATTGTCGTGGGTCTTTTCTTGGTGAGCTGCCCGATGCATGACTCGTCCCCTGTAGTCGTGTGTTCAACTGTTATTGTGCATTGATGTGACCCAGCTTGCAGTTGTGTTCTGTGGTTCTGTGTCCCGTACGGAGCTGAGATCCTACAGGTGCTACCGTTGTTGTCGTTTTTAGTGCTGTTTCTCTATGATTTTGCTTGTCTGTCTTGGCACTGTGTGGACCGTGATCTTGTCGGTTAGTTTTACTGTACTCTTCTCTTCTGGTAGAGTTAGCTTGCGACACGATCGGATGTAATATTTGAGTGAGGACTGACTTGATTATGTTTGTGGTCTAGTGCTGTTGTCGTTGGTGTCTTGTGTGCCAGGTGTTCCCTGCTACCTTTGGCACTGGAGCCGATAATGTTATCGAGCTGTCAGCTGTGAGGATTATGTCTCCTTATTTAAGCTGATGCTTGCTGTGTCTGTCATTTTGTTTCCTCGAGACCTATTATCGTGGCATGTGTCGTGTCTCTTTCCTTGTGAGAAGTAAGCGACGTTGCCTTGCTTCGAAGGTGTTGGACTTGTGTTCACTTGTGTCATGCTCGGTCTTGAGCGTGTGCTTATGATTATGGTCTGACTGTGTTTCTCTGAGCAGTGTTTCTCGTGATTCGTGTTAGTGTCGTTGGGTTGTTCTTCCCTGCTTCTCCTTTGCTAGTCCTTAAATTTTAAGGATGAAATTCCTTAAAGGAGGGGAGGATGTAATGCCCTGGATCCTTAATGGGTCTTCTCGGATCACGCCCCTGCCCTCTCTCCCTCTGCAACCCAGGTTCGCCACCCCCTGCTCCGTGCGTCCACAGCAATCCCGGAGCCACCCCGTCGTCGCTACATCTTCCCGTGGATCAAGAAGTCATGTTCTGCTGCCCTCGGCCACAAGCCTGCAGTAGAGCCTTAGTGGCAGACCTTCCAGTGGCGTCCATAGTGCGAACCAGCGAAAGTTGTCTTCTGTGGAGTCATTCTTCCTCGAGCCAGCTTCGCTCCAGAAGTGGTCCCGCTATGATTCGACCTCGACTCCGATCGCGTCACCCATTGTAGTGCAACTGCACCAGATTTAGGTCTGAACTAGAGTACCATTTAGTAGTAGTTCCACCGCCCACCCCTGTGCGAATCAGTCAGAGCTCCCTTCACAAGAGTTCTTCTTCTCCAAAGCGTCGACGAACTAGAGTGGTCCCACCTGCTATTGACAACGCCTCCGCCTGGGGCATCCATTCTCCCTCAGTCACGCCAGACCCAAAGTCCTCTATTCGCCCAGGATAGACTACTGCCAATTTGGCCCCAACACTCCCTCCTCCTCTCAGTTTCAGGTCAAGCAGTCTTCTGAAAAGTTGTGGATTTCGACGATACAAAACCAATGCGAGTGGTTTTGTCTCGTTCTGACATTAGCACCAAAAATTCCACTAGGGCCATTGTTGGCCTATCCTGCTGTTCACCCAGGAACCTAACGCCGACCGTCTGAGCGACCACGACCTGTGAGAAGATCTGATGGCCACCATCTTTTGAGGGTTTGTAGTACCCCCTATCTTCTATGCCCACGAGCTGGTCCCGCCGCGTTTGGAGTTCGTCAGCGAGCGTACCTATCGATGCACCACGACTGCGCCATCTAGTCCTGTGAGGCAGAACCATGCAGGCTAACAACAGTGACCCCCTCCACCTTCCAATGACACCAGCTCAACGTTAAACTTGCTGGCATCCTTTGGCATCCCTCAACCTTCGTCCCTGCGTTGGAAGCACCACGATTGGACGTCGGAGCACGTTGTACGATCGTTGTTTGGTTTCCCCTCCCCTCGTTCTCCCCCCCTCCTGCGCGAGGGTAGTGCATGTAACGATTTTCCCATCCCCGAGTTCCCCCTCCCTACGTGGAGGCTTTCATTTGGTTGTACACACAGGTCACGGCCAAAGCAACAGCGACGCAACGTTTCCACCGACCGCGCACGCTCTCGGCTCGCCCTCGTCTCCGATCGGCGCCAGCCTCTTCAGGCTTGGCAACGTACGTGGCTGATCACTTGCTCCCCTGTGGTTTGTCCCTTCATATTTTCTTTGTGCTCGCGTCGACGGTGAGAGAGAGCCTGGTCCCGTCCCCTGTTACATGTGAATTTGCTACTATGCGAGAGAGTGAACCTCATAGTGCCCTCGGGCGCGAGGTCTACCCCGGCTGAATCCGGGTGATTCCACCCCTTCAGGTCAGCCTCCCACCGACCCAACTCACGGGTTTTGACCACGTGGATGGCTTGTAGGCCCAAGCCCATCTTCCCCATCGCCGGGTTACACCCAAATTCTGAGTGCGCCACGTGTTTGTCCCCCGTGTCCAACCCAGCCTGTTCGGCCTTGCTTGCTGTCCGTTAAGTCGTAGTTCCGACCGGGTCCCGTTCTGCATCAGATTTGGTATCAGAGCAAGTTCTTGGCTTGCTCTCGCATGCTGAGTCCTAGGCCAACTTCCATTCCCGTGCATAGCCCCTCGCAATAGTAGCATGTGGTCTAGTCTCTTAAATTGCATGATTTGTCTAGTTAGACCATCTAGTTGTCCCTCCCTCTCTCTTCTCATGCTCTCTCCTCTCTCCCTCTCTTCTCCAGTGGCCGACGGAGGCGGACAGGGGTGAGGCGGCGAGGATCGTGGGGCGTGGAGCGGCGAGGATGGAGCGAAGATCGCGATGGTGGAGGTGGTTCGTGGGATCGCAAGCCGGTGAGGGTTTAACGGCGTTTTCATCGTGGATCGGCGTCCACGGCACGTCGTTTCTTCGGTGGAGGTAGAGGGACAGATCATTAACCTCTGTACTTCCTTTCCCGCGAGTTTTGTAGGCTACGGTGAGCCGAGCGGGCTAAACATGACACTTTGGGGGAAAAATCACGTTTTGGGGTGTGAGCCAGATTTCCCGTTTTACGGCATTTTTGGCCGATCCAAGGGTTTAGATGCATGCCTATGGACTTGGGGAAGGTTTTCCCTTTTGTTTCCCCTTCACCTGGGGGTGATTGGGGCGTGGAATGGATTTCCCCGTGTTTTCTGCCGCTTTCGGGCGCAGACTGAGAACGCGCTCGCCCAGGTGGGTGCGTTCTTGATAACGCGTCGCCCCGATCAACCGCGTTCATCGAGGAAGATGAATAGTAGGACAGTTGGGGTCGTAGTGGTGGGACCAACTGCGACCAAGATCGCGCTCATTGACCCTGCCGCGTCAACGCGTTAACGCACCCAGGGGACCCGCCGCGTTCTGTAGGGTCACGCCCCTCGTGACGGGTGTGTTCTTCTCTGATCACGCTCAGGGTGGAGGCCGCGTTCATGAACGCGCCCAGAGCAGGCGACGCGTTCATGAGGGCGACCAGTTTTGCGGGCCGGAGGGTGGGAGGGCAGCCTGGCATGCCTTCCTTGGCCTGTGCGCGTCCCGAGACACCCCGTGAGTACCATGACTATGTTTTTGGGGGTCCGAAGGTGTCATTTTACCTCGAATAGTGTTCCCGTGGGCTTGAGAGTCCGGGCAACCCTCTCATGCCCCGGTTGTGTTATGTAGGCCTCCGGTCGACCCGGTTGTGACCCGGTGGTCGACCTTCGGTCTCGTAAGTGTTCCGGACATCCCGTGGGTTCCGTGACTATGTTTCGGGATGTCTGGAGGTACCATGTTACATCGATTAGCGTGCCCGTAGACTTAGAGGGTATGGGTGACCCCGTGTGTCTCGGGCTTTTGTGTTCTTGTTGGATCGAGCTGCCATGAGTCATCGTGCCGAGGTTTCTGACCCTAGGGTTAGGGCAGATTGACGGCATGGAGCCGTTCGGTACAACAGTCTTAACCTCGAGTCTTGCGACTCAAGGACCGTTGGGTTATTAGGTCTAGTGGGCGGTCCAGAGTATGGTGGTCTTGAGCCACCTGTTACTTCATGTTACTCGCAATGGGTGTGTGCGTGATTTTCAGTGTTCACGTTTAGTGAATCCCCACTAGTCGTAGCTTTCCTGCGCACGTGCATGCGGACCCACTTGGGAGTGGTGGAGAGTGTGACCCGAGAGAGACGGTGAGTAGGTTGGTTACCATAGGGCCCCCGCATACAGTCGAGTCTGGGCTAGTGGGGGAATTACCAGCTAGAGGACAGACCTAGGACGTATGGTCTGAGTATGCACACGAGACTGAGGATTTGGACCCACACTGATGAGTGCGACCTTAGCAAGCCCTTGTTTTGTGGTACTCCAGGTTACTGTGCATGTCTAAGTCTCACACTCGGGGCTTTATAGCTAGACACTTGTGACATGGTGTAAGACGTCAGGGGACGCATCTGGTCGTTCTTCTAGTGGGCGGTGCTCCCGTCACGTGACGTGAGTTGTCGTCTGTCATCGTTAGATGCTTGCTTAGGCCCGTGCTTAGATCTGTTCTAGAATTGATTTCATTCCGCTACATTTAATTTTTAGATTGGGAAAATTGTTTAATCTGCTGGTCTGGCGTAATCAGCAGTCAATTGATTTCGTGAGATAAAGGTTTTTAAAGGGAGATTCATTCACCCCCCTCTGAATCCATAGCACCGTGTACCCCAACATTGGTCTCATTTGCAGGAATTCAAATGGAGGCTGGGTTAGTTTCTCTCAAATTCGACCAACAAGTCATTGACAACCATGTTCGTGACGGGTACCTGGCGGTACCGAATGTGTTTGGGTCCATGCCACCAGTAGTAGCCCCAAGTTGCTAGGGGCTTGCATTCTTCGACCTGCTCCAGGTTGATAGTGAAACTGAGAAGACTGCTGCGATAGAACCCGCGAATGCACTAGAAAGGAAGAAACCACGGAAGGCTGTTGCCTCACGCACTGTCGTTCCATGCTATGTCCATCATTCGGATAGGTAGGCTACAGTTCCTGCAACTACTGGCGGGAGAAGGAAGAGGAATTATAGAAGAGACTGGACTGCTGCACCCCGAGGGCGCCTGTTGACCTCAGGGAAGTTCGTGCTGGTTGGAGGAATACGGGTGCACCTCAATGGTCGCCCAGCTGAAGCACTACCCAATCGCATCATTCTAGCGGTCCCCACCTACAACAAGTACCAAGTATTGGCCACCAGGAGGGCCA
The DNA here is from genome assembly GCA_024336825.1 of Amorphophallus titanum. Classification (NCBI taxonomy): domain Eukaryota; kingdom Viridiplantae; phylum Streptophyta; class Magnoliopsida; order Alismatales; family Araceae; genus Amorphophallus; species Amorphophallus titanum. The sequence continues at coordinate 1,648,216 of JANBPO010002517.1, forward strand.
ACATAGAAAGGGAAGAGAAGAAGCCACTGGCTCCCATGCCAGTGAAGTTTAAACAGGTCTGGGTGCCCAAGAAAGTCTAGGGCTTGGCACCGGCCCCTGAGAAGAAAGAGGTTGTTGCTATGCGCCCCAGAAGAAGGGGTAAGAAAGTTCAAATGGAAGAGAAAGAAGTGGAGGTGGTCACCCTAGTGGCTACTCCACCCATGCGAAGAACTTGCGCCAGGCAGGCAGATGTATTCTGATACCCTCGAAAGATGTGCCAGACTGTGCAAATGTTAAGACTAGCTCGCTAGCCGACGACTCGGGATCGCCTACAGCTTCAAGCTATTCCCTCGAGGCGTAGTCAAGAAGAGATGGACAAAGTAGTCTAAGATTATTTCCACTGCCTAGGAAACTCATCCCTTGGGCAACAAAGATTGCTCCGCGCCATAGGCACCGAAGGAGAAGAAAAGAATGACAAGGAAGAAATGACGTCGGGAGTCTCATGCTCAAGCTCCAATGAGCTTGAAGATGGCCGAAGGGCCGAATATTTAGAAGGTACCCTGCAAGGGGAATAGAAAGGAAAAAGAGTGTATGTATTCGACTGGTTGACCTTCCCTGGTCACGCCCGAAGAAAAGTTTGGAGGCAAAGAGGAAAATTACAGATCTTTGCCTGCAACATAACGGGAATGATTGGTGGGTGTGATGCCCTGCCCGACCAATCCATAGATGTGATCAGGCTAGCTCAGAGGCCTGGACCTATAACAAGGCGAAGCCATGCAGCAAAAGAAAGACTTGCAGCAATTGATAGCTCACTGGGGATCACCACTGTGACTGCAAATGTGGTGACCTCAGAAGAAGAAAGTGTGCCACTAATGATCCCGGCTGAAGGGACATCCAGTCAAATGACAGAGGAAATGCCTATGGCAGCGGCTCTTAACCTGGCTATCTTGATGATGTTTAAGAGATACCAGCAAGAGATTGAGTCTCTTAAAAGGTAATTCAATGATAAGAATGAACAAACCCCTGGCTCCAAGCATGCTGAACCAGCAAAGGAGATTTCCAGCTCTGCAGTGGTTGAAAAAAATAATTTTCAAAAACAAAAATGGCCCAGGCCGCCCCACCTAAACCCCCCTGGGGGGGTTTAGGCGGACCAACCTCACCCCTGAGGCTGGTCCGCGTAAACCCCTCCAGCCCCCTCCGCGCGCACCACCCTCCAGGGGGTTTACGAGGACCCACCTTAATCTCTAGGCTAGTCCGCATAAACCCCATCCAGAGGATGGGGTTTACGCGGACCAACCTTGACCCTTAGGCTAGTCCGCGTACCTGGAGGGTGTTTACGTGGGCCAGCTCCAATGCATAGGCTAGTCCGCGTAAACCCCCACCATTCACTAGGTTTATGCGGACCAGCCTTAACCCCTTGGCCAACCCACGCAAACCCCCTTGACCCTTCAACTTCCCCTATAAAAACCCCTTAGGGGCTCAAGGGGCAACGGATCATCCAAAATCAGATCAATACCAAAGAATCAAGGGCACTTAACCTCCAGCATCCAGTAGCTCCAAGGCTTCGAGCGGGCTCCCTATAACGAGCCAAGGAGAGTTGTGCGTATGTGACTTGTCAGTCGGCCTGGCACGTCAAGGGTACATCTTTTGCACTTCCCTCATGTGTTAGCTAGCCGTGGCACACAAGTCTACACCCGCCTCATGTGAGACGCTATGATAAGGGTAGACGCCCCCTCATGCCGGGGCCGCCCCTCACGTGCCCGTTGGCCACGACCATGCGTGCGCCATGATGTCTTGCTCCCTCTCAGTAACGAGGCCACGTCGACCGCTCGACTCGAGCCATGATTGACCCTCATCCAGATACCGGACCGATGTGTCCCCTCAGTCGCCCAGTCAGCCACAAGCCCCCGTTCGACACCGCGGCCACGGCCTACGTCACGGGAGGAACTCTCTGTGAAACACACATGTACTCATACGTCACGCATCGACCCGGGGACCGACTAGCACGTCAAAATTGTCCCGAGGCATGCCCCTGTTGTACCCAGGCTGTCACGGTCTGCCTGTAAATACATATACATCTCAGTGTTACACCACTAGTTAGACGTATGCTCTCGCATCCACGTTCGGGCCTCCAGCTACCCTTTGTGCCACCCAGTGTGAACCCCCAGCACCCTTCACCCCCAACCAACACGACCCAGTCTGAGACGAACCTACAGCTACAAATTACTCTCGGGTCTTCATCCCAGGCTTCAGGAATACAGACTCCGCTTCGACATGGAATGAAGGTCTTCAGATTCAATCCAATGTAAATAAACATTGACTGCTTACGGTCGGTGGGGAAAGACGTCCTGTACATGACTCCCCACAGTCACCTACGCACTCGCACCCACGGAACCGTTCTTCCCTCCATGTGTCGCTCATCCCCCGAGTCCAAGTGCCGCGCCCTGGCAGTGCATCCCCAGTTAAACGTTCGGTTCCACAGGTGATTGTCGAGAAATCGACTGGCATGCTCGCACCCCAGCCACGTTTCCCGTTAACCCGAAAAACCTCCCGTGTCACTCGGTCTCCCCTTGACTCTCCGTGAAAGGCAAGTGCACGGTGCCCCTTTGAGATGGATACAGTCAAGAGAGGGGGTGCCCGAGGCCCATTAACTTCCGGCATCTCTCTCGTTGCTATATCCTACCCCTCACTCCGGTCACGGCCCACACTGCCCCAGCGGACACCCCCTCCGGGCGAAACAGGGACTTTCTATATGAGTCGGCCTAATTCCAATATGATGATCGCCTTATGGCGTATTTGTTTCATCACTCGTTGGATGGGGTTGCTCTGGAATGGTTCTACTCTCTGCCACTGGAAGATGCCGAGAGTTTCAAGATAGTGAAAGACAAGTTTATCCAGCGATTTCAAGATAGGGTCGGCCCAGAATACTCTTTTATAGACTTAGTGGCCGAGAATATGAAACCGGATGAGGAGTTCGCAACTTACGCCGACAGGTGGAGGCATATGGCCGCCAGGGTGCCAGGCCATATTTCGGAGGAAGAGAAGGTCAAGTTAATTATTTCCAATGCTACTCCGACCTTCTGCAACATTCTGGCTATGAATGATATAGCCAACATGCACCAACTTTATAGCCGGGCGTGATCCATTCAAACACAATTCAAGGATTCCCCAATTCACTCACCTTTCGAGGCCCAAAAGCCCAAATATAATGGAAAACCTCAAGGACCCATCACGGAGGGAGTCCAGACGAATGAGCAAGTCCAAGCCGTTGCATTCCCCTCTGCCAATCCCTCCACCCAAATCCGCTTCTCCCAAAACCCCCGCCATAACACTCCGCCCGCCTTTTCCGCTCCACAGAACCCTCCGCTCACCTTCCCTACTCCACAAAACACCTACCCCACTCCGCAACAACCCCAACAACCTCCACAATACCACAACGCCCTGCCACCCAATGGCTATAATAACAAGCGCCCAGCTCCGAAGAGAGCCCAGTACCCTCCACTGCCAGAAACTCTCACCAACATTTTCTCCGCTCTCATGTTAGTTAGTGCTATACAGCTTCCTCCATAATGGCCCGTATGGAACTCGACCGTCGATCAAACAACATATTATGTGTTCCACAAGCAGCCGAGGCACACAATCGAAGGATGTTTTTAGTTTAGAGACTTGGTGTATGACCTCCATGAAGGGCACCGCATTGATTGGGCCGAGATGTACAAGGCCATTGTGAAAATTAAAGAGAAAAGAAGGCAAGCACCGAGGCAGCAAGTGCCGCCCCCGCAGCAGCAATCGCAATAACAACAGCCAGTCTAGGACTTGGGAATCCACCAGAACCTAATGCCGAACCATCCTCCCGCTCTGCAGCCTCAGCCGCCGGCACCGGCTCAGGTGAACTTAGTTCAACCCCCGGCTCCTGATGTGGGGTGGTCCTTTGATGATGACGGTTCCAATCAGCAAGTAATGGCCCTCCATCATCACTACCCTTCTTCATCACCCGCTCCCACCATCCTTACACCAACACATCAAACCCCTTCTCCGCCTGCTACATCGTTCGTCCTTCCATCCACTAACCCTCTTACCTCCATGCTAACCCTCTTACCTCCATGCCAACCCCCTCACCTGTCCTTCCATCTCGTCCACCGCTCGTCACCCCCGCTACTATTAGCACGCTTAGCCCTCCGCTTGTGACACTTGTGCATACCTTCACCCTTCCATCTCCACTCGCGCCCATCATCACCACACCTACCACCAACTCTCCTCCCGCTATCCTTCCTCCACAACCCATCATTACCTCCACTTCCATCATCTCCACTACACCTTCTTCCACACCACTTATCCACCCCATCGGGCCAATTATACCATCAACAGGTGCTGTGCCGGCATAAAATCTTGCCCTACGGGGCGGGCGTTTGTTTCATCACAACTATCCTTCTACTTCCAATCCTCAGTCTTCGCAACCACCAGTTGACCAAGAAGAGGCTGACCCACTACCGGGCACCCATTATGATTTGTTGCATCACTTAGACCAGGTGCCTGCCAAAATATCTATGCTGGAGCTCATAAAAAGATCTACCCTTCACTAGGATGCATTAAGAAATTTTCTCCAAAAGGTGATGGTCAGTGAGGACATGACAGTTGATAGCCTCCCGACAGTATTGGCTACAATTCCCTAAGGGCCAGCAATTACCTTCTCTAAAATCGAGATAGCACCACTGGAAGCCCGGTAGATGCCGCTTTACATTACTATTATTTTGAACAAAGTCAGCGTGGATGCAGCTTTCGTTGACACAGGGGCATCTATTAATGTTTTCCCACTCAGCACACTTAGGGCTTGCAACTTGTCAGAAGAACTCCTACGCCCTACCCCGACCACCATAGCAGCTTATGACAACTCACGAAGAGCATGTAACGGGGTTGTAACCATTCAGGCTGAGCTTGGGCCTCTCACCATGCCCATTGAATTCTATGTACTGGACATTGATCGTATGTTTAAGGCTATCTTGGGTCGTCTGTGGATTGATACTCTCAGTGTCGTGCCATCCACTACCCATTAATGTCTCAAATTCCTGTTCCAAGGAAGGGTGGTTAAGGTGAAGAGTTTATCTACAGTCTAGTCAGTGAAGGCTATATCAGAGAAGATGCTGCCAACATTGTGGCCCAGTAGTCGGCCTATTATTTCTGTGTTGGATCTTGACTTCCCTTGGGCTTATGCACCACGCAAGCCCATTTCTACACCTGTCAACATTAAAGAGAAATCTAAGATCTAAGATTCCAAAGGTTGGTCTATCATTCTGAAGCTAGGCTATCAACCGGGGAAAGACCTCGGTGCACAACTGCAAGGGAAGACCAAACCGGTCCCCAAAGGCTAAGTATTTGTTCCACTGCACTTTTACCATAGGAAAGGTCTTGTTCCTCAAAACTCGTACCTCTCGATCAAGAATCTTCATTGGCTTTTGTTCATAGGTGAGGTCTTTTTGAATCACTAAGTCATTATGATCAATGACGTGAAAAGGGTCGTGCACATATTTTTTCAGCATAGAGATATGGAATACATTGTGCACTTCCAATAGCTGTGGAGGCAAAGCAAGATGATAGGCTACCTCGCCAACTCTTTCCAGTACTTTGAAAGGACCAATAAACCTCGGTGTAAGCTTGCCCTTAACACCAAATCTTCTAATGCCACGTCCAGGAGAAACCTTGAGGAAGACATGGTCCCCAACTTGAAACTCCAAATCCCTTCCTCTATTGTCAGCATATGACTTCTGTCTTGAGCTATCTTGAGTCTATCCTTGATGAGTTGGACCTTCTCATTTGTATCTCTGACCATATCTAAGCCTAGTATTTGTCTTTCACCAACTTCATCCCAGCATATTGGAGATCGGCAGCTCCTACCGTAAAGTGCTTTGAATGGAGCCATTTGAATACTGGCCTGGTAGCTGCTGTTGTAAGCAAACTCGTCCAGGGGCAAGTGGTCATGCCAGCTCCCACCGAAGTCAATGACACATGCTCTTAACATATCCTCCACAATTTGATTTGTCCTCTCAGTCTGACCATCTGTTTGGGGGTGAAAGGCTGTACTGAAATTGAGCTTTGTCCCCAGAGAGTGTTGCAGACACTTCTAGAAGTGAGAGGTGAAGCGCGGGCCTCGGTCAGACACAATAGACACGGGTATGCCATGCAATCTCACAATCTCCTTGATGTATAATGTAGCTAGGACATCAATCGACCAACGACTCTTGATAGGTAGGAAGTGTGCTGATTTGGTGAGACGGTCGATTATTACCCAGATACCATCATGTCCGCCCTTAGATTTAGGCAAGCCCATGATGAAATCCATGCCAATGTCTTCCCATTTCCACTTGGGAATGTCAAGAGGATGTAATTTCCCAGCGAGTTTTTGGTGTTCCGCCTTTACTTGCTGGCACGTGAGACAACGAGATACAAAATCTGCTACCTCCCTCTTCATGTTAGGCCATCAAAAAGTCCTTTTCAAGTCCTTGTACATCTTGGTCGCTCCTGGGTGAATGGTGTACCTAGAGTGGTGAGCTTCCTCTAAAATCTTCTTCTTTAATTCAAGACAGTCCGGCACACATGTCCTCTCATTAAATAATAATCTGCCATTAGTCGCTGACTTGAAGTCGGGTCTCTCGCCTAGCTTATCTTTTATTTCTGCCAATATAGGATCTTCTTCTTGCAGCCTCCTCATCTCTGAAAGTATGTCTGGATGCACCCTCATGTGCACTAAAGTAATGCACCTTTCCTCCTTGTTCATGCTTATATCAAGCACAGAAAATCTCTCCAATATCTTCCATTCCTGAATCATACAATTGGCTAAAATTGCTCTTGGTTTCCAACTCCGGGCATCTACGATGAAGTTACCCTTACCAGGGTGGTATTGTATAGTAAAGTCAAAATCCTTGAGGTATTCAAGCCAACGCCTTTGCCTCATGTCAAGTTCCTTCTGAGAAAATAGGTACTTGAGACTTTTGTGATCAGAGTACATAGTAATTTGCTCTTCGTAGAGATAGTGTCTCCAGATCATTAAGGCAAATACTACCGCGGCTAGCTCTAAGTCATGCACCGGGTAATTCTCTTCATGTTTCTTCAGTTGCCTAGAAGAGTATGCAATGACTCTCCCTTGTTGCATTGACCCCTGTTCCAGGCCGTTGTAGTTGTATTTTGACACTTCATGTGCCTTTGTTTTGCTATGTTGCATATGCTGATTTTTTGGTGTTCTGACCATTCTTATGTGCCCGGTCTTGCAACTATGGCATGGTTCGACAGAGATGAGCGGGTCTCGAGGCGTGTGGCTCGGGAGGAGGACCACTGGGTGCGACGGATCGAGCGACTGATGCCCCCTCTAGGTCCACACGTGGTCACCGCGGCTAGTTTGGAGTAGCTGGACCGCGGCCATATGATAGTAGCTGAGGGCCCTATCGGTGAGAGGGCGGCTGGAGTTGCGACCTTAGAGGTGGCCCGGATCCTAGAGGTAGGCAGTCTGTATACTTATGATCGGAGTGTAGGCTACCCCTTGGAGTTCCCCCTGGACCACCATCTGTTTGAGTTCATTAGGAGCTACGTCCCTCCCGGCATGGAGGAAGACGATTCAAAGATTCTGGGAGCCCGTCACCATCTTTAGCGGGCTATTTTGATAGGAAGGGATAGCCTACATGGCATTGTGTTTTGCTGCTATCCGAGCTTTTTCGAGGACTATTGGAGGAAGCGTCAGTTCCCCAGTGCTGAGTGTCTGGGGTTCTTTGACAGGACAGAGCAGCCTGGAGTCAGAGTTGGGCCGTAAGGCCCTGCTTCTTGGGACTTGCATGGCCACCACCGTACCGAGACAGAGGGGACAGCCGGGCTGGTTCTAGATCTTCTAGGTCTGCAGTATGCTGGAGAGGGTTATGATGACCATAGCATTCTGGATGGGGTTATGCGATAGACCGTCATCAGCTGGTACGGTGATTGGGCGGTGATCCCGTCGCACCGGTACTGTCAGGGGGCCGCCGAGTGGCTGATGGGGATTGTGCACCACTACTGGGTGCTGCTGGATCGAGCTGGGATTAGGTATGCGGTGACTGCTGCTTTGTATGCATACCCATGCTACACTGGACTGCTACAGGGATTGCTGGAGCATTTCAACTGCCGATGGAACACGATGGCGACAGTGGAGGGAGAGACCTCACTTGACTTATGGTACCTATTCCAGATTTTTGGATTGCCGATCAGCGATGAGGGGTATGAGGAGGTGGTGCTGGATGACCTCCATCGCAGCCACACCACTGGACAGGGGCAATACCGAGTGTCTTATAGCTATCAGTATCTTATGAAGACCTAGAGGGACTTGGCCCTGGAGGGGAGAGAGAGAGCTGCACAGACCCACACGGTGTCGCTAAACGTCTGGGTCCGTCACTTTCACAATGGGCCCTTCTACTTTTATTAGGAGTTTTCCACAGATCAGACTCCGTGGGAGGAGTGCACTGAGGTGGAGCTACGTTTTCAGACCTATACCAGATACATATATGCACCACAGGAGGGGTGGAATCCCCATGGTTTACCAGACGTGACACACCTTGCCACATACTTGGCATACTGGTTGGCGACATTTGTGGTCCCGCACGGAGAGGATGGTCTGTTGAGAGCCGAGTTGCTGTGGCTGACTTGCATGTTGGCGGGGGGACGACAGTTGGTCTTGGCTCCTACTGCATTGGCCAACATTTATCATGGACTGGGAGTTCTGGTGGCGCACTTGGTGTCGAGAGAGAGGGGCCTTCTCTTGCCGACCCACTACCTCAGTGCGTGGGCTAGATTATTATTTCCGGGGCAGGTGACACGAGGGACTGTGGTAAATCCAACGGCACCGCTTTTGTTCAGTTTCACTGGACAGCCTGATAGAGACACCGAGGCATAGCTGGAGGGGGCTAGGAGAGCCCTTTGCTTCCCCTGTCTCTGTGCGCGGTTTGGTGCCCTATCGAGTGAGATCGGGCCAGTTTAGGGAAAATCATTATTTTTGGGATTTGTGGGGTTCGCCGAAAAACGGTGACGGTTTGCAGTATAATTACTATCAAAATGACCGTCGGGATGTCAGGATCTCGTACCTGCCAGTTTCATGTCGATCTATTGTCATTTGGGGCTGGTAGGAGTCCGGGAACCCTGGTGACCCGATTTGGGTAGATTCGTCAGAATTGCCGCATTTTCGCGATCGGATGTGTGTATGTGCCATTTTTAGCTTCTAGATGGCTTCCGTGGTCGTATGGCTTTGTTTCCCCTGTGCTTCAGCGTGAATGGGGCTTGGAATGGGCCAATTCGACCATTCCACTGTTTTGCATGCCGATTCAGTGTAATGGTCCTACCAGAGACCGTCACACTGTGTGACGGTCCTACTATAGACTGCCACAACCGTTAGTCATTTTGGGTCCTTTGAGGCTGGGGTTGTGTGACGGACCAATATTGGACCATCACATGACTGTAACGCCCCTATGGTGGCGCATTACGTTCTGGTGTTTCTGTAGACTGTGGTTGTCAGTTCCCCGAAGATCGTGTCTATCTCGAAGATCGTGTCAGTCGATTAGCCCTGACGGACCTCCCCTTGTGCGTCAGGTTGTGTAACACCCCTAGACTGGTGCGTTACATTATTCGTGTTAGGCTTTAGGCCCGTTGGCCCTGACGCCCCTCCCTTGGTGCATCAGGGTGTGTAACGTGCCTATAGTAGGCCGTTACAGTTGTTTGACCGATGTTTGGCTGGGTGGTGTTGCTGTAATGCACCAACCCCCATGCACCAGGGTTTTGTAACGTACCCCTACTGGGTCGTTACATGCCCCTACTGGGCCGTTACATGCCCTTTTGTCCGGGTCTTGGTTTGTTGGCCCTAACGCCCCTGTTCTGGTGCGTTAGAGCAGTGTAACGCCCCTATAGAGGTACGTTACAGTCTTGTTAGCCGTGATGGCCTATGTTGTCCGATGTTCTGTTCATGTGTTGGTCTGTCTTAGGTTTGTGTTCTAGGGCGGTGTCTGTGTGTCGGTAGTTTCTAGATCGGTCAGTTCAGGTGACTGGGTGCGGTCCCTTCCCTGACTGTGATAGTCCCCTAATGACTCAGTCTAGAACTGCCAGCGTCCTTGACTCTGGTTGCATAGTGGATGTCCCTTGACTATCGGGTTCACCTAGCGATTGAGTGGTGGTTCGCTTTACCCAGAGTGTCATCTTCTCTGGTTGTGTATTGCTGTGTGTGTCCGTGTGTGTGTGTCATGTCTAGTTCCGGTCAACCCGGTGAGAGTAGGGGTTGACAGGTGACCTCGTCTGTGTCTCGATAGTTCTGTCCAGCTCGAGAGAGTGTGCTGGATGCCTCGGGGTAGTGTCCTACCTCGGTTGTGTGTCCAGGTGTGCTGAGGGTTCTTGGTGACCCCTCAGCTCTCCATGAGTCATTTCCTGCGGAGCGTTGTTTCCTACCTCTAGCTTAGGAGTAGACTGATTGGCGGCTTGTTCCACTGTCTATGATGATCTTGCCTCCGAGTCGTGAGACTCAAGGATCGTTATGTGAGTAGGTCGAGCTGCCTTGTCCTGAGTCTATCGGCAGTTTCTTCTGCTGCCATCGGTGCTTTAGAGTACGGGTGATAGTGCATGATTAGCCTATCTGTACTTCTGCACTCGTGTTTTGAGTCTCTGTGTCTTGTGAGCCTCCACTAGTCGTAGCCTTACGGCACGCTTCAGCGTGACGGCTTTTACACAGTCATGACTGGCCTGTGGCTGGGTGAGAATACACCTGACGCAAGATGCTGAACCTCCTGACCATCCTCCTCATTCTCAAAGAACTCGTCAGCTAATTCTTGATCCACCTCATAGCTGACTAACACCCGCTCGAAAGATGAGGTGTTCCCGACCTATGTGTCCCCAATGACTAGAGATTGACACATGAGACACTGGTTGGTAAAATGGCCAAACCCGTTGTAGCGAAAACACTGCTGCCATGATACACTAGGCTCCCCGATCAAAGGTCCCTTACCCTTATCCTCCCGACGGATAGGGGGTGAAGGTAATAAGGGACAGGCAAGAGGTGCAGGTGCCGGTGGATGGGCTATGGGTGCCGGAGGTTGTTGGGGATAAGAAAAGTCCCTTGGAGGTGGAGGGCGGGGCCTAGGGATGAATAGCTCCTGACGAGTGGGCTCCGGGGTCGAGCCATGGGGGCCCTTTGGTATGGGCCTAAAGAGCTATGGGGCTCAGCCCCACGAGGAGGAAAAGGGCCCACCCGTTGGGTAGGCTCAAACTCAGTCTCGAACTGCTCTAATTCGAGAGCCACCTGATACACTTGTTCCAAAGTGGTCACATTGCGACAGAAAAGTTCATATTGATAGTGTGCTCGTAGACCTCTTCGAAAGCGTGAGATGGTCATGGTGCTCTCCTCCGTAACTCCACATAGCAAATAGTACTCATCAAACTCGGTGATGTACTCAGTCACGGACTGGTTCCCTTGGGTGAGACTCTACCATTTGTCTATGAGATGCTGGCGGTATGTGGCAGGAAGATATTTCTGTCTCAATTTGGTTTTCATGTCATCCCAAGTACCGATCGGGGGTTGACGTCGTTGCATTAGCAGGCTCTCCACATTTGTCCAATAGGTTTGCGCCTGCCCATGCAACTTCATCTTTACATAGCAAACCCTTCGGTTGTCCGACATCTCACACCACTCAAAGTACCGATCCATGCTGACCTCCCAATCTAAATAGACCTTTGGTTCCATAGCCATGGAACCGCCATGGAACCGTCAAACGTGGGAGGGTCCGCATGAACGGTCCTGAGGGTCCGCTCATCCTCATCATAATCATGGTTCCGTCGTGGAACATGACGGTCACGACCAATCCCACATGTTCATTCTCAGATGCATAGTCATCCACCTCGGGCACTCGCTGCCTCCTATCATCTACCCCTTGAGCCCTTGGCGCAGTAGGGTGCTGAGCAGGCTCATGTTGGCCATTTGTCGGCGCGGGTTGCACCTCAACTGGGGCCCTTTCTAGGACAACAATTCTCCCCACCAGACCCTAGATAGACTGATCCGAGGCTTCAGCCCGATCCTCCAAGGCTTTCATCCTCCCTTCCAGATGCGTGCCTATGCCATCTACATGCGTACTAAGCCCATCTATACGCGTATCAAATCGATCCATGAGAGATCGGAACATTTCGGCCACCGAAGGCTCATCAGAACTACGGGCTCGGGAATCTGTCATAGGTGGTGGTGGTGAGTATTGGGTGCCTCGACGGGTGGGCATGTAAAAGACACACTAACAGAGGTACACGGACTAAAGCAAAGATGAACCTAGCAATGAGACATGACCCTAGACTCTAACCCAAGTACGGTACGCGACGAAGAAACCAATCTGAAGACCTTCTCACGCAAGGAGGCTACCTTCCAAATAGGCTTAACCTAGATGTCCAGTAATGCCTTTTGATATACCATGTATTGGGGATGCAATGCAATTTTAAAACACTTTTTTTCTTTTGAAAATAAGGATGATCCAGTACAGTCAACAAAAAAGTAAAGACGTACCAGAAAGTGGGGGGAAGCCTGACGAAGGTACCAGCTAGCCACGACAACACACTAACTACCTCAGGATCCACGGAAGTAGAACATACAACAACTACGGTGACCACCTGAAAAATAGGGGTGAGCCTCATGCCACTGGCTCAGTAGGGGTCACGCAGATCCCCACTGAAAAACATGTAATAACACGCTAAAATAGCTAAAATAATAGGCAAACAGCAAGTAAGCAACAGTAGCAGTAAAGCAGGAAAGCTAAACTACAAAAGTTGTAAAAGAAAGGGTGGCAGGAGTAGGGAACAAGCTAGGAACAAAGGGTGCTAAAAGGAAAGGGAAGAAGTCATACCAGACGAGCACGACTGCCGAACTAACCTCGGCTCCCAGAACTACTCCAAGCAGACACTACACCAACCAAAGATAGAAGGGTGAACTCTGAACTGGGAAAAGTCAAAAGCTTACCGAACTGTTGACACAACGCCAGGCTCCAAACGAAGACCTACAAGGACAATGACCAAGATGACTAGAACGTCGTGCACATTGTCCTATGCACGACCAGAATGCCATGCATGTGACAGGGCGCTGACCTCGAGTGTAGCCACGAGAGGGTTGACCCGGAAGGTCACAACACGCAGAAAATACGAAGAGAATTGTAAAGAGTCACGTGCCACGTGACTGGAGTGCCTCACCACCAGAAGAATAGCCAGCTACGTCCACTGACGTCTTATGTTGCAACTACTAGCGTCTTGTCCACGTCACCTACAGCAAGGACTAGGCCGGGATAAAGACACTGTTAGAACTAGAACAGTACCATGATGCGAGTGACTAGTCAGGGTCACGTCTAACGACGCAAGTCCAAAGTCCCTGACCACGTGTGCACACACTGGCTATCGTCTAAGCCAGGCCTCTAGCTAGTATTCCCCCTCCGAAGGACGCTGCGATTGATGAGAGGCCTACGGAACTATCCTAAGAACTGTAAACCGAGAAAGTGTCCCGCTACAAGAGCCGTCACGCCGAAGCGTGCCGTAATGCTACAACTAATGGAGGCTCACAAGACACAGAGACTCAAAATACAAGTGCGAAAGTACAGATAGGCAAGAGAGCACTGTCGCACGTACTCCGAAGCACCAATGGCAGCACAGCCACTGCCAATAACTCAGGACAAGGCAACTAGACCTACTCACGTAACGATCCTTGAGTCTCACGACTCAAAGTCAAGATCGTTACAGACAGTGGAATAAACCACCAGTCGGTCTACTCCTAAGCCAGAGAAAATAACGCTCCGCAGGAAATGACTCACGGAGACCCAAGGGAACACCGAGAACCCTCAGCACACCTGGATACGTAAATCGAAGTAGGACGACATCTCGAGACATCCAGAACCATGGTCTCGAGCTGGACAGAACCGTAGAGACACAGACAAGGTCACCTGTCAACCCCTGGTCTCACCGGGTTGACCGGAACCCGACACGACACATACACACAAACGCACACACAGACACACACACAACATGCACAAGCACTCCTGGTCGTCCCGTCATGGTCACTGCCCTCATAGGATGTCAACCGACACCCACAGGTCATGGGCAAACCACGAGATCAAGCCAAGACAAGCAGAAACTGGAGCGGTGGACAACGACAACACTCTGGGTAGAGCGAACCATCACTCAACCGCTAGGTGAACCCGGCAGTCAAGGAAAGCCGCTGCAAGACCAGAGACAAAGACACTGGCAGTTCTAGATCAAGTTGTTAGGGAACTATCACAGTACTGGCCCCCTTTCCAACAACCAGGCTAGCGTCTTACCTCCACCGGCCACGGGGGGACAACCCGTAGAACCCAGATGCCTCCGATCCCTCAACACTAAACTGGATATCCTTGTCGATCTGATGAGGACCTAGATAGCCAGGGAGGAGCGGTCTCAGCATTCCCAGGCGAGTCCCCCCCCCGCGTAGAAGCCTCCCAGCTGACGGCCAGGGGCCGTTTTATCATCCAAGGAGGATGCATTATCAGGAGCAGGCCAGGTGGACCCTTGCAACTCCCGCCCTCAGAACAGGAAGCCTCCTTCAATCAGCGAGGAAGAAGATCCGAACCACCTTGCCAGAGCACGGAAGTGGACGTCCTCGCCACGAAGCGACAGGGGAAGAGCCAAGGGAACACCCTAAGCCCCTCGACACCGTCCCGACACCAATCGGAGCCTTCCCTCTGACTGCGAGAATTTGAGCGACGTTTTGTCGAGCAGGAGTGCGCCCTCTGCGCCCTATAACAGAGCTCCACAAAGGAGGGCGAGGAGCAATCTCCGTTCTCCACCGACATCTTGGAAGCAAAGATCTCATCGCAAGTTTCTCTACTGACCTTCAAATCCTTTGACAGCCAGGGCAATCCGGCCGACCACTACGACAGCTTCAACGCCCTGATGACCCTGCACAGGGCATCCGACGCCATCAAATGCCAAGCGTTCGTAACCACTCTGGTTCAAGGCACTCAAGTCTGGTTCCGAGCACTCCCCCCAAGAAGTGTCACTAGCTTCTAATAGTTTGGGAGTTTATCTAAAGAAAGCTTCGCCGGCAGTGGCCCCCCGAGGTCGATCGCGGGATTATTGGCACTCAAGCAGGCCCAGGGGGAAAAGCTATAGGCCTACGTCAACCGCTTCAAGGCGGAGGCCCTACGCATCCCTCGCCTAGACGTAGCCTCTACCATTACCGTGCTGACCGGAGGAACCCGCGATGAAAGCCTCCGGAGGGAACTGGTGCTCCACCACCCTCCTCTCTCGCCGATCTAGTGACCTTAGCTCTGCGCCATGCAGAAGGTGAGGAAGTTTTCAACGCCTATCGAGACTCGATGGGTTCGGGGCGAGAAGGAGAGAAAAAATGACTGTCCAAGCAGACCTCTGGCCAGGGGAAGAGGAGGAATCAAGAAGGCAACCGAATGGAGTCTCTGCGCAAATTTGAGCACTATACTCCTCTATCTACTCCCATATACAAAATATACTAAGAAATCAAGGACTCAGGCCTGCTCCACTAACCCGAGCCGATGAAGGCCGACCCCAGACACCACAGTCAACGGAAGCACTGTCAGTTCCACAATGATCACGGCCATCATAATGGTGACTGTCAATAGCTCAAAGATAAGATCGAGAGTCTCATCTGCCAAGGACACCTTTCCGAGTATGTGACCGAGCAACGGGAGGACCGCGAGGTCCCCCCAGATGAAATTGACAACCGCCCTCGAGGGATCCATATCAACGTCATCTCGGGGGGATCAACTTCAGGAGGGGACAGTAGCCGAGGAAGCGCCACGTCGAATGAGCCAGTCGGGCCTTCGAGCCTCCCCGAGCTCCACCTCTGGCAAATGATCAACAGGCTCTGGTTTTCTCTGACAAAAACCTGGAAGGGGTGGTCACCCCACATGATGATCCCCTTGTAATCTCGGCTACCATAAACCACTGTAACGTAGATAGGATCTTAGTAGATAATGGTAGTTGTAGACACGTAAATTCTGACATTACCGTGAGTAAATCCCGTGTTATATTACGACGCCCCGAAGTGGCCCGCAGCTTCTCAACAAATCATCGGATGTCGCTTCACCCTCTAGGGAATACGGCTTGTGAGCAATTGGTCAGGAGGACCTTCGCAAGCCCCTCCTCCAGAACAAGAAGCCTCCTCCACTCCGAGGAGAGAAAGGTCTGGGGCGTACAAGCAGCCCCCGAACACCGATGCCCCCGAGGGACGACGAGGCAGCCTGTAAGGGCGCCCTCATAGCCCCTCGGCTTAGCGTCAACCAGAGTTATCCATCCAACTGAGGGACTTCGAGCGACGTTTCGTAGAGCATGAGCGCACCCTCTACACCTTGTAGATGACGTCCATCGAGGATAAGGAGCAATACCCATCTCCGACCAAGTCTTGAAGGTCGAGATCTCCCCCAGAGTCTCACTACTGACCTTCAAATCATATGATGGCCAGGGAGACCAGATCGACCACGACAATAGCTTCGACACCCTGATGACTCTCCACGGGGCTTCGGACGCCATCAAATGCCAAGCGTTCGTGACCACCTTGGTCCAAGGTGCTCAAGGCTGGTTCCGAGCACTCGGCCCCGACAGCATCCATGACTTCTGACAGTTTGGGTGGATCTTCAAGGAGAGCTTCACCAGTAGCAGCCCTCCCAGGTCAGTTGTGGGGCTATTGGCGCTAAAACAGGCACATGGGGAGAAGCTACGGGCTTATATCAATCGATTTAAATCGGAAGCTCTGCGTATCCCTCGCCTGGATGTTGCCTCGGCCATCCCCGCATTGACCGGAGGCACCCGCAATGAGAACCTCCGGAGAGAGCTAATCCTCCATCCACCCACCTCTCTAGCTGATCTGCTGACCCTAGCCTTGCACCATGCAGAGTGCGAAGAAGTCCCCAGCACCTGCTGTAGCGCGACGGGCTGGGGTTGAGAGGGAGAGAGGAAGCGATCATCTGAGTAAGGCTCGGGCCAGGAAAAAAGGTGAAATCAAGACAGAGACCGTAGGGAGCCCCCTCGAAAATACGAGTAGTACACGCCCTTATTCGCCCCTGTCTACGAGATATATGAAGACATCAAGGGCTCTGGCCTTCTCTGCCAACTCGAGCCTATGAAGTCCAACCCAAAGCACCGCAGTCGATGCAAGCACTGCCAGTTCCACAATGACCATGGGCAGCATACTGGAGATTGTCATCAACTCAAGGATGAGATTGAGCGTCTCATCCTCTAGGGACACCTATCTCGATATGTGTCCGAATAGAGGGAGGATCGTGGCATCCCTCCAGAAGAGATTGATAATCAACCTTGCGGAGTCGACATCAACGTCATCTCTGGTAGCCCAGCATCAGGTAGAGATAGTAGTCGAGGAAGGAAGTGTCACGCTGAACGGGCGAGCTGGGCGTCCGAGCCCCCCAAAGCCCCATCGGTAAGTAAGTAGCAGACCTTGGTGTTCTCCGACTAGGACCTAGAAGGGGTAATTACCCCGCACGATGACGCCCTTGTAATATCAGCTATGATAAACCATTGTAACATAGATATGATACTAATTGACAATGGTAGTGCCCCTAATGTACTCTCGTACGAGTGTTTTATTAAGATGGGTGAAAACCTATCCAAGCTCCACCAGATTCGAACCCCCCTCTGTGGGTTCAACAGCCAGGCAACATATCTCGAGGGAGGCCTAAGCCTACCGGTCACTCTCGGTACCCCTTCCAAGACCGTCACGATTATTGTTAACTTCATAGTGATCAAGGGGATGTCGGCCTATAACGCCATCTTCGGCCGAGGTATCCTCAGCCGAACGAAGGCCGTGCCCTCCACCTATCACCAAATATACATGCTTGTTCATCTCGATATACTTGGACATGAATTCTTGAAAGACTTTCTAGTTCACTCAATGATCTCTTGCTATACACTCTCTATAGTGTCATTTCATGCGAACATGCATAACTATACTTACATTCATGTAACATGTAATTTACTTAAAGCAAGCTAGCACTCAAGATATAATTCCTACTGAGCATTCGCTCACCTAGTATTTTTTTCTATTTTTTAGATAATTTTGATGATGAGACTCATTCAGATGGGGATGGACAAGAGTGAAGAGCTTAGAGCCATTCCAATAGTCAAAGTGTTACCTAGTCCTGTCTTTTCTACTTTCTTGAGCCATCCATTGTAATTTTCTTTTATTGAGTCCTAGTGCTTTCATCAAGAGTTGTAATAGAAGTACTTTAAAGTCTATGATTAAATAAGGACTTGGTTATTGTTACTTTTGTGCACTCTGTCTATGTGTGTCGAATACACTTACATTCTGATTGACATGATTAAATATAACTCGTCATGCACTCCGGGTTCCTTCCACGCTCGGGGCGTGACAATTTTTGTGGTATCAGAGCCTAGGATATTCAATTCCTAGGGAACCCAAGTCCAAGGATAGGTTTAAACCTTTACCCGGTGAGATTGGGTAGAACCATGGGTTAAGATAACGTAGGAAGTTAAACTCTTGATTAATCGTATGCTAATATAGTTATGTAATCTTGTAGGACTATGGCCGCCGAACGTGCTCAGTGGCGTAACATGCAATGCACTATACAAGACCTTACGCAAGCGCTACAGCAAGTAGCGCAGGGTGGAGCAAACCGTGGAGCGGGTGAACTCTACCATAGTTTCCAGAATATGAACCCGCCGAAGTTTATTGGCTCGTCCGACCTCGATGATGCTGAGCACTGGCTTAGAGAGGTAGAAAGGATATTCTGTGTTATGCAATGCACGGACGAAGAGAAGGTGTTACTAGCTACTTTCCAATTGGAAAGGGACGCTCGATTCTGGTGGGAGTCTGTTGAAGCTACTTTGCAACAAGATCCTATTACATGGGCCGAGTTTGTTGAGCATTTCAACAACAAATACTTCTCAGACCATATTCAATAGAAGAAGGCTGTAAAGTTTACCGCATTGAAGCAGAGGACATTATCCATGGCTGAGTATGAGGCCCAATTCTCTAGGCTGTCAAGGTACGTGAAGCACTTAGTGAGTACTGAGAAAATGAAGGTGAGAAGATTCCTTAATTGGTTTTGACCTCAATATATCACCCAACTAGTGTTGATGGACATCCAAGTCTACTCGGAGATGGTTCGGAGAGCTCAACTGTTAGAAGATGCCACAGAGCTATCCGATAGAATCCGTGGGAAGGACAAGAAGGAGCCTATTACAAACTCTAGTACCTTTAAGCCCTCCTTTTAGAAGAAGAGAGCCCATGATGGAGGTACTTCTTCCCAAGAGAAGAAACCCAAGAAGAACAACAAACCCTTTTCCATTACTGCCGCATCTTCCAAAGAGGTGTGCAAACACTATGACAAGGCCGGGCATAGGGCCGAGGAATGCTGGAGAAGACAAGGAGCTTATCTCCATTGCAGGAGTCGTGATCACCGAATTTCCAACTGCCCTCTACTAAACGAACAAATTGGAGATGAGAAGTGCCTGGTGAAGAAGCAAGCACGTCTCCAAGCCCTTCAGGAGGCGGAATAAGATGAAGGTGGACTGGTGGAAGGTACATTAAAGATTTGTTCCAAGTCTGCACATGTCTTGTTTGATAACGGTGCATCACATTCTTTTATTTGGCTGCTGAGGAGCGGGGAAGGATGGTTGGGCATTTGGTGGAGTGGGGAACTGAGGGTTGTGAGGAGGTTGCTGGAAATGAGGTGGAGCGGACTGGCTGGGGAAATTAACAGCTTGCACCTGTTCATTTGTTTAGACTCCCTCGGTAACTGGCCCTTGAGACTTCCTAGTAAATTTGGACTTTTGGGCCTCAAAAAGGGTGTGAATGGGGGAGTCTTTAAACTGGGTCTGGATAAATCTGGCCCTACTATATAGCTGGTAAATGTTGGTAATGTCGTTCATGGCCAGAATGTTTCGGATGGTAGGGGTGGCATTGGAAATGAGGAGCTTGACCTTCTCCTTCTCCGAAATATGATTGGGCACACGAGCAGCCATTGGCCTCCATCTATCAGCAAATGTTGCAAAGTCTTCATCGGCCTTTATCTTCTCGGCCACCAAATCAATAAATGAGTATTCCAGGCCGACCCAGTCTTGAAATCTCTGGATGAACTTCTCCTTGACGACTTTAAAGCTCTCTACATCCTCCAGTGGCAGAACATAGAACCATTCTAAGGTAACCCCATCCAATGAGCAGTGGAACAAGTATGCCATGAGGCGATCGTCATACTGAAATTACACCGACTTATATAAAAAGTCCCTTACATGGATATAAGGATTGCCATTCCCATCGTACTTTCGGTATGTAGGGAGCTCTGACTGAGAAGGGAAATGAATGTTGTGGAAACTGGGAATTGGGACATCAGCCAATGATTGTGGGCTGACTAGCTTCTTAAGGAGGTCAAGCTGTTGCTGTATGGCAGCCCACTTATCGAGAAGCTCTCGTTCTCGAGACGGAGGAGTTAAAATGGAAGGGGTGGACCCAGTGTGAGGGGTCGAAGGATAAGTAGTTGGAGGGGGAAGCCTACAAGAAGGATACTAGGCCAAGGAGGGACCCATATCCGTGTACGCTAAGTGGGCGGTCCTAGCTTGAGAACGTAAGAAATCAACCGGGCCAACAAGTGCCTGCGGCGCTAGAGGAATGAACCCATAAGGATCAACCTGGGAAGATGGATGTAGCCCGGCCTTCCCTTTATCAAGAATTTGGTGGGCCGAATTAGAGGACTGTCTCTCCTATAAGTTAGAGAAACGAAGAATTCTAGGTTGGACTGGGGTTAGATCGATTGGAGTAGCAGAAGGGACCCTTGTCCCATTAACCATGGACTGGGAGGTGGAGGTAGTAGATAAACCTTGAGGAGTAATAGGAGACGGGGCGCCTGACCCCTGCAAGGCTTGATGAAGGACCTAAAGTTGGGCCAGATCCAGCTGGGCCATCATTTGAAGAATCTGATTTGCGGAACCTTGAGCAGGAGGATTGGAAAGGGAGGGTTGGCCACCCTCAATGGCAGTAGACAAAGGAGGGGCGGACCCCTGAACCATGACCCTGGGCGGGTCCTCTAGGAGGCCTTGAGGAAGAGAGTCCTCACGGGAGTGAGAAAAATCGTAAGACGGTAGAACAAAATCAAACAGTGGATTAAGGTAGGAAATAAAATGGGGACTACCCCTAGGAGAAGATCCTATAGGTGGAAAGTAACTCCACATGCAATGTAGCACCTAACACAAAGATGACAACAACAAACAATAAGCACACCTAATGGGATGACTAACAAGATGCATAAGCAAGAGAGGAGATAAGAGGCAACCAAAATCAACCAAGTTACAATGATGCACGAAATTTTTATATTCATTTTTCCCTTTTGGAACCTTAGTGATTTGAATTAAATCAATGTTCTCTCCAAAAATAGGATTCCCTAAATAAGTGATAATTATGGTTAAAATGTGTTAGAATTTGGTCGTATAATCCCCGTGAGGGCAGTTCTACGGTGGGATGCCTGATGATGTGTTATTAAATGTGTGGGGATACCCCGTGGCAGGGAAGTGTGATTAATTGTGATTTTATGAGATAATAACCTTGGTAGCCCGTGTGCCTTATTAACTTGGCCTTATGTTCTATGCAATATGTGTGTGTCTATGGTTGGTTATGCGTTGTTGATATTACAGCAGGTTCTCCACTTACAGTGACCTTACCACTAGTCGTAGCTTGTTTGGGCACGTGTGTGCCTACCCACCCGGGAGTGGTGGAGAGCTAGCCCCGAGAGAAGCAGTTTTTAGGCTAGTTTATTATAGGGCCACCCACTATAGAGGCTCGAGTCCGGGCCAGGAGAAAAACCAGCTAGAGGGCCTAACGTAGTGTAGTCAGTCAGTGTGTGCACATATGGTCAGGGACTTCGAATGTGTGCTGACGAGCATGGCCCTAAATAGACCCTTGTCCGTGTTTGGTGTATGGTGTCTCAGTGTCTACCTAGGGTGAGTAGGGACACACCTGGGGTTATGGTGTAAGTCGTTAGGGGATGCATCCGGCCTTGCTTCTAGTGGACAATGCTCCTGTCACTCGAGTGTAGCGACCTTGGATTTCTTATGTGGTGGCTTGTGTTAAGGCAGCCGGGGGCAGTTTGTTGTGTGATTTTTCTTGTGGTTGTTGATTTAACGCTTTAATACCTGCTTAGTGTAGCTGCACCCTTAGTTTATTAAATTCTACCTTTGTATTATTGTTATCATTCTGTACTATTGTTTTAGCTTTCCGTGCTTGTCGTTTGAGGTGGGGGATCCATGGGACCCCTATTGAGCCATTGAGACAAGGCTCACCCCCTCTGTTTTCAGGTGAGGCGCAGCTCACTAGCAGTACCTCAGAGGCGGCATGTGGTGCCGGTGGTCAGTAGATTACTCCAGTTGGCCAAGGTGGGGTATGCCTTGTAGTCTTGTACTCTTTATTTTCTACACTTATGAATGGACATGTGACTTTTGGACTATGTAAATAATGAACTGTGTAATTTGTTAAGCACTGTAGTAGTTTATTTCTAGCACTTAATTATGTTAAATGTTGTTGGTTGCAATGATTTAGATTCATATACACTCCCATACCACCCTTTTTAGCCCTTCTGAGCCCTTGGCTCGTGGGCGGCGGGCCAGGATACAAGGAATATCGAGGTTCTCCTCAGTATTCAGATCTTGGGTCATTACAGATGGTATCAGAGCGGAGTTGTGGGAGTATATGGAAATCTACGTTGATTGTAGCTGTCCAGAATGTCCATGAAGTGCAGTAATGTTGGCAAATGGTATAGGACCCGCATGTTTTTTTAATTTTGTCATTGTTTTTTCTATGTACTCGAAGATCATGGCGGCTAGAAGGAGGGTCCGCTCTCAAAAAGGGCAATCGACCGAGGATCAGGAGGGCCAAAGTAGGGCACCGGTAGTGTCGGGAGCAGCTGGAGGAGCTCATGGGTGACAAGAATTTATGGAAGGCTTTTACCAATTTTACCTCCTACAATATGGCATGGAGACCGGCGAAGGTTTCGTACCTTAAGGAGATCGAGGGCGAGCGTTGAAGAAGTGCTTGAAATTCCACCCACCGTAGTTTGAAGGGTAGTCAGACCCGGATGTGGCCAGAGCATGGATTGATGCAATGGAAAGAATATTTTGTTCTATGGAATGTGCCGAAGACAAAAAGGTATTGTTGGCCAGCTATCAGTTGTAGCAAATTCATAGACATTTCACATATCAAACAATCATAAAATCATAGAATCATTCATAGGCGAAATATAAATAAGGGAATTGAAGCATCCATTGATCATAAACACCAATTCAGTGCTCACAGAGCATACTTCATAAAAAGAGAGTTTGAAGCACCATTTGGTTAAGTTACAAAAATTGGAATGCCAAAGATAACATCTTAAATGCTACTCCCAGGTGTAGTCCTAGATGGCACAGATCTGTCTCTACCCCTTTGTCCCACCGGTGGCCGAAAAGTAGCATGTGTTAATGTTGCAGTAGTCTTATTTGGTCTCCTAGGAGGCCTCCTACAAGAAAGGCACTTCTAAACAAATAACTAAAAGAAATGTAAGATCGAAAAATTAAGGAGAATTACCTTTCACTTGAAGTAGGTGTGTTTTGGATTGGATTCTTGCATGTGTTGGCATAGTAACCAGGTTGACCACATCTTGTGCAATTATGCTGTCTTTTTAGTCTACCCGGCTCATCTGGATCTCGAATGCGATTCTTTCTTGGCCTTCTAGGGGGACGTCTTGTATTTGGTGGAAACACTTTCACATCAAGCTTGACCCAACTTTCTCTGTCAGGCATAGGGCTGATGGTCTGAGCATAAGTAGCCTTATATGTGGCCACATGGTAATAGTGAGATACATAGTCCTCCCACTTCGGTGCCCTATTTGATGATAAGAAAGCACATGCATGAACACAAGGAAGCCCACTTTTTTGCCATCTATGACAGCTGCATGTCTTCCTCTTTAAGTCCACTTCAGCCCTCTCTATCAGACTAGTCACTTGGGCTTGATTGTGGTTGGCCTTCTCAACTAAATAACCTCCCAGCCCTCTAGTTGTAACAATAATGTGGCTCCTGGCAATGGGTGTCAGTGTGTCCTTCCACCAGTCTGCAAGTGTCCTCCTAGTATGGAAACTCTTCATGAATAATGATCTAAGTGTGTCAATGCAAGTAAGAATGGGTTTTGTGCAGACATCTCCAATGTAATTATTGAATGACTCACTGAAGTTATTGCATACATACATGCACTTTGTTACAGTGCTGAACTGTGACCTTGACTATTTCAATCCCCTCACCTCCGGACCTAACATAAAATGGTAAGTCTTCTCATTTAGTTGTCTCATTTCATTCATGTGAAACTTAAAATTGTGCTCATTGACAGCTTTGGCAAATGACCACAACACCTTCTTCAATGCTGGTACTGGAAACTTGCTCTTGAAAATCTTGTAAAAATGTCTCAAATAAATACGATGTTCTTGTACTCCGTACACAATTAATATGGCCTCATCTAGGCCTTTCACCCTATTAGATATGAATGCCAACCCTTCGAGGTGACCAATTGCGTCCTTCATATTCTGTAGACACCATAACCAACTATCGACATACTCACTCTCCACTATGGCATGGGAAACAAATAGTTGTTCCCATTAGGGATGCCAATGGTAACCAATAACCCGCTAAGAGCCTGTTTCATTAATTTAACGAACAATAAATAGATATTTTTTCCCGATAACTTAAGAAATACAGATACTGATATATCTGATTTCATCGCGGATACGTAAACAAATACACTTCATTCCGAACCCGTATATAACGACCCAAGATCCGGATACCGGGAATACCCGATACCATTCGAATCCTAACCCGCCACCCACGAGCTGGAGGGCGCGGAAGGGCTAAAAAGATAGGTGTGGTGTACACAGAAATAGAAAATAAAGTAGGATAATTCAACAATTAACAGAAATAAACAACTAACTACAAGGGCGCGCGTACCTCGGCCATTTTACAACAAGCCGAGGGCCAACCCGCGGTTCCTGGTGAGGACATACACCGCCATAGACATTGGGGTACGAGGAACACACCAGCGTCTCTTTGGCTCAGGGATGATGTGGATGCGTAGATCGAGCTGCCTATCTTTGTTTCGTGTTTTTAGGCCTTGTTGGGCCCTATTTAGTCCATGGGTGGAAAATTAGTTGGTTGTGTGTTTGTGGGCAAGAGTTATTGGGCTTTTCTATTTTCTTTGTGCTTTGAATGGGCCAAAGGGGGTTAGAGTGTGAAAAGGTCTAGGGGCTAGGTGTGAATGGGTCATAGGATACAAGTGTGAATGGAAGAATGGGCTTGGAATAAGTCAAGAAAGGGGGGAGATTTAAATAGATTTGAATTATTTTTTTTAATGGGTTAAAAGTAGAAGGTGGACTTCCATGGGAGGAGGCACACCCATGGGTGGAGGGCTCCCCCCTCTTTAACTAGTCAAGGGAGGAGGCCCCCCCTCTCTCCCTTCCTTGGGTTCCACCTCCCCTCCTTTCCCTCGTAGCCCTTGTTTCCCCTCCCCTATATAATCTCTCTTATAAGCAAAATTTTGAGCTAATGAAAGAATGAAAAAATACTGTAAGAGAAAAATTGTTAGAGAGTGATTCTCTATTCTTCCCTTTGGTGTGATGCTCAAGAACTAGATCCTACGACGGGGTCTAGCCGGGGTGTGACTCCCCACGCTGAGGTGCGACGCTGAGGCTCCGTTATCTTCGTGTTCGTGTGCAGATTTGCTTCTGTCCGTCCAGAGCATGCCCATGGATTATGAATCACCCACAGCAGCTTTTTGCTTTGATCTGGTTCTGGTAAATTTACCAGAGATATCTCTACAAGTCAGGGACAATCCAGCGCCAATTTCGTCTCAATTAGAGCTTCGGATCTCCAGTAACAAATCCTACCGTGGCACTGCGTATCGTTGCCCATCCCTGCAGGCCAGATCTCCTCTTCCCTGATACGAAATTCCTCCAGACCTACTCTCAGCATCTTTGGGCCTGAGACTTGGAGTGATCACGCTATTTTCTGCCTTCTTTGTGTCACTGCCAATCTCATGTTGTTTTGTGGTATGTGCTAAGCGTAGTAATGATTTTGGTGGGACTGCACAGGCTGACCTATGCAGATCTGACCCAGATCCGACTGCAACTTGTGGGAGATACCACGCCTTCCTCCTCTCAGATCTGACCGAATCCTTCGATCTATATCTTCCCCCGATGTCACCAACGTTCTCCAACAAGCGGCTATCCGATCCCCCACCAAAACCATTTTCCCCTAATTGTTTAGTCTTCCTGTGCTGTTCTGCATGAGCAGAACCAGAGCCGTCGTGTAGACGCTGTCACGTTCCGACTAGAATAGATCTGGTCGCGTTGTTTGGACCAGACATTCTTCATTCTATCCTCAATACGCTCGCACAAACGGCACCCTGTTCAGACATAGGATCAAGTCGTACCGCCTCCTGCAAGCCTGCTGTGCAGGGTGACCAGCGTGGTAGAACAGTTCGGTGACCGATCGTCGCCTCTGGTCGGCGGTGACTCGCTTCCTCGGCTCCATCGAGTGCTGCCTGTGAACCTATGCTCCAGCTGCCTCGATATTGTTGTATGTAGCCTATTATCTCCCTGTGAGGAGTGGGAAATATTTTGCATTATACTATTATTCATTTGGCGTGTATCGGGGTTGTCAGATTCGACCGGGGTTTCTTCCCCACGCGCTAGTCGTGGAGGTACGCGCACGTTCCTTACACTCGTAGCCAAAGAATCCCTTGACCTCTTCATATGGTCGGTGGATGGTTTTGCTTGCTCACCTTCCAATATCAATTTTCTAGCAGCCACCCAGTTGGCCGCTTCTACCGCTAAATTAGCCAAGTTAATTACTTCTGGTGCCTGCCTCGAGCTACCCGCCTACGACGTTGATCCAGGGGTTACAGCTGGAGCCTCTCGAGAAGCTCCCCTACTTTCGGGGTCTACCATACGGGTGCGTCTGATTTTGCTTCGGGTTCGTTACCTCCCACTAGTAATTTAACAGGAGGAAGTGAGGAACATGCCCCGGGTATGCATCCAGCCATCTTTGTATCTACGTATTTTGCTACTTGTTTGATTGGCTCGGGTTATAGCACTGATCACCATCTTGACTTTGCAGGGGTTGACGTCTCGATGACTTCGCCCACCAATCACTCCAGGCAGGGGGCGATTTCCCCTCAAGAGGCGCCGCCGACTCCCTTGGATGAGAGGACAGATCAGGCAGCGAAAATAAGCGCCGCTGAGCTGACACCACTAGGTATTGTTTAGAGTCTAAACCCTAATTTTCACTTGGCCTCTTGTAATTCTGCTGCATTGACAACCTCCCTGTTTTCCCATTTCTGCAGACACAAGCGTGACGGCATCCCCCCCCTGTGGGGGAAGAGAGGCCTGAGGAGGCCCCAGAGGGCTCAGATGCAGCTTCACAAATGATGGGGCCGCATGCGATTCCGACAGGTCATTCGCCCCCAAGGGCAGAGGATGCTCGCACCTCCCTTGATCATGTCACACCTAGGGCCAGTTCAGGTTCGACAAAAAGCAAGCCTCTTCCTATCGTCCCCTCCCTTCTTTATTATGCCTGGACACTTATGCATTGTCTCTCCGTTTTCTACTTCCAGATGTCGGAGAGGAGACTCTACCGGCGCTAGAAGATTTTCCGGCCCTGGGAGTAGACTGGCCAAAGGGCCCGCAATTCATGGTGGCTCCAGGAGATGCTACTGTAGAGGCGAGGCTTATTGAGAATCTTCAGCTTCTACTGCAGATAGACCCCCTGCCTTCTGTCAAGGTTATGAGAGACCACTTAGCGAATTTCACGAGGGATACCATGCATTCGGGTTTCCCCGAACCACCTGGATGCCACAGCTGGAGACCTTGTGGGCTGAGTTTGCCCGTCGTCATATTGCCCAGGCGAGGAGGCTGTGAATGCAGGCCCTGATTCAGCAGAAAGAAGAGGAGGTATCCAGACTGCACGCTCGTCAAGAGCAGATGTCCGCCCAGATGGCGACTGCACAGGGGCACCTTCAGGTTGCTTCCCACCGCGTAGATGAGCTAGCGCGAGAGATGAAGGCCCTTCTGCAGCGGGCGAGGGAGGCCGAGGAGGCCCGAGACCTTGTACAGGTAGAGGTAGAGGGATTCCGGCGCGAGCTCAGTGAGATTGAAGAGGTGCCATTGCAACGGGAGGCTCATCTTGCTGACTTGATTGAGCAATAGAGAACATAGCTTATTGACTTAGCTTCCATTCTTTTGCATGTGTAATCTTTTCTTCTTTTCTTTTTTTTTTCCCACTTTACCAGCCCTACCGCTCTTTCGGATTTTCGCCAGGACTAACCCCCTTTAACTTTTTCCAATATCCCCTTGCGGGTTTTCACACTGAGGGATACCCATTTTTGCCTAAGGCACCGCACCCTTTCGGGTTTTCACCTTAGCCGGGTTAAGGCATTTTTACCTTTGGTTGCTCCCCTAATGGAAACAACCAAGTCCGCTGGGGTATCAGTATTTTTAACCCCCCTCCCTTGCATAATGGCCCCCTTTGACGAGGCATCCTGAGGCTTCTGGGTGAGCGGGGATCCTCTTCAGTGGTTCGCCAGTCAGGACTATGATGGAGTGCCCTTGGAAGTAAGGCCGAAAGCACTTGGCCTAGGTAACCAATGCTAGCACTAGTTTCTCAGTTGCGGGGTACCTTCTTTCAGCTTCGTGGAGCACCTTACTAGTGTAGTAGACTGGTCTCTCGACTCTCGAATCATTTCTGACCAGGACTGAGCTAACTATGGATGGGGTTGCTGAGAGGTAGAGATGTAAGGCTTCACCTGGAACTGGCTTTGATAGCATTGGGGGTGAAGGGTCAGACTCCTTAAGCTCAGCAAATGCCTTTTGACATTCCTCATCCCATGCAAACGCAGCAGATGCCATTTTTGGTCCCCTCAATAATTTGAAGAAGGGTAGGCATCGTTCGGCCTCACGGGAAAGGAATCGGTTGAGCACAGCAATGCGCCCAGTAAGGCGCTGAACGTCCTTGGTGCAGGTGGGTGGCTGCATGTCCAGGATGGCCTGGACTTTGTCGGGGTTGGCCTAGATCCCATGCTGAGTCACCAGGAAGCCCAAGAATTTCTTGGACTTTACTCCGAAGGCACACTTGGTGTGGTTAAGCTTCATATTGTACCTCAGGAGAGTGTCGAAGGTCTCAGCTTGGTTGGCAAAGTGGTCCTTGGCCTTGGGGGTCATGACGAGCATGTCATCAATGTAGGCCTCGACATTCCGACTAAGCTGTCCCTTGAGCATATGGTTGACCAGCCTCTGGTATATGGCTCCGATGTTCTTTAGCCCGAAGGGCATTCGGGTGTAGCAGTGTACGCCGAGGTCGGTGATGAAGGCTATCTTCTCGACATCTTCCAGGTCCATTCTGATCTGGTGGTAACCTAAATTGGTATCCAGGAAGCTAAGTATCTCGTTGCCTGAGGTTGAATCAACCAGTTGGTGGATGCTCGGCATCGGGTGGCAATCCTTCAGAGTAGCCTTGTTCAAGTCGGTGAAGTCCACGCACATCCTCCATTTTCCTGAAGCTTTAGGCACCAAGACGATGTTAGCGAGCCACGTCGGGTACAGGACTGATCTAAAGAGACCAGTTTTTCATCCCTTGGCAACTTGCTCCTTGATGATAGTCTGTTTCTCCAGCGCGTGCTTCCTTCTATGTTGTTGTACCGGCTTCACGGTCGGGTTGAGGTTGAGCTTATGCATTACTGTTTCCCCCGATATCCTGGGGAGCTGATCATCAGACCATGCAAAGACTCGAATATACCCGGAAAGAAAAACTTTGTATTGCTGTTGAAGCTCGGATGGTCGGTCGGCTCCAATCTTCACTCCTAGGGTCGAGTCATCGTTTAGGAAAATCGTTAGTAACTCGCCTCCTGGCTCAGATGTTGCAGGTTTTTCCTCGATTTCCTGGGGGCCCTTATTTTTCCCGTCCGACCTCGTGGCTTCGATCGAGATATTGTAGCACCTTCTGGCCAATGCCTGGTTGCCCTGGACTTCCCCTACCCCATGCTTAGTGGGAAACTTCATTTTTTGGTGATGGGTAGAGGGCACCGCTTTCATTCGATTAAGGATTCCCTGGCCAAAGATTGCGTTGTATGCCATCATACTTTTGATCACTATGAAGTTTACCATAACCGTAATGGTTTTAGGGGGGGCCGAGAGTAACTGGCAGGCTTAGGGCTCCCTCGGGATAAGTGGCCTGACCATTAAACCCGCAAAGGGGGGTTCAGATCGGGCAGAGTTTAGACAGATTCTCCCCCATCTTAAGGTGGGGTGCAGTTTCTTACCTCTTATGCCCCCCCGCAATGGGGTATAATATTTGCTTCTTATGCCCCCATCGACGGTGTATAACCTTTGCTTCTTATGCCCCCAGCGACGGGGTAGTTACACGCTCTCTTCGGGAGTCATGGTCGTGCTTGGCCTCGTTGCTATGAAGCATTCCCCACAGCGGGCAGAAATTCATCAAGCTACAGATGCGGCTTGCTGGATCTTCTAACAGCCACTCGAGAGGCCGTCTTATGCCCGACAGGGGTAGCAGGAAGGTGGAACGAGCCGAGGCACTACATCGCGGGCTTGGACCCTCCTAGAGCCGGGCGGGATGCCGACCTTTCTTCTTGTTCTTTTAGTCGGTAATGCTTGCCAATTTTCTTCTTTTTGTCCTTTCTTTATTTTTTCTTATTTTTTGTATAACAGACCAAGGTGGGTGCACAGAAGAGCACTCACCCCCTTAGGGAGGGGATGAGTGGTTTGCTCCACCGCATCAATTCTACAGTGGTAATCATTATTCAGCACAAGTCTCGATGGATATGGCCGTACAACTCTCTCTCGCCAATTCTTTCTCTTCTTATTTTTTATTTCTTTCTTTTCTTCTCTTCTTCTCTTCTTTCTTTCTTTTAGTGACCTTCATGATTCCTGAAAGTTACAGGTGCCTCGGAGTACCATCTTCGAGGGCACAAAGATAATTGCACCTAGTTCGACTTTTCTCCCCATAGGGCGGACGAAGATAGCACCTGCAATTCATCAAAGCAGGCAAATATCGTTTATTAGGGGGCCATGAAGCCCTGAATCCCGGTGAAGAGATGAAGGGTGATTTTAGTCCCACCGGACGTGCCAGACTTATGGACGCACTTTTTTTTCACGTATTATGGTAATCATTTATTTAGTGTGTTTATTGGTTTATTAAGTGCGTGGAGGTGCCAGTCACAAAGTGACGATTTATTCAAACTTCATGGACGCCCTTGGTGGACTCGATCTGACTCGGTCAGACGATTGTGTGATTCGGGTCGGGACCAAAACCCACCGCACCATAAAGGTCACGGCGTCATTTACATCCCCTCAGAGAGGGGAACACCATTGATTAATCACCGGGAATCAGGACCTCATGGCCAGAAAGTTAATTGCATAAAAAATCTATTAAGAAACACTGAAGTCCCCGTACGAGGGCGTGGAGAAAGTATTTGAGCTCATGTCGGTCATACGTTGACCATTTAATGTTCGGACGAGTGTCCGGCTTGGGAATAGCGTAATCATCACGGGAAAATCAGAGCATATGTATGCCGGGATACGACAAATTTATTGTTCAGAGGAAAAGAAAGTGTTCAGTTAAATCCCGATTAGAGTGGTCAGAAATCAATAAGTTTGTCTGCCCGGTGCAAGACCCAGCCGTGACCATACTGCGGTGGGCCCCCCACGATCGAAGTCAGACTTGCGTGGGCATCATTTATATTTTCGAAGCCAAGGGGCAGCGGGAAAGGGTCCCGGGATTAGATCCCAAAACAAAGATATGTTCAAAGATAGCGGGCTATAGGCCTAGGATGTGAGTCAGGCAATAACCATGATTGGGACGAACCTGAGGTCTAAGCATGACCCACGAAGGTCTTATTGATATTCCCGTGCATAGGGTCCGGAGATGATGAGAGCTGCATCGTTCTATTCATTTTCTTTTATTATTATTCAGTATTATTGTTATTATTTATTATCCCCTTTTTTATTTATTGATTCTCCTTTTTTTGTGTGTTATATCTCCCCCTTTTTTATTTATTTTACCATCATTTTATATTACCTGTAAAAGGAAAAAAAAAAGAAATAAAACAGAGAGAGAATAAAAGGTGCTCCAGTAGGATTTGTGCGGTGCAGCCACCGAAACAGCTAACCATTAACGTGGTGAGGCGCGACCCCACCCCACCCCACACCATAAAAGGAAAGAACCCGTGATCCACGAGGGTGACAGCAGAGAGGGTTTTGGACGCGTCCGTTTCTGTGGGGGCCCACTCCACACCTGCCCCCGGTGGTGGAATGGGCCACGTCCTGAGAAAGACGGCCGGCGATCTTATCTACTAAACTAAGACCTAATTCCGGCGCGGCCCCGTAAGCCTTCCGTCTCATCCACGTTACGGCGTCCAACGGGGCTCGACCACCTGTGGATCCTCAACGGGGTTTCTTGGTGGCGCATCCGTGGAACCCAGTGGGCCCTCATTTGTGGTGGGCTTCGGACGTGGGAACAAACGATCCAATAATTTCCTCGTCTTGGAGTTTTGCGGCAGCGTTGGGTTCTTCCACTGTTTGATGTGACCGACACGGGCGCACTGGTTGAGGAATGCCAGCGGCCACGTCAACTTTCTCTCTCTCTCTCTCTCTCTCTCTCTCTCTCTCTCTCTCTCGTGTTTCCCACTGTTATTGGATTGTTTGGAGTACTTGTTTGTTTCACATTCACAGTGAAATACCGTAGAATATTATAATTATTCTCTAAATTCTAAAACAGTGTAAATGGAATTATCGTTAGAAAATGTCGACTCACGTAGCACTAGAATTTGCTGATTTTATTTAAAAATTGTACTCCACTAAAAACTAAGACAACATGACTACACAGAAGCAGAGCCCGAGGGAAAAAATCACTTTGTTGGGTTTATGGATTCTTAAACTTTAAACAAAGTTGCATCAAAGACGAAGATCAACTCTATCGTTGCTGAAGTTCAGGCGTCAACAAAACATCCTGCTAGATTATTTACTGCAACAGATGAGCTTTAAATCCCATCGCTAATATCTGCCTCTTAATTTGTCAGAAAGCAAAGAAACAGAATCATGCACCCGTGTCCTACACAGTATCAAAACACACTGCAGGTGGTCCGCTTCTGTACGCTTCACCAGAGGCCTCCCCCATGACGGATTTAGTGTCAGCACAGAATAAACCGCTGATGGGAGATTA
Source organism: Amorphophallus titanum (assembly GCA_024336825.1). Classification (NCBI taxonomy): domain Eukaryota; kingdom Viridiplantae; phylum Streptophyta; class Magnoliopsida; order Alismatales; family Araceae; genus Amorphophallus; species Amorphophallus titanum. The sequence continues at coordinate 1,681,487 of JANBPO010002517.1, forward strand.
CAAGAATTTTTTTTTAAAAGTAAAAAAGGGACTGCGAAGCCGACGGAGCTAGTAACAGAATGGACTTCTCCCGACAGCATCCACGAGTACACAGCGTTGTACATCCGAAAAGGCAGAGTAGGAATAATAATCTCAGGCACATACACAACCCCAAAGGAAGACATTGGACACCCTCTGCCTAGGCTTTGCTGCTCCCTCTGTTGGTTTTTCCAGCAATGTGCTTCCTCATATGTTTGTTAATCAAACATGGCTTTCCCGCCACCAAGCTCAGCTCCTGTAGAAGAAACGAGGGGTGGCTGGTGGAGGCAAGTGTGACTGGTGGTGGGTGGCTGAGGCTGGCGGGGTAGGAGGAAGTGCAGCTGTTGATGGAGTGGTGATTGAGAATCCTGATGATGCTGCAGACGAGAACCGCGGCGGCAGGGGAGTAGAAGCTTGCATTTGCCATGCCCAGCTGGTGAGGGCTGGCGACCCCGTCTCGGGCCTCTTGTTTGATGCACTTTCCTGTTAGTTACCGGCACGTAAGTGAGATCACTATACACAGTTGCTTGAATCATAGGATCCACCAAATAAAATAAATAACACATCCTAATAAACAAACATTTAAATGGGGCGCCCCTTGGACTTTTACTTGGCGAGATGCAAACTCTGCATAAAAATCAAACACGAGAATTAGTTGATCCTCTGGTTGGGAAGAGACTAGTGGGCTCGAAGTGGGCATTTGCCATAAAATGCAAACCTGATGAATTTGTGGATCGGTACAAGACAAGACTGGTGGTAAAAGGATTCGCTCAAACACATTGGGTAGATTATGATGAGACCTTTGCTGCAGTTGCAAAGTTGAAGCCAATAAGGGTTATTATTGCTCTTGCTGCACAATATTCTTGGAAGTTGTATAAGCTAGATGTAAAAAATGCATTCATGAATGATGACTTGCAAGAGAAAGTGTATATACAACCCCACTAGGTTATAACACACAAGGGAAAATTTGCAGGCTCAAGAAGACGCTGTATGGCCTGAAACAGTCTTCACGGGTTGGTTTGAGCACCTTCGCCTTGCTATGATTCGTTTTGGGTATGTCTAGAGCAATACTGATCATACACTATTTGTAAAATGGACAGATCATCAAGTTGGCCTTCTTATTGTATATGTTGATGATATGGTTATCACCGGAAATTATATTAAAGAGATAAAGTCCTTAAAGCATAATTTGGCCAAAGAATTTGAAATCAAAGATTTGAGCATCCTCTGGTATTTTCTTGGTCTGGAAGTTGCCTACTCTGGTGATAATGTTTATGTTTGTCAGCACAAGTATGTTTTAGACTTACTCTCATATACAGGAAAATGGGGATGTCGCCCAGCCGTCACACCAATGGAAGAAAACCAACAACTGACTAGCACAGATGGTGAGCTTCTTTCTAATGATGATAAAAGTCATTATCAGAGATTAGTTGGCAGACTTCTGTACTTGACACTCACTCGGCCAGATATCACTTATGTTGTCAACGTTGTTAGCTAGTTTATGCATGCTTCCCTAGTATCACATTTACAGGTTGTGGACAGAATTTTTAGGTATCTCAAAAGTTATTTCGGTCAAGGTCTTTTATTCACCAAGTCAAAATCCTTCACTCATGAGGGGTTCACTGATGCTGATTGGGCGGGATCCAAGATTGCCGCTCTACTTCTGGTTATTGTGTGTTTCTTGAGCAAAACTTAATCACATGGCGCAGTAAAAAACAAAGTGTGGTTGATCGATCTAGTGTTCAAGTAGAATCTCGTGCTATGGCACATGGGGTTACGGAACTTCTATGGTTAAAGCTGCTTCTTCAAGATATTGGTCTCGGTGTTGATTTGCCTTTAAAATTATACTGTGATAACCAAGCTGCGATTAACATTGCCAACAATCCAGTGCAACATGATCGTACAAGCACATTGAGATAGACCGACAGTTCATCCGTGAACGGCTTGACTTTGGGGAACTTTGCCTGCCTTATGTTGGATCTGTGGATCAAGTTGTTGATGTGTTCACCAAGGGTCTTTCTCGAGACAAGCTTCTCTCAACTTTTAGGAAGTTGTGCATGTGAAATATCTATGCTTAGCTTGAGGGAGAGTGTTGTGTGAAGTCATAAGGCCATAACCGCATGTCCCTCTAAGGGGGATCTAGTTAACTTATTCATGTGCTTTTCTTCTTTCAAAAACACTCTGCAAGTCTCTTTGTGTAACAAGGGTTGTTTAGATTTTGATGTATAGTTTAACCTAATTTAACAATGGAAAAGAGGGGTACAGCCGCCAATAACAGGGCTGTGCGATTCCTTGAAGTTTTCTCCATTCCCTTCTTTGTTCCTCTCTTTCCACTGCTCTTTCTCTTCTCATCTTCATCTTCATCTTCCTACAACAGATCCATGTAAAATCCGAAGAATCAGTTACTCGGTCCAGCTTTCAGAGCTAGAGGCTTTTTCTTGCTTACCTCTACTTCCTTGTTCTTGAGATTTATCTCAAAGGTTATGAGGGATCCTATGAGTCTTTCTACCTTGGTGGTTGACAAATTCCTGGATTCTTCAACCACAGTGGCTTTGGTATGCCAAGTTGGGGTTAATGATCGAAGGATTTTTCTCACTATTTCCTGCTCAATATAACTCTTTCCTAAACTAGTTAGACTATTGGTGAGATGAGTTAAACGAGCATACATATCTGAAATAGATTCATCAAGCTTCATTCTAAACATTTCATATTCTGAAATCAACATGTTAGCTTTGGCCTCACATACCTCAGATGTGCCTTCGTATATTACCTCTAAATTATCCCACATCTCTTTGGCTGTAGCACATGTTGATACTCTTGAGAACTCCGTAGGATGGAGAGAGCACTGCATTATGTGCTTAGCACTCCAGTTGACTGTAGATCTCCTTATCTGCTCCCAGGTCCAAGTGTCCTCATCCTCTGGAAACTCATAGGGACCCTTGCTAACAACTCGCCAGAGCTCATAGTCTTGGGCGTGGATGAACACCCACATACGATTTTTCCAATATGGGTAGTTAGTTCTAGTGAAGAAGGGTGGTCTGTTAACAGAATGTCCTTCGGGCATGAGTCCCTTAAATGCCATTCCACCATTTTTGTTAAGGTCGTTGGACCCCATCATGAGAGATTGTCTCTGATACCACATGTTGTGAGAGAATGGCTGATCTAGAGGGGAGGGGTGAATAGATCTGCCCCACTTTCTTTAGATGAATAAAAAGACAACAGCGGAATAAAATGAACTACAACACACTGCAGGAAGCACACGCACAAGATGCAAGGATGAAGATGAGCAATGAGCCTAAGTAAGCATCTAACGTATAGTAGTCACATAATCAAACCATAGAGACGAAGATTTTTAAGGTGGTTTAGACTCTGTCCTGAGTGCTACGTCCACCCCTCAATTAAACCAAGTAAGGCTTCCCAAGTGCAAGTGCACTAAATCACTGAACACACAACTTAGAACACCGCTTCCTTAGAGCTTGCAGAGAGTTTATCCCCTCTCAAGGAACCGTTGTCACACAGCTTGATGGCACACAAGGCCAGACCACAGAACAGAGCAACCACGCTCTATCTGTATTCCTACTATCACCAATAGGGATGGTTCACTATTTCAACAAGTATAAGAACAAAACAGACAAAGAACAATGAAAACTCAGACAGAGTAAATGAGAGTCAAGCCATGCAAAAGTGTGTGTGTCTGAAGCTTAGATGGCTTGGTTCGTTGTATCCAGGTTGGCTACGTGGAGCTTCTTCTCTTCTCACTGGATGGCCTTGAGCTCTTAGTCTACTCTCTTCTTCTTCTCCAGTTCTGAACACAGTTCTGTGCTTGTTTGAAGTATGATCTTGAGTTCCTCCTTTTTTCTTTGCCACACTAGCAGCCCCTTTTTCATTCAAGGAGGTGCGTGTCCCATTGAGGCTCCCCAGGAGAGGAAACTTTCCCTCCAAGAACCTGTCCACTGATTGGTCTAGCATTAGTAGAAAAATATGTTTTCAGACTAGATTTCTTCTGATTGGCTCAGATGAGATATAAAAGAAAACTTTTCTTCAGCTCCAGATCTGAGCATTTAATGACCCTCATGGAAGAAAAAACTTACAGCCTGCTTCCTCATTGGCTCAGGTCAATTCTCTATTTTGTGTACCTTTCTTGGACCATATCTCATTGGTTGACTGTAAAAAGTGGTGTGTCATCATTGGTCTAGAGTAAGTCCCTTTTGAGTCGTTCGTTGCTGGCTTAGGGTGTTTCTTGCGATGCTAATATGTTTTCCATTGTTGTGTTTTTCTAGATTCAAGATGCCGCCTTGAAGGTGAAGAGCCCCAGTTCCTCGGAATGAGGCTAGTGGTTCAACTGCTCCTACTGTACCAGTTCCTGCCCATACTGTACCTATTCCTATTCTGCCTGCGGAGTTACCCGGTGGTCATGGACGGGCACTGAAAGAATTCCTGTTGTTCCATCCAATGACTTTCGAGGGTCAATCGGATCCCGAGGCAACGAGGGAGTGGTTGGATGCTACCGAGCACATCTTCCAATGCATGGAGTGCATCGAGGACGAACGGGTTATGTTGGCCTCTTATCAACTGCATGGTACTGCACACACGTGGTGGACCTCAGAATGGGAAGTCGCCTTCCATTCTCGTCCGCTTCGATAGATCTTGTGGGCTGAGTTTGTTGCTGCATTTGAGCGTGTCTATACTCTAGCCTGCCTGAAGTTAGCCAAGATGTATCAATTTCTGGAGCTGACACAGGGCGAGATGTCGGTGCTACAATATCGCGATAAATTCATTGAGTTAGGCCAGTATGCACCACATATTTTTACCGATGAGACTGTGAGGACTCAACAGTTTTTGCACAGACTGAGAGCAGAATTGAGCCTGCGGCTGTTCGCTACACGTATTGCTGAGCTGGATTCTGCTTATCAATCCGCTGTCACATTAGAGTTGGAGTTGGCGAGGACTCGAGATTTTGCTCAGACTGGGATGGTGCCGTCGGCCATGCAGTATCAGCCGCCCCACTAGCCATCTGCTTCAGGAGTTTCTCCCGCTTTCTCTCCTGCCGATAGTACTCCTTTCAAGCAATCTCAGGGCAGAGGTTTCCGTCACAAGAAAAAGAAGAGGAGGTTCGATCAGCCGTCATTTTCTGATCTGAGTCAGCAGTCTGGTTCTTCCGTTCAGCCACGCTCAGACTTCATCACTTTTCAGCCGAGGTTGTGTTCTAGATGTGGTGGCAGTCATCCCGGTGTGTCTTGTTCTCTGTCAGTTGTGTGTTATCATTGTGATCAGCCGTGGCACATTTCCCGTAACTGTCTATTGAGGCAGCGGATGGTGCAGTTCTTGTAGACTTCGCAGTCACAGCAGTCACAGTTCTGTCTTCCTCCGCCACCTCAGCCATCTCAACCATTTCAACTGCCAGTTCCTACACCTTCTCAGCAGTCATCTGCCGCTACTCGTCCGTTGAGAGCCAGAGTTACACACATCACTCATGCGGAGACGTTGACATCTAATCTGATCGAAGGTACGATTTCAATTTATGATCGCACAACGCATGTTCTTTTCGATTCAGGTGCGACACATTCTTTCATCTCTGAAGAGTTTATTGCCCATATCGAGAGGCCAGTGAATGAAATTTCATGTGATATGCTCGTGGAGTTACCGTCTGGTGATTTTATGTCTACTCCTCTATGCTTGGAAAATTCTCCGGTTATGGTCAGTGGTCGAAAACTGCCAGTGAGACTTTACGCATTACAGTTAGCCGATTATGATGCGATTCTTGGTATAGATTGGCTGAAACTTTATGGTGCTGTGGTGGACTGTCGTCTCAAGCGAGTCTACTTCATGTCATGCGGAAAGTCAGCCTTCTATTTTCAAGGTATCGATTTCTGTTCCATTCGGTTGTGTTTCTGTCAGTAGGGTGTGTCGTTGTCAGTTGCCTCCTTGTCCTTCGTCTAATTTCGAGGATGAAATTTCTTTTAGGGGGGATTGCCCATTCCCTGATGTGTAAGGGTGTTGGCGCTGCTCCGGAAGGATGCGTGCCAGCTGGGCGGTGTTCGCGAGAACTTGTGGCTGGTGTTGTATTTTCTGAGGCGTTGTGAATTGTAGCCTACGGAGTTGCAGAGGATTGTCGGGATGGAGGATCCTGAGTTGTCGCTGTGATGGCTGTGCACGTGGATCTGAGTGCACAGCGGAGGATCGTAGCGTTGGATGCTACGGGTGGATTTTCAAGGCGGTGTAGAGCGTTGGAGGATTGGATCCCCGGTGTGAGATTGTCTCGGTTGTGTGAGATGTGTTGTTGCCGTGCCGTTGCTTGAGGCATTGTGATTTGTGGCACGGGCTCGATTGAGAATTGGGGAAATGTGCTGGGGAGGTCGCCGCATGAGTACCCCATTTCTGTGTTGGAAGTTGTGTCCTTGGGTGAGATCATGTTTTTGGAGAAGTAATCTCTGACAAGATTGCGGGTCCCGGTTGGTTGCCGTAAGCGGCTGGTGAGGTTGATCGAGTGATCGACCCTAGTGAGAAGTGTATTGTCTGGGGACCCGTGTGCATTGGTCGTGACAATTTCTACCTGCTTGCTGTGGTAGTGATACGAGACAGAAAGAGGGACCGACTCTAAGTGATACGAACCTCAGACTCTAGATGGAGACGTGACTAGTGACACTTGGACACTAGAGACGCCTTGGCCCGACACTAAGAGTTCCTTTGGGCTATACATTGCTAACAGAAATGCAAGCTCACTCGTCGTCCCAAGCGAGGGATAGCGTGGATCCGCGCGGTTAAGAAACTGACAGAGTCAAGGGTGGTCGACTCACTTCCGTGCTCGGATCGAGTCATGGGATGGGTCACTCTCTCGCTCACAGTGATGACATGGACTCACATTGGCACATGACCATATACTAGCTAAGCAAAATAACGCCAAGAAGTTAGACCGTTACCTCCACGCTCCCAGCGTGGGGAAGACGATCCCGGTCAAATTCGTACTCCCAGTCAACAAAGATTATAGTGGTACAAATGTTTTGACCCACTCCATGCAGGGAGGTAATAGGTCACATGTGGGGTCCGGGAGTAACGGGAAGCGAGTTGACGGGCGGCATTTTGATGTCGCTCCAATGGTGCCGAAGCCCGTGTTTTGGTGTTGTCCAGATGACGCGATCTGTGGGTCTGTGGGGCCCATGTACTGCTCAGTCCTCCAGACCTGACGGGATGGGTCCCGCTGTGATGGTGGCACCTGGTGGCTCGCTTCCCTGGACAACGGTCAAGCTAGAACACCGGTTGGACGCCGGGCAGCTCCGATCGCCAAGTGTTGGAACTTGCTGTCCCGGACCTAAAGCTTCTATTTTTCAGCACATGGTTTGGCGAGATCCGTAGCTGCAAACTACCACAACATCGGATCGACACGAAACTAGTGTCGTTGGAAAGCTCTCTTGAAATCCTTCGACCCACTATGTCTCCAGAAATTTTAAAATGGCAGGAATTTCGATGGTAGAATTTTGAACAGGGCTATTTGCAGTCTCAGATCTAGTCTGGCAGACTAAGATCTATCTGAGAACTGGCATTGACCACAGCTCAAACGTCAGATCTGGGTGTTGGGCTCTTCAGGAAGGTTGTAGAGGGATGCGTAAGGAAGACGTGGCTATTTTTTATTTGAACTTTCGTGGAGATTTCGATTTTCTGGAGGTTTTATAGTGGGCAGGGGTCGGATCTGAACTACACAGGACAGCACAGATATGGGATCTTAGAGGAATTTTTAGAAAATGTAAACGAACTTCTATGTTTAATCTATTTAGGGACTTTGATTCCTATAATTGTTAGGGTTGCTACACCCTCCCCCACTTAAAAGAATTTGGTCCCCAATTCAATTTCATATAGACATAGAGGGTGCAGAGTACATACCATTAAAATAAGTCTGGGAATCCCTTCTTCATGAATTCTTCGGTCTCCCATGTGGCTTCTTATTTCGGGCATTTGCTCCATTGAACCTTGACTATGGGAATTATCTTGTTCCTTAGTGCACGCACCTCGTGATCAAGGGTCTTTAAAGGCTTTTGTTCATATGTAAGATCTTTTTGTATCACCAGGTCACCATGATCTATGACATGTGATGGATCATGAACATACTTCTTCAACATTGAAATGTGTAACACATTATGGACTTTGGACAATTGAGGAGGCAAGGTGATGCGGTAGGCAACCTCGCCAACTCTTTCTAATACCTTGAAGGGACTGATATACCTAGGTGTAAGTTTACCCTTATAACACCAAATCTCCTAATGCCTCATCCAGGGGAAACCTTAAGAAAGACGTGATCTCCAACTTGAAATTCGAGATCTCTCCTTCTTGTATTGACATAAGTCTTTTGCCTAGACTGAGCCATCTTGAATCTTTCTCTAATGAGTTGAATCATCTCAGTGGTATCCCTTGCCATGTCTGGGCTGAGTAGTTGCTTTTCGCCAACTTCGTCCCAGCATAAGGGAGATCGGTAACTCCTTCTGTATAAGGCTTTGAAAGGTGCCATTTGTACACTTGCTTGGTAGCTGTTGTTGTATGCAAACTCGACCAGGGGCAAGTAATCATGCCAGCTTCCACCGAAATCAATAATACAAGCTCTGAGCATGTCTTCTAAAACTTGATTCGTTCTCTTGGTCTGACCATCCGTCTGAGGATGAAAAGCTGTACTAAAGTTGAGTCTTGTCCCTAATGAATGTTGTAGACCCTTCCAGAAGTGTGAAGTGAAGTGTGGGTCTCTATCAGACATGATTGAAATAGGCACTCCATGCAGTCTGACAACTTCCTTGACATATAAGGCAGCAAGAACATCGAGTGACCATCGGCTCTTGATTGGCAATAAGTGTGTCGACTTGGTCAATCCGTCTATGATGACCCATATTGCATCATGACCTCCCTTCGAGTTAGACAGACCCATAATAAAGTCCATACCGACATCCTCTCATTTTCACTTAGGGATATCTAGAGGATGTAGCCTACCGGCAGGCTTTTGGTGTTCCACTTTGACTTGTTGGCATGTGAGGTAGCGCGACACAAAGTCCGCTACTTCCCTTTTCATGTTGGGCCACCAAAAGGTCTGTTTTAAGTCTTGGTACATCTTGGTAGATCTGGGATGAATTGTGTATCTTGATTGGTGAGCTTCCTCTAATATCTTCTTCTCTAGTTCTGAACAATCTGATACACAAGTTCTTTCTCGGAAGAATAACCTTCCATGTGATGCTAGTTTGAAATCAGGTTGTTCTTCCATTTTACCCTTGATTTCTACCAGTACAGGGTCATTGTCTTGGAGTCCTTGTATTTCGGAGAGTAGATATGGTTGTATCTTCATGTGCGATAGAGTAATACACCTATTCTCCTTGTCCATACTTATATTAAGTTTAGAAAATTACTCCAACAACTTCCACTCTCGAACCATACAGTTGGCTAGTAAGGCTCTTGGCTTTCGACTGAGGGCATCAGCTACATGATTACCCTTTCTTGGAGGATATTGTATTGTGAAGCCGACGTCCTTGAGATATTCAAGCCAATGTCTTTCTCTCATGTTCAGCTGGCAGGTGCGAGTTTGTGGTGTTGCGTTCGAGAAATTTGTGGCGAGGTCAGGTGACAGGCGAGGATTGCTTGTAGTTTGGTGGCCATGGGTGTGCTCCTGAGGTGTTATTATCGTTTTGGCCACCCCAGCTCTAGATTTAGCCAGCCCCTAAGGCATTGAGATCGTGGTTCGAGATGGCAGAACAGATGTTCTGGTTGAGAGATGCGCTCGGGCGAGCATAGGGTTTTCTGGATGAGCGGCTAATTGTTGAGCCTGATGTTCCCATTATGCTATGTGGCGTCAGAGATGACGTGCTAGTCCTGATTATTTTTGTGGATTTTGAGGCCAGATTGGGCAGAGTTGTCCCAGTGAGTTCTAAGTCCTGCGTGTCCGTGTATGAATGGACTGTGTTAGTCCTGGATTGGATTCAAGATTGTGTGGTGGTGGCTTGGTCCGTGGCCCAGATTTTGGAATTTGGGGCCATTGTGCACTGCCTTGGATGTGCCGTGTGAGGTGACAGATAAGATGTAAAAGTTTCGCAGTAGATTTGGGACTTGAGGATGAGCATTGACAGGTGCCGATCAAGGTTCGTGTGGTGGCTCGTGGCGTGGTGTCCGCATGGTAATAGCTCAGGGGATGGATATTTTGAAGACTTGAGAATCGAGACTGGATTGGTGTTAGCAAGGATAGATTTGAGAAAATGATGTCCGGTGGCTTGAGATGTAGCAGCCTTCCATCCTGGCGTCTTTTGTGATTTCTTCACTCCTCGGTAAGTGTTTTGGCATGTTATTAGTTCTAGGGTCAGAGGCAGACATAGGTAAGGAGCATGTGACAACAGCTAGCTTAACCGCTATGGCGGAATGTGGTTGGCGATCAGCAGAGTCAGTGCTTGAGGAGTGGCGAGTTGTAGTTCGGCGAATTGCAACGATGGTGTATTGGGAGGTGCTATGAGAGTGGTCCAACAGAACACTTGACAAGTGTTGTCGGAGGAGCTGACCTGATGGTAATGATTTTTTTGGTGTTGAAAGGTGCGCTTCCCAACGTGCATGAGGTTCAAGGTCAAGACAAGCGTGGTGACCTACTTTGAAGGAGGTTTGCTAGTTTCTCCTTGGTCGGAGAGATCGTGTTTTGCTAAGCTCCATCGTCTTGCATCATGTGTTTGGACTGGTTGGCTCTTCTTGTGTGCCATGAGATCCATGTGAGACGTGTTCAATGTTTTAGCAGTATGACTTCCGTGAGAAGCTATGCCCCTCCCCTGATGCGTAAGGGTGTGTTGGCGTTATTCCAGAAAGATGAGTGCTCGTTGGGCGGTGCGTGCGAGAACTCAGGGCTGGTGTTGTGATTCTCGATGTGTGGTAGATTGGAGCTTGTGGAGTTACAAAGTATTGCTAGATCAAGAGAGAGAATCTATGCTCTAGGTTTGAGGTAATTGAGCTTTTCTCACCTTATTTTCTGAAGTTAGCCAGCCGAGTTAAGGATTGTCGGGATGGCAGATCCTGACCTGTTGTGATGTTGTGTACGTGGATCAGGGTGCGCAGCGGAAGCCTGGTGGGTCTATAACCCATAGGTCAGGGATCATAGTATTGGTTACTATGGGTGGATTTTCAAGGATGAGGTGAGCATCAGAGGATTGGTTCCTCGATGTAAGTTTGTCTCTTGATGTGTGAGCCATGCCGATGTCATGCCGTTGCTAGAGACATTGTGGTGCGGACACCCGAGCACATGAGTGGCCCGGTTCAGGGAGCCGCCGGTACCACACACGGAGCACCACGCGAGCCACGACAGCGTCCCTTTGGCTCGGAGATGTGTGCTTGCTGTTCTACACAGCGTGTGTGTGTGTGTGCTTGCTGTTCTACACAGCGTGTGTGTGTGTGATTCACTATATAGTGAAGTCTTAATCCTCCGTGTGAGGGGTGGACGTAGGGGACATGGTTGTGTACCCGAATCACCTAAAAATGTTAAGTGTTTCAATTGTGGTTTGTTAATATTTGTCGAGTGGGCTTCTCGGTGAGGTGAGCATCCACCAGCTCTTCTATCAATCACACCCACTTCACATGCATTCACGAGTGTGATCTTGTTCGTGTAAGGTGAGAGCTTGCTTGTACATTTGGTTATAGCTCTTGTGGTTAGCTAGTTTTTATTTGGCCATCAATTCACCCCTCCCCTCTTAATTGCCGCATTCCGGGACTTAACACTATTGTCACTTCAGGCCAGACTGAATCCTCTAACACTTGAGATGCATCAGGGACATACTTTCTTAACTGAGAAATATGAAACACATTGTGGATTGCTTACATCGTCGATGGCAATTGATGTCAATAAGCCACTTGGCCCACACGTTCCAGAATAGGAAACAGACCAATATATCGGGGACTAAGCTTTCCACACTTCCCAAATCTCATTACACCTTTCATCGGTCATATTTTTACAAAAATAGAATCTCTAGGCTCAAACTACAATGGTCTTCTATGCTGATCTGCATAGCTTTTCTGTCGACTTTGAGCTGTCAACATTTTCTATCTGATCAGACGTACTACATCAACACATTCCTGAATCATATCTGGTCCTATCAACAATCGGTCACCAGTCTCAAACCAATTCAACGGTGTACAACAAGGACACCCATACAAGGCTTCATACGGTGCCATATTAATGCTGGAATGAAAACTATTATTATAAGTGAATTCCACCAATGGCAAGTGTTGACTCCACGAACCCTACAAATCCAAACAACATGATCATAGCATATCTTCTAATGTCTGAATAGTCCTCTCAGACTGACCATCAGATTGAGGATGATACGCTGAACTAAATGCCAGTTTTGTACCCAATGCCTTTTGAAAACTACGCCAGAAGCCAGAAGTAAAACACGAGTCACAATCTGACACAATGGATATTGGAATTCCATGTAATGGCATAATCTTTGAAACATAAAGCTCGGCCAACTTCTAAACATTCCATGCAACTTTAATTGGCAACAATCTTGCTATCTTAGTTAAATGATCAACTAATAGCCAGATTCCATCATAACTTTGTGAAGTCCAGGGTAAACCCACAACAAAATCAGTCGTTACATGATCCCATTTTCACATCGAAATCTCCAAGGGTTGAAGCATTCCTCTAGGCCATTGATGCTCCGCTTTGACCTGTTGGCAAGTGAAACACTTAGACACAAAATCAGCTCCATCCCTTTTCATACCTGGCCACCAGAATTACCTTTTCAGATTGTGATACATCTTTGTAGTGCCGAGATGAAAAGCATAACGGGATCTGCGGGCTTCACGCAGAATGGCATTCCTCAATAAATCATCAGCTGGAACATAAAGTCTCCCTCTAAAGCTAACCACTGAATCATCACTGAACTCCACATCATGCATTAATATAATGTGGGACAATTCAGAATCTACTTGCTGTGCCTCCCTGATCTGCTGATAAATAGCTAGAGTCATCACTAGACTAGCAAAGATAGCTACCATTGGATCACGGGGAATTTTCAATCTGAATGACTAACAAGGAAACTGTTCCCACAACTTCCATTCTTGAATTAACAAATAACTGATTTGCACTTTCCTGCTCAATGCATCAGCCGCGGGTTTATGCCGATGCAAGGGAATGGATAAGTTTCGTCAGAATAGATAGAAGGTCTATTCCGGATAGGTTTTAGCATCGATCGAGGCGATGTGCCATATGTTTAATGGAAGTTTCATCATCGACATTGGGTTTATGCCGATACAAGGGAATGGATAAGTTTCATCAAAATAGATAGAAGGTCTATTCCGGATAGGTTTTAGCATCGATCGAGGGGATGCTCCATATGATCAATGAAAGTTTCATCATCGGCATTAGGTTTATGCTGACGCAAGGGAATGGATAAGTTTTATCAGAATAGACGGAAGGTCTATTCCGGATAGGTTTTAGCATCGATCGAGGCGATGTGCCATATGTTCAATGGAAGTTTCATCATCGGCATTGGATGTGAGGTGGAAATGTCGTTTGAAAGAGATGTATAACATATTTTTTATCACCACATTATTGACTCAAGCGCCCTTTCAGATTTTCATCGGAGCCAGCCCCCTCTTACTTTTGCCCACGCACCCTTCTGGGTTTTCACGTGGCGGGGTACCCGATTTTGCCTATGGCGCCCCTTCAAGTTTTCGCCGCAGTTGGGTTACAGCCCTTTTTGCCCTTGTCCAGAATGTTTGAACAAGTCTGGTAGGACACCTCTATTTTAAGCCCCATTTTTTTTTATATGTAACTTTTGAGTTCGCATGTCACCTTTTGATTATGTAAAAGTGTTCATTGTTGATGTGGAGATTAACATCAATCGCAAAGGAAGATAAGGCTTCATCATCTACCAAGACGGAAGGTCCAGATTAACATTGGCATGCAACAGCTTAGGTGTGAAGCCGTTCGTCGAAAAGTGTAAGTTTCATCGTTGATGTAGGGATGAGCATCAATGCAAAGGAAGATAAGGTTTCATCATCTACCCAGACGGAAGGTCCGATTTGATGTTGGTATGTAGCGACTTAGGCATGAAGCCATTCGTCAAAAAGTGTGAGTTTCATCGTTGATGTGAGGATTAACATCAACGCAAAGGAAGGTAAGGTTTCATCATCTACCCAGACAGAAGGTCCAGTTTGATGTTGGTATGCAACGACTTAGGCATGAAGCCATTCACCAAAAAGTGTGAGTTCCATCGTTGATGTGGGGATTAACATCAACACAAAGGAAGATAAGATTTCATCATCTACCCAGACGGAAGGTCCGGAATGATGTTGGTATAGTGATAAAATGTCACTCATCACAGTTTCATCACTTCATCACATTTTTCTTCTCTGCTTTTTTTCTTTTTCTTCTTTTTAATCATTTGCCACCCCTTCAAAAGGCAATGGCGCAGCATGATAGAGCTTTAGATGCTTCCCATTAAGATGCGAGAATTGCACTTCTCCACGATGGTTGACAACCACATAGGCACCGTCCTCGTAGACCCTTTGGACCACATACAGACCCAGCCAGTTAGCGGTAAGTTTACCTTCTGGGTTGGAAGCCATGACTTCCTTTCTCTTGACCATGACTAGGTCATCCTTCTTGAATTTTCGCCCTTTCACGAGCCTGTTGAAGGCATTTGCCATGCATGATTGGTATACTTGGATGTTCCTCTGCGCCTGAAGGGGTCTTCCCTCTAGCTTGGCCAATTCTTTAAATCTTTTTTCAGCATCTGTTTATTCATCGCTGGCCAGACCATATTGAATGGCGATGCTGAGTGACAGAAGTTTCAGCTCTATGGAGACTACCGCCTCGGAGCCGCATACTAGTGAGAAGGGTGAACAACCTGTAGGGGTTTTGTAGACAGTACGATATGCCCATAATGCTTCAGGAATTGAAATTGCATAGCGTTAGTCCAGAGCAAGTCCACTTGAGTCGTCTACTACTGGTTTAGGGTGTTTTCCGTAATTATTGATGTGATTTTCATTGGAATATGCTTCTTAGGTTCTGATGGCGCGTCACCGGAAGGCCCGGATTTCCAGGGAGGGAAATGGTGCTCCTCCTCCGGTGGTTGTTGTGATAGTTTATGCGCCTGCACTGAGTCAAGCTTCAGCAGTTCCCACCCTAGTTGTGGAAAGCTTGCCGGATGTTCAGCATGGAATGCAGAGTGAAGTCACTCTGCCTCGT
The DNA here is from genome assembly GCA_024336825.1 of Amorphophallus titanum. Lineage (NCBI taxonomy): Eukaryota > Viridiplantae > Streptophyta > Magnoliopsida > Alismatales > Araceae > Amorphophallus > Amorphophallus titanum. The sequence goes on from JANBPO010002517.1 coordinate 1,696,698, forward strand.
CTGCCTTCCGGGCCGACGCGGGGATCCGGCGGATCCCCCGCGCGCGGAACCATCGGCGCGGCGGGTCGTGCTCGACGACCCAGGCCGTCGCCCCGTCGACGACCTGGCCGCACCCGAGATAGCAGGGGAGCGGGAGCCGCGAGCGCCACCGTGTGCGCGACGTCGCGACCTTCCGCCCGGTCCAGTCGTCAGTCCCCACTGTGCATCCGGGCCAGCCACTGGTCGATGATGCGCCCGACCATCCTGTGCCACGCGAGGTGACGTTGGGCCTCATGGATGCCGGCCTCCCACGTGCGGTGCCCGGACGTGCGCTCGCCGCAGACCTGGCACCGCGTGCGGTACCGGACCCGGAGCCACGCGCGCCAGGACATGTAGCGGACGACGTCGACGGTCATCGGCCGGCTCATGCGTGGATCCATGCGTCGATGCCGACGCCGGCGGCCGCGCCGACGACGACGGCCACGAGGTACGCGATCGTCGTGCGGATCTTGCGACGCCGGGCGGCGCGTGCGCGTCGCGTCTCGCGTGCGCGGCTCATCGGACCATCACCCCTCGGAAGTCGCCGTGCAGGAGCCGGCGGAGGTGGCCGAGCATCGCGCCCAGCGTGAGGAACGCGTACTCGATACCCGTCGAGACGACGTCCTCGGAGGCGTCCGCGAGCGCCGCGACCTCGGCCGTGTCGCGGTCGTCGGGCGCCAGGATGAACGCACATCCCAGGTTGACCAGGTGGCCGGCGGCGAGCTCGAAGGTGGCCGTGTCCTCCGGGGGGAGGGTTGTCCGCGTGCGCACGTCGTAGTGCACGTGCTTGTCGGGGTCGTCGAGGTCGACGCCGGCGGCCTCGAGCGTGGCCGTAGCCGCGGTCGTGGCCACGGCGCCGAGCAGCTTGCTCACGTTGCCGCCGGTGAGGGGGAGGTCCTGGATCAGCGCGAACAGCGCGCCGTCGTCGTCGGCGGCGCTGGGCGAGCGCCGGAGGATCCGCACGATCTCTTCCGTGGTCGCGAGGACCTCGTCCTCTGTCAGTTCGCGGGTCATGCCTGGGCCTCTCGGTAGAGCGCGTGCGCGGTGGACTTGGGGATCTTGAGCTCCTGCCCGATCGCCTCGAAGCTGGGCGTCGGACTCTTGCCGCGGAGCTCGAGGACGCGGGCCGCGAGCGCCGCGCGGTCGGGGCGCTGGGCGCGGCGTCGACGCGGCGGCCGCGCGTGCCGGCGGCCGGCGAGCTGTTGGCGGACGGCGCCCAGGTCGACGACGCGGGACACGACGGGGGTCGGGGTCGTGGCCGTCTCGACGGTCTGCGGGACGCGCTTCGTGAGGAGCTGGGCGAGCGTGTGGGTGGCGAGCAGCATGGCCAGCGGGGCGAGGCCGACGACGGCGGTCCCGACGATGCGCTGGACGGCCTGGGACGGCTCCCAGCCGTGGAGCGTGTTGCCCAGCGTGCTCACGGCGGTGAACAGGGCCAGCGACACCCAGGAGAGCCACACGGACTCGCGGCGGGCCCGCTGGACGAGCCAGGCGAGCGTGTAGCAGAGGACGGCGGCGTCGATCATGACGGGCACGAGCCAGGCGAGCCAGACGGGCACGCGGCCCCACGTCGCGACGTCGCGGAGGCCGTGGAACGACAGGACGAACGACGCGGCCGCGATCGTCACGCCGAACAGGATGGTGAGGACGACGACGGGCGCGCGGTCGGCGTCGAGCCGGCGGGCCGCCATCAGAGCGCCTCGAGCGCGTCGACGATGGACTGGAGCGTGGCGAGGACCTCGTCGACGTCGGCGCCGGGCGCGCGGACGAAGAGGCGGCCGTCGTGTGCGCCGGCGATGAGGGAGTAGCCGGCGAGCTCGAAGGTGTGCGGCTCGACGGCGGGCGGGACGGCGGCCGTGGGGAGGCGGTGCGGGAGCGGGGCGCCGAAGTCGACGTCGACGGGCGGCTGGTAGGTCGTCATGGATCTCTCTCCGGTAGGTCGTGGGCCGCGAGCGCCGCGTAGTCGAGGGCGGGCGGCCGGAGGTTGGCCAGGGTGGTCGTGGTGCGTCGGTAGGTCAGCCGGCACAGGGGGCAGAGCGGTTCGCCGGCGAGGGTGTGGCGCGTGGAGTCGTCGCCGTGTTCGCACAGTTGTTCGGTTCGCATGCCTCCCAGGGTGACACCCGGTCTCACGTGGGGCCGGGATTACGGCGGAGCGGATCCGGCCGGGGGCCGGAGCTCTTCCGGAGCGGTCCCCTCCCCCAAAGCGGCCCAAGATCCATGCCCCGATATCTCGTCTCGGCCAGCACCCGTAGCGCCCTCACCGAACGTGAGCGCGCTCCTGTACTGGACCGGAACGGGATCTCGAGCTCGCGCGTGCCGGTGCCGCCGGGCCCCCACCAGCGGACTAAGGAAATGGAGGCCGTCGACCTGGTTTGGTACCCGGCGGGGCGACGTGAAGAGCGAACGCCGGGCGCTGGCGTGGGGCCAACGCGTTCAGGCCGGCCCCCGTGCGGGGGCCGGCCTGTTCATGCGGTGTGGTCCTCGTCGGTGGTGACGAAGAGGGTCGGGTCGTCGTCGACCGGAGCCAGGATGGCCGTGAGGTCCATCTCCAGCGTGATCGCGGCGGCCTCGATCTCGTTCAGGCGCCACGGGGTGTCTCCCCTGACGCGCTCGGACAGGGACTGCTGGGACATGCCCAGCTGTGCGGCCGCCCGGCGCTGCGAGAGCCCCAGCTCTCCCATGCGGCGCTCGATGTTGCGCCGTGCGCGGTCTGCGAGCGAGCCGCGCGGGACAACAGCGTGGCGAGCGGTCGTAACTGACATGCGTGTTATTCGACCGGATTTGCTTGTCACTGTCCAGTCGAGTCAGCACATTGGTGTGGGTGATGTTCGTCCGGCGCCCATGGACCATGACCGGGTTTCCCGGTAAGTTGGCGGGCATGACGACACAGGAGCTGGTGCAGGATGCACCGTTGGCGGCCTACCAGGCGCCGACGACCTACAGCGAGATCATCCGCGACGAGGTGAAGGCGGAGTGTGGCCGGCGCGGTATCAGTCAGCGTCGACTGGCGCAGGCCATGGGCCTCGCCCAGCAGTCCATCTCGGAGCGCTGGCGCGGGCGGGTCCCGTGGACCCTGGACGAAGTAGAGCGCCTCGAGACGGCCCTTGGGCTGTCTCGAGGCGCTCTGTTGTTCCGGTGCGCCCGGAGGGATTCGAACCCCCAACCTTCTGATCTGTCGCCTCTGGAGGACCTGGTGGCCGTCGCAAGCGGCGGGTGCTACGAGTGCGCCGACGAGCTCGGTTGCGTCGACGACGCGTGCGACTGCGCCTGCCACACCCGCGAGCTGGTCGACGTCGCGGCGGCGTGGGAGCTGGCAGCGTGAGCGCGGCCACGACGTACGCCGTCGGTCAGACCGTGCGAGTCCTGGTCGGCCTGCACGCGGGCAAGCGTGCCGTGGTGCACGAGCTGGACGGCGGGGGCTACTGGTGCCGGCCGGACGGTGTCGCGACCCCGGCCCTGTACGAAGCCGACGAGCTCGAGCCTGCCGGGCCGGCGGCCGGCGCGGAGGTCCGCGTCGTCGCGACGACGCTGGCGAACGGGGCACCGCACCCGATGCTGGGCCGTACGGGCGTCGTGCTCGAGGTGCGCGACATCGGCCCGCACCCGGTGCGCGTGTCGATCGGCGGTCGGCCGGTGATGTTCGCCGCGGCCGAACTGGCGCCCGCCGTCGACGGGGAAATCACCCGGGATTTCCCGTGAGCATGACCGCGTTCACACCGTATGACCGTTTCATGGGTCAACGATGGGAAACGCATACGACCGACTGGACGATGTGGCTCCGCGCGGTAGGGCGCGCCTCCACGACGATCAACACTCGGGTCGAGCACATCCGCTGGCTCGCGCGTGACACGACGGCCGACGAGCCCTGGACGCTGACCACGGGGGACCTGGTCGCGTGGCTCGGTTCGCACGACTGGGCGCGCGAGACGCGGCGCGGCGTGCGCGCGAGCCTGCGCGCGTTCTGGCGGTGGGCGGTGATGGACGGTCGAGCCGACGAGGACCCGACGACGGCCCTCCCGGCGCCGCGGCCGAGCGTGCCGTCGCCGCACCCGACCCCGGAGCACGCGTACGCCGCGGCGCTGCACCACGCGCCGCCGTCCGCCCGGCTCATGCTCCAGCTCGCCGCGGAGTACGGGCTGCGCCGCGCGGAGGTCGCCCAGGTGCACGCGCGCGACGTCGGCGAGACCAGCAACGGCTGGACGCTGACCGTCCACGGGAAGGGCGGCCGCGAGCGCCAGGTACCGCTGACGCCGGCCATGGCGTGGGCGCTGCGTACGAAGTGCCAGGGTGGCTACGCGTTCCCGGGTCAGGTCGACGGTCACGTGTCCGCGCGGTGGGTGGGTGTGCGGATCAGCCGGCTCCTGCCGCCGGGCTTGAGCATGCACGGTCTGCGGCACCGGTTCGCGTCGAACGCGTACCGGCTGTCGCACGACCTCCTGGGCGTCCAGCGGCTCCTGGGGCACGCGTCCCCGACGACGACCCAGGTCTACGTCCTGGTCCCCGACGGGCGCCTCCGGACGATCGTCGACGCGGTAGCGGGTGAACGTGCGGCCGCGGCCTCCCGTCCTCCTGATACCAGCCGCTACCGTGCGTCGCATGGCTGACGAGACACAGCGACGGATCCTCGAGCTCCTCGAGGCGCGGGAGGCCCGGCGTGCGCGTGCACGCCGGGCCTGGGCGCGTCTGCTGCCGGTGCTGCTGGCCGTCGTCGTGGTCGGTGTGTGGGCCGGTATCGCCTGGTCGAACCACGTGAAGGAACAGCGTGAGGTCGACCTGATCTCCTGCCAGTACCTCAAGTCCATGACGGGCGGCGACATGGACGACTGCGAGCAGTAGGCGGCGGCGAGCTCAGCGGCCGTAGACCTTCCGCGCGAGCCGCCAGGCGCGGTCGGTGACCGGGCCCCAGACGCCGTCGACGTGCACGCCCAGCGCGCGCTGGGCGTCCTCGACGGCTGCGTCGTGCGCCGACAGGGACGCCGGGCCCCAGACGCCGTCCTTCCGGGCGCCGACGACGTCCTGGGTGAACCGCACGCCGTAGGGGTGGCGGCCGCCGCCGTGCGTCGATGACGCGGCGAGCGCGTACAGGCGCTTGTCGGTGTTCGGGCCGTACAGGTTGTCGCGGTGGGCGCCGGCCAGGTGGACGGCGCCCTGGAGGTTCCAGACCTTGGCGTCGCCGCGGGCCGCCCGGACGTCGCCGGATCCGTAGTTCGACCACTCGCCCACGTCGACGTGGAGGTGGCCCTGGTGGTTGCGGGCCACGCCGACGATGCCGTCGCGAGCGAAGATCACGGCCAGGCCGAACGACGTCGCGACGGTCAGCGCGTGGATGAGCTCGGTGCGCTCGCGAGCGCCGTTCTTGTTGATGTCGGCGGCCAGGCCGTCGTCGTGCCACGACCCGCGGGTGTGCACGCCGGGCGTGACGCCGCCGTAGGCCGGGTGCTCCCCGACGTGGTAGCCGGCGGCCTTGGCCCAGGCCAGGAACCGGTTGAGCGAGCTCGTCGGGGTGATCTGCTTGGACAGTGCCACGGGTGGGCTCCTCAGAGTGTCGGGTCGGTGGGCTCGGGGGTCGTCTCGCCGGCGCTCGCCTCGAGCGCGGCCAGGCGGCGGCTGTGGTCCTCCTGGCGCTGTTCGATGCGGTTGAGCGCGTCGCGGACCGACGAGCCGCCGTTGGGCTTGAACTGGGCGCGGACCTCCTTCGTCATGTCGCGGATCTCGGTGAGACGCGGGAGCGCGCGCACGGCGACGAAGCCGGCCACGCCGGCGACGACGACGACGGCGGTCGGCCAGGAGTCCCCGACGGCGGCGAGGATGGTGGCGACGTCCTCGGCGCTCATCACACGACCCCCGCGGCGAGGTAGGTGTCGTTGATCCAGACGACGGTGTTGGCCTCCAGGCGCACGTTGAAGAACCCGGACGCCGTCATCCACATGCGCACGATGGACGAGACCGCCGCGGAGTTGGTCATGGTGGAGATGTCCTGGACCGGGATGCCGGGACGGAACATCTCGTCGACGGCGGTGTTGTTGATCTGGATGTTGCTCCCGCTGGTCAGTCCCTCGAGTCGCCCGCGGATCTGCACGAACGGCCCGAAGCGGGCCACGATGAGCCCGTAGCCGGACGACGCGGTGACGCCGCTGGCGTCGACGGGGATGCTCTGGGAGCCGGCCACGACGAGCGGCGCGATGGCGTCGCTGACGGACCCGGCGAGCCGGTTGAGCATGGCGGCCACGGGAGCGGCGGACTCGGTCTCCTCGTACTGCCAGACGCCGTTGCTGTCCAGGGGCATGGTCGGTCTCCTCTCAGTACGGCTGTTCGCCGCGGATGCGCATGGTGTTCGTGGTCAGGTCGTAGTTCACGGACTTGACGGCCCATCCCTGCCCGGTCTGGCCGTTGAGCGAGGCGTAGAGGAAGTGGTCGCGCATGAACACGCCGAGCCGGATCGGCAGGACGAGGTCGATGAACCGGCCCCGGTTCCGGGTGCGGATGACGACGCTGTTCGCCATGGACGACGTCGCCTTGATGCCGGCCCGGAGGTCCTCGACGTAGGTACGCGAGTGGACGGACTTGCCGGAGCCGGCGACCGACCCGTCCGTGCCGCGCAGGATCGCGGAGTCGTACCAGCCGTCCGTGCGGGTGTAGACCTGGCGGAGCTCGAGGATCGGGGCATCGGTCGGGACGAAACCGTCCTCGAGCGGTGTGTCCCCGTCCAGGAACACCCAGGTGCCCGGCTGGTTGATCTGCGCTTCGGGCGGCAGGAGCAGGAAGTTGCGGCCGTCGCGATCGACCCTCAGCTTGAGGTCCGCGTCGTCCAGGACCTCCCGCACGATCTCCCAGCCGGTCGGGCCGTTGGACAGCGCGAGGACGTCGAGCTGGTAGTCGACGACGGGACGCGCGGTGTACTCGTTGGTCAGGGTGCGCCGGCCGACCACGACCTGGAGCACGCTGTCGATGTACGTCGACGCCCTCGAGGCGCTGTACCCCTCCCGGGCGTCCTGGAGCGCCACGATGTCGAACGGGCTGACGATCGCCCAGTCGGCCAGGAGCGCTTCGTCCGACGCCAGGGACACGGTCATGGTGAACGTGTCGTGGCTGACCTCTCGGACGTGCAGGTCCAGGCTCATCCGGTCCGGCACCGCGGGGCTGTCGGTCGTCAGCGGCGTCGCGAACTGGTCGGTGATGTCGGCGAGCGTCAGGCCGTCCCAGAGCGCGGAGAGATCCGCGATCGTCTCGACGTCGGCGCCCTCGAGGTGCTCGTCGAGCTGGGCGAGCGTCTTGGACGCCCAGCCGAAGTAGGTCCCGGTCAGCACGACCCGCGGCGGAGGCGTCAGGCGCGGGTCGAGCGCGGCCAGGACGTCGGCGTCGTACGGCACCATGACGGACGCGGCGATCGCCGGGACGTTCTGGTCGTCGATGCTGATGTTGCCCGCGGTGACGTCGAGCGTCTTGTCGGCGGCCCGGATGTCCCAGGTGAGGAGGCCGATCACGTCGGCACGACCTCTCGGAACTGGACGTCGACGGTCCAGTAGTCGACGCCCTCGACCTTCGTGACGGTGATCTGCCCGGCGACGATGAAGTGGAAGTCCTGGTCGGCCTCCGGCGCCTCGAAGTGGTGCCGGTTGCCGGACGACAGGGTCGCCTGGGCGGTCTCCGCGGCGGCGCCGGAGGCGAACAGCAGCGACAGGGTGCCGGCGCGCGACTGGGCCGGCCGGAGGAAGACGGTCGGGTAGACCGGGGCGTCGGCCGAGATCCCCGAGCCCAGCGGTTCCAGGATCACGTTGCGCGATCCCCTGGTGAACCCGTAGTTGAGCACGGTCAGCGGCTCGGTGACGACGACGTCCTCGGTACCCGTCGCGGTGCTGATGGTCGCCATGTCATACCGCCCGAAGTTGCAGGGTGACGGGGATGCTCGCCTGCCGGTACCGGAAGTTGGCGACGTCGGAGTCGGCCGAGCGGGTGTTGGCCCGGACGTTGACGTCGATGTCCTTCCCGCGGATCTCGCGGACCGCGGCCGCGACGCGGTTGGCGGACCGGACGCCCTGGTTGCCGAACTGGCGGCCGGCGCCCTCGAGCAGCTCGTACTCACGCTCCGCGCGAGAGATACCGTCCTCGAGGTTGCCGGTCTCGTCGATGACGAACCCGGTCTGGTCCCGGAGCATCTTGAGCGCGGCCTGGCCGTCCAGCGTCAGCGGGCCGCCGTACGCGTCCGCGGCGTGCTCGACCGCGTGCTGGTACCGCTCCGCGACGACGCGCGTCGCCTCGGTGTCGCCGGCCATGGCGGCCAGGACCTCCTCCGCGGTGACGCCCAGGCGCTCCGCGGCGCCGGTGATCTTGTCGACGCCGTACTCGGTGAGCAGCGCCTCCGCGCGGACCTCCTGGAACGCGCGGCGGGCCTCGGCCGGGAGCTCGTCGAACGCACCGGTGCTGTTCTCGACGAGCACGTCGCGGACCTCGGTACCGATCGCCTCGACCGATTCCTTGGACTCCTGCCACTTCCCCACGAACGACTGGATCAGCGTCGAGACGATCAGCGCGCCGGCGATGCCGGCGGGCCCGCCCACAGCGCCGACCGACACGAGCGTGTCGGTGATCGCGTCGGTGATCGTCTCGATGTCCTCGGAGTCGAACCCGTCCTTGAACCCGCGCACGACCTCGGCGCCGGCCTCCGCGAAGTTGGACACGAGCTCTGCCCGGACCTCGGCCCGGAACAGGTCGTCGGAGTCGATCGCGTTGTCCTCGACGGCACGCTTGATGTCGTCCAGGCCGTCGCGGACCTCGTCGCCGGCCTGGCGCCCGGTGTCGCCGGCGTCGCGGAGCGCGGTCCGGAGCTTCTCGATCTCGGTCGGGCCCTGCTGCCCGATGCGGCGGGCGGCGTCGAGCAGGTCGTCGCGCGCGCCGGCCTCGCGGAGCGCGTCCTCGATCTTGGCGGCCGCGGCCTCCCAGTCGCCGCCCATGCCGTCGGCCTCGCGCTTGACCTCCCGGCGGAGGTCGGAGAACTCCCGCCGCGTGGCGCGGGTGTCGGTGTCGACCTCGATCCCCAGGCGCATGTCGGCCATCAGCGGTTCCTCCCGTCCAGGGCTTCGTGGATGGTGCGGACGATCGTCTGGGCGTACCCGGACAGGACGCGGCGCACGGCCTCTTTCCCGTACCGGAACAGCACGCGGCCGGTCTTGTCGCGGGCCGGGAGCTGGCGCTGGGTGTGCCGGCGCACCGGGAACCTCTTCGTGCCCCTACGGCCCGTGTACGTCGTCACCTTGGCGCCGGTCGAGCCGAACTCGACCGCGGGCCAGTCGTCGCCCAGGCCGGAGCGCGTGGCCCCCGTGAACGTCGTCGAGCGGGACGACGCGCGCACCCGGGACCCGGACAGGGCCATGCGGTCCTGGGGGCCGGCGGCGTACTTGAGGACCGTGCTGTCCGACCAGACGGCGGACGCGATCGGCGGGACGTGGGCGCCGAGCGCGCGCGTGACCTCGGTGCCCACGTCTTCCATCCGGGCCGCCCGCTGGTAGAACTCGTCCCAGTCCCGGAGCCGGAGCTTGGACGGCATCAGGCCGTGTCCACGTCCAGCGCGGCGCGGACGGCCGCGTCCTTGGCCTCGAGCAGCTTGCGGAGCGACGTCGACTTCTCGGCGCCGTCGGGCAGGGTCACGTCGACCTTGGCGGCGAGCGAGTAGAAGTTGGCGGACGTCTCGCGTAGCGGCCCCTCGGGGAGGTGGCGGAACGAGAAGTAGCGGAGGATCGGCGCGCCCATCACGCCGCCGGGACGAGCGTCGGCCTGGCGGTGCAGGGCAGGGTCACGCTGGCCGTGGCCACGCTGTTCACGGGGCCTCCGATCGCGCCAGGGACGACGATCAGCGGCACGGTCCAGCCGGCGCCGGCGGCGACGGGCTCGAACGTCACGGTGATGATCTCGCCCTCGCTGTCGTAGAGCTTCTGCGACAGGCTGTCCGTGGTCTCCCAGTCCTGGGCGTACTCGACCGTGCACGCCCACGTCGCGGCGCCGACGGCGTTGTACGTGTTGTTGTCCAGGCCCGTCCAGGAGAACGACGGCGCGGTCGGGGTGATGAGGACCGACGAGACGTGCGCGGCGTAGTTGTCCGTCGGGATCAGCAGGGTCGCCTTCTTCATGACGATCGGGGCGACTGCGATATCAACCATGGTGGGCTCCTAGTTCTCGGTGGCGACGATGTTGGACGGGACCTGGACCTGGACCTCGAACACCGGGACGGTGTCGTTCAGGACCTTGTACGTGGCCGTCGTCCAGGTCACGTTGTGCAGGGCGTACAGCGCGACCAGGACGTCGTCCAGGGCCGCGTCCAGGGCGTCCAGGGCGTCGGACCCGACCTGCTTGGCGGTGGCGACGTAGAGCGTCACGGTGTGCGTCATGTGCCCGTCCGGCGCCTCCGGCGTCGGGATGACGGAGGAGCGGTAGAACATGACCGTTCGGCCGGACGGCGTGATCTGCTGGTCGTACGGGACGAGCGTCCAGCCGTCGCCCAGCTCGGTCGCCAGACCGGACTGGAGCCATGTGCGCATGTTGGTCATCAGCCCACCTTCGGGACGGCGGGTGCGGGCCGGAGCAGACGCTTCACGTTCCAGTCCATCGGGAACACCGTGACGGGGAAGTCCGCGCCGACGGCGTTACCGGTGCCGACGAACCCGGACCGGTGCAGGGCGCGGGCCTGGAGCATCTCGGCCAGCTTGAGGTTGGCCGTGATGCTCTCAGGCTCCGCGCCCAGGTAGGTCTGGCACTGCACGTGGGCGGCGTCCAGGAGGTCCTGGACGACGGTGTCGACGTCGGGCCGGTCGGCCCACTGGACGTCCAGGAGCTCGACGTCGGCCGTCGGGTCCACCCAGCTCATGCCTGCCTCCGTTACTCGCCGGCGGTCGGGGAGACCAGGACGTGGCTGTACTTGTCGGCGGTGAACGCCTTGAAGTACCCGTACAGGCCGGTAGCGATCCCGCCCTTGGCGATGTCGACGGTGTCCGCGCGGACGGTCTTGGGGCCGTAGAACGTCTGCGTCTCGGACGCCCCGACCAGGACCTTCCCGGTCAGGGTCGCGCTGGACGACGGCACGATCCGGAAGTTCTCGAACGTGCCGTCGGCCGGGTCCAGGCCGAGCGCGAGCGACAGGTACGCCAGGGCGGCCTGCTGTTCGGTCATCGTCATGTCCCGCCAGAGGCCGGCCCCGACGAGCGCGTGGGTCGGGGTGGCGCGGTCCTGGATCGCGAGCACGCCGGCGACGATCAGGGACAGCGCGACCTTGAACCGGTCGGGGAAGTCGTCGCCCGGGTCGGTCGATCCCGTGATGGTGACGGGGTCGGTGAGGGTGACGTAGTTCGACGCGTTGAGCATGTTGGCCAGGCCGGCTGCGTCGAGCTTGCGCGACAGGTCGTTGGCCGACTCCCGGTAGAACCCGCGCCAGAAGTCCGGGAACTGGGGCGCGAAGTCCTGGAACGCGCGGTCGACGTTGTTGCCGCCGGCGAGCCGGGACGCCGTCCAGGTCACGGCCTCCGTCTTGACCTCGGTGGACGTGATCTCGGTGGTGCCGTCGTAGCCAGCCCAGTCGCCCACGGTCGGGGTCGCCAGGGTGCCGGCGGTGTCGGAACCGGACGTGGTCTCGGCCCACTTCCAGCCGACGCCGTTCAGGGAGTTGAGCGGCCCCGGCGTGTACAGCGGGATGAACCGCTGGCGGTGGGTGCGGAGGCTCCAGACCTCCCCCAGCCAGTTGGGCGCGCCGGCCGGCGTGATGTCCGCGGCGACGGCGTCGTCGAGCGCCGCCAGAAGTCCACGGTCGGGCGTCCCGCCGGCGAACGCCGCGGCGAGCGACTCGAAGAACTCGTCGGCCGACTGGGGGTTGCCGGGGTCGCGGTTCTTCCGCCGGCGGGCGCCGGCGCCGCCCTGCGGTGCGCGTGCCTGCCGGCGGGCGGCCCGGTTCGGGCGCCCGGCGTTCAGCGGCGCCGCGCCGGCGTCGTCCTGGCCGGCGTCGTCCTGCTGGTCGTCGTCGAGCTCGTCGATCTGGTCGTCGTCCATGTCGTCGTCCTCCTGGTCGTCGTCGGGCGGGTCGCCGGCGTCTGCGGCGACCATCAGGGCAGAGGGGAATGCGGGGGTGGTGACGTGGCCGTAGCCGGTGAGGGTGCCGGCGACGAGCTGGCCGTCCCGGATGGTGACGTCGGCCAGCTCGACGCTGATCCCGCTCCGGACGTCCTCGCTGGCCTCGACCAGAAGGTCGTTGCCGGCGGTCGTCGCGAGCACGCGGACGACGGCGTCGTACCCGCCGTCGGAGGCCGTGATCGACACCATGCGGGACACGGGCGCGGTGCCGTCGTGCTCGAGGTTGCCGACCAGGGTCGTCACGTCGTCGGGGAGGGTGACCGATCCGGCCGACGCGGTGACGCGGCCCAGGTTGGTCCGGCCCTCCTCACCGAACGGCAGGAGCCGGTACGTGAGGGTCCGGCGGTCGACGTCGGCGGTGAGGAGGCTTCCGGAGACGGTCAGCGCGACCATCAGATCGACCCGGGCCAGATCGTGCGGCCGGTGACGTCCTCCGGCTCGTCCGGCTCGTCGTCGACGGCGGGCTCGACGAGCTCGTCGCCGGCGTCCGGCTCGTCGTCGCCGGCGTCCCCCTGGACGACGTCCGGGTCGGCGCCGGCGTCCGCCAGGACCTCGTCGACGACGGGCTCGTCGACGACGGGGTCGGTTGCCTTGGTGCTGCGTCGTGCCATGGGTCAGTCCTCGCTGGGTGGGTTGGCGGTGGTCGGCTGCGTCGGGGTGGCGAGCCAGGAGATGTCGAAGTCGATGCGCGTCCCGCGCGGGGTGACGTCGTCCATGGACAGGCGCGCGGCGATCGGAAGCGTCCAGTACGACAGGCACAGGTCGACGAGCTCAGAGCGCTGGCCCTCCCGCGTGGAGTAGGTCAGGGACGCCGTCGACGGGGAGCCGTCCAGGATCCCGGCCGGAAGGTTCAGGTAGTTCGCGAAGTCGATGCGCGAGCTGTTCCGGCCGGCGACGTACAGGTCGGTCGGCGTCTCGCCGTGGACGTTCACCTCGACGTTGTGCGGCGTGTACGCGGTGCCGCCGTTCTGGCGGGCGCGGTCCCAGCTCGAGGTGAGCTCGGAGATCTCGTCGTCGTTCAGATCCACGTCTGCCGTGTTGTGCAGCTCGACGAGCGGGACGGGCGACTTGACGCGGTTGGCCCAGGACCGGGTCATGTTCCGGGCGGCCTGGATGTCCTCGCACCCGATGTCCAGGAGCGCGTCCTGGGGGCCGTCGAAGTAGATGACCTCGTCGGCGTCGACGCGCTGGCCCTGGATCTCGACGAACAGGTCGTCGGTCAGCTCCCACTCATCGAACGGGACGCGGAACGCGTCCAGGATCGGGCCGGGCCCGTTCGTCCTGGACGGGCCGCGGCGGACCGACCAGAGCGACCGTCCATGGAAGATCAGGTCGTCGAACGTCCAGAGCATGCGCCAGGCGGGCGGCTGGCCGGTGTCGGTGCGCGAGAGCCACGCGGGCTGGGAGGGGAGGCGCTCGTCGCGGCGGTAGGCGACGAGCGGGTACCGCGACAGGGTGCCGGCGACGAGCGCGCGGCCCTTGGCGATCGACGAGACCTTCATGGCCTCCTCGCGCGTCGGGATCGCGAGCTCCGGCCCGTAGATGTCCGCGAGGATGATGCGGCCCAGCGAGCCGGGCACGGACCCGGGCGTCGCGACGGCGGCGCCCTGCCACGCCGGCGACGTCGGGCCGTACCCGTCGCCGCGGCTGGTCGTTACCAGCCGGCGGAGCGTCTCGAACAGGGCCATGACACAGAGGGTGGTACAAACCGCGGACCCTGTCGAACGGCTGTACGACAGGGCCCGTGTGTACGGCGCGGGTCAGGCGGCCGCGGTCGTGTGGATCTTCGTCGGCGTGCGGACGGGGAGCTGGTCGAACTGGTAGAGGGCCAGGCTCGCGGCCACGATGGGCGCGGTGTCGGTCGTCGCGAGCCGGCGCGCGAACAGGCGGGCGCCCTCGGTCTGCCGCCAGGCGGCGCCCTCGGCGGCCGCGTTGAGCGAGGACTGGTCGAAGTGCACGAGGATCCCGTCGGTCAGGTTCGACACGACGAGCTGCGCGGCGGCCGCGGCGTCCTTCAGGTAGCCGGGCACGAGCGTCACGCCGCGGCGCCGGCCGATGTCGCCGGCAGGCCCGTGGTTCGCGCCGATGCCGTCGTAGCGGACCGGGAGCCGGTACTTGCGCGCGACCCGGTGCACGACGTCGGGGAGCCAGGACACGCCGGCGCGGTAGTCCAGGATCGCGACGCGGGCGACGCCGGCGCGATCGCGCCACGCCGCGGCGACGGCGGCCGTGGACCCGTCGGGCGCGACGTCGTACGCGAGCCCGAACCGCTCCGGGAGACTCTCGACCGCGACCGCGGCCGCGCGCCAGGCATCCATGTCGATCGCCGCGGTGGACCCGTCCGTCGGCCAGAGGCAGAGGTACTCCCGGGCGAACCGGACCGGGCCGAGCCGGTAGCGGCGCTTCTCGAGCGTGGCCATGGTGACCATGCCGGACGAGATCCCGGGATGGACGCGGCGCCACACCTTCCGGTCCTCGGGGTCGTCGCTGTCCGCGGCGGAGTAGTCCAGGATGCCGGGCGCCATGGCGCCGCCCTCCCGGGCCTCGGACAGCAGCTCCCAGAACATGCCGTCGCGGAACTTCCCGGGCGTGCCGGACACGACGAGCTGGGCGAGCGGCCCGCGCGTGTCCATCAGCGGCAAGACACCGGTCAGGAGGTCGCTGCCGACGTTGCCGTCGAGCTCGCCGGCCTCGTCGATCCAGATGTCGTCGGACGCCTGGGACCGCACGGCGCCGGCGTCGGGCGGCACGGCCCAGATCTTGGAGCCGAGCCGGATCCCCCGCTCCTCGAGCTCCTCGGGGGTGACGTCGTCGAACTCCTCCTGCGAGACGTCGATGACGTTCCCGTCCCGGTCCGTCGACGGCCACTCCAGACGCTCGCGGCCGCCGTTCGCGTAGTAGACGATCCGGCCGGGCCGGCGCCGGCGCGATCGCGACTCGACGGCGTACCCGCGCGCAAGCAAGATCTGCGCGTGCTCGCGCATGATCTGCGACGCGATGTTCCCGGACTGGGCGGTGATGACGACCCGGTGACCGGGCCGCGTGTCGGCGCGGCCGAGCATCGTCGACATGATCGACGTGGTCTTGGTGCCGCGGCGGGGGATCTGGATCACGAGCTCCTGGCGGAGCGCTTCGTTGGGCCGCCGGCGCCGGCGGGCCTCGAGCAGACGCGCGACGCGCCGGCCCTGGTCCTTGAGGTCGAAGCCCAGCATGGTCGCGCCGCGGAGCGCGGCCGCGATGTCGGTGTCGCGTGGTACCGGGGTCGCGTAGCTGGGCCGTGCCATGGGGCCAGTGTGCATCCCCGCTGGTCAGGGCCGCCCACACACACGGCGGCAGGGTCCTAGTTCAAAATCGGAACTGATTTTGCTCACTGTTGAGCTATATTCCCTTCGTGATTTTTGTTTCTTCATTTGTTTCTATTTGTCTTTGAAACTTTTGTCTAAGCTGTGAATCAGTAGAGATTAAGCTATAATCCTCAGCGGTCAGAGGTGGATTCTCCTGGATAGCGAAGCTATAACGCTTAGCGATTTGTAGGGAAGGAATTCCCCGAAGTTATGGATCAGCTGCAAGCTGTTAGTCGGTGGGTGAGATCGCCACGCGAGCGGGCCTCGTGCCGCGCACCTTCTTCCGCCACTTCGCCGACAAGCGCGAGGTGCTGTTCTGGGGCTATCGCGAACTTGCCGACCACTTCAAGGTCTCGTTGGCCAAAGCTCAGGATGGCCTGACGCCAATGGAATCGGTGGTCTCCGCACTTGAGGTCGCCGCGGCCGCCTTTCCTGACCGGCCCGACTTCTCTCGCCGCCGCGATGCGCTCATCGCCGCGACCCCAGAACTGCAGGAACGCGAACTGCTCAAGCTGGCCACGGTCGCCGAGGCGATCCGGCAGGCTCTGATCGCGCGCGGCGTGGCCGAGGCGCCGGCCCAGCTCACGGCCGAGACCGGGATTGCGGTTTTCAAAGTCGCCTATCGCCGATGGATCACCGGCGTCGAAGGCCGCGATTTTCGGGCCGACATCCGACAGACTTTCCGTGACCTCTGCGCAATTGTCGGCGCTGATGACACGCCAGGATCGGCGACCTAGAGGTCCGCCCTCTACAAGATGAACCGCCCGCCCGCGGCCTCAGCGAGTTCAGGACCGAAAAGGACTCCAGGCGTGTACGCGCCGGCGGCAACGCGGCCTCGCGCCAGGCGATGAGCGACCTCGGCCGCCACGTCGGCCGTGAAAGCCATGCCATCGCCCGTACTGAACCAGCCCTCACGGACCTCGCCGGAGTCCCAGGTCATCCGGGCGTGAGCGTAGGACAAGGGGCGGGCCGGCGGCTGCCGTTTGGTAGGCGCGCCCGCTAGCCGGCGGGTGGCGAAGTTCCGCATCGCCGGCACGCGTAGGAGCGCAGCGATCAGCGGAACCAGGTGCCGCATCGGCGCCGCCGGGGCGGCAGTCGACGCCGCGACCACGTAGGGCGCGCCGGTGACCCGATGAGCGACTTCCAGTTCCGCGCTCGGGCCGCCGCCGGTGCGCACGATCTCGCCGTCCGGCAGGGTGAGGCGCTCGGGATTGGCGCCGAGTCCCGCACGCACAAGCCGCCCGTCCACATAGCGCCGCCCGCCGGTCGCCAGAACGTCGACCACGGTCGCTGCGAATGCCACGCCCATGACGCCGTCGACGGATTCGATGGCCGGGATGAGATCGACCCGCGCTTTCGCCGCCGGAGGGCGGCCGGCGCAGAGTTTGAGCAAAAGGCTCTCCGCCGCCAGCACGCCGAATCCCGCGCCACCGACCAAGGTGCGTCCAGCGGCGACTGCGGCGTCATGCCGGTCCAGAAGGGCGATCGTGGCGTCCAGTTCGGCGCAGAGGTCGAGGTAGTGCGCACCGAGCGGAAGCGCTCCGATGATCGCGGGCGCGGATTCGCCAAAGGGGCCAATGGTGTTGACCACCACGCTCGCACGGCTCTTCGCCAGCGCCGACGCCGTCTCGGCCAACGAACTTGAGGCGACCACGCGTGTCGCATCCGACGCGTTGGCCGCCAGGGCGAGCAAGCGCCCCTCGTCACGCCCGACCAGCACCAACGGCAGACCGGCCTTCGCCAGGCGCGCGGCGACGGCGGCGCCGATGCGGCCAGCGGCGCCCAAGATCCAGATCTCACTCATTTCAGGTGTTCCACGAACCAACCGCACGTCGCGGCGATGGCCTCGGATTTGACCGTAGTGTAGGCGGCATAGTGATGGCCCGGCAGGACCACCAGCGACTTGGGCTCCAGCGCGGCGGCGTAGGCCTTCATCTGGCCGGCATAGAGGAAATCACCCTCGGTCACGATCATCCGAAGCGGGGTGGGCGCAATGGCCGACATCAAGGGGCGAACGTCGGTAAATTGGGGCCACTTTGATAACGGAATAAACTCGGATAGGATGAGTTATTCTGACATTTTATCTTTGTTCGAGTTTGATAGCAGGAACAAGTTATCAGGGTTCAGTTAAGATAAAAGGTCTTATTTTAGGAACAACTCATTCTACCATTTCTTAGGAATGAGTTATTTCTGGAGTTAGAACAAGTTATCAAACTGAAAAAGTATAAAGTCTAAGAATAACTCATCCTAATCGACCCCGGGTGAGTTATCCTAACCTATTATCAAAGTGGATCTTAGGGAACATGTTATCCTTTTTTTTCACCGTGTTTATCAATCGAACGCGTACGAATTTTGATATCTCCTTTGAAGTATTATCTTCGCTACACATGAGAGTAGATAAAATTCTGTTCTTTTTATTGGTAAAAGAATTTTTGAAGATTACTTATAAACGAATATTCATCTTTATAATTTCTGATATGAGATCTTGTGAATCTCTTTCTTACGCCTCCACACCATCTAAATTGTAAGCATGGTATTAGGCATCGACTAATTTTGAGATCAAATCACAAAGATGAATGTGACCAAAAGGATCATGATCAATAGAGTGGTATCTTAATTAGTATTCCTTATTTTTTTTTGAGAAGGCGGAAAAAAAAAAGGGTCGTGGGTAATGGACCGTCACTACCAGATGGTTAAACACTTTCGGGCGAATGGGCGTTGACGGGCCTGCTCGGCTTGTTGGCGTCGATCGGACGAACCCACCACACCGATACCGAGGGGTCTCGCTTAGATTTCTCCAGCTCCAGCCCCATCAGACAGACGAGCACAAGCAGCCCACCACTGAACCAGGAGCGGTTTCCAGCCCTTTTCGACACAAAGGGCCCGCACAACAAGCCCAAAAAAGCTAGTGGAGTGGTGAATAATGGCGGAGGGACAATGACAGTGACGGTCTCATAATTGCGTAATGCCTATTGCATCACCTGGTTTGTTCCAACCACCAAGTGTTATAACAGGTTTTTTTAAATTCTTTTCTAAAAATAATTTTTTACAAGTTGGGAGGCCGACTTGAGCTTCATATTTGTACAGTCCGATTTGAAATCGGACGGCTCAAAAAAAGCCAAGTAAACAAAGATCAAATTTTATTTTACTGGACCAAATCGATTTAATGGGCCCAAAGTGATGAGTCTAATGTCAATCTTTCTTTTTTAGATTTCTGTTGAGTCATCGGATCTCAAATTGGACTACACAGACGTGAAGTCCAATCTAAGTTGGCCCTGGTTCGTAAAGGAAATGTTCTTAAACAATTTTTAATAAAAAGGACCTGTTGCACCGGCTGATAGTGGAACAAACCAGGAGGTGTAGATAGTGCTCTTCACAACTATATTGAGAGTTCATGACCAACTACACCGGAGAATGCAATTCTCATGCAACGATATGATTAAGCATGCATGTTGTGGGCTGTTGTGACCCATGAGAGAACACAGGAGGCTCTCAGGCTTTGTTACGTCTCACGATTGTCTTAGATCTGCTGGTTCACGACTTTACACGAGATGTCGTCTTTTTAATAGGCATCCTCGAGAGCCTCCTGAGCACTAGATAAGAAACACATGAAAAATCGATAAGCAAGAAGGGTCGATACAAATCTTAATAAGGTATTTGATTGTTATTTTTTTTCTCAAATTTAAAAAAGTAAGTAAGAGATCTTCTAATCTCGTTTGATATTCATCGCTTAAATTTTAGGTAGAGAATCACATTCTGCGTAAATTCTCTTAAATAAAATAAATCTAGAGTAATTTTTTTAAAAGTTTATTTATTGTATATTTAGATTTATTCATTTATTATAATTTTTATTATCATTATTATTATTGTTATCATTATATAATCTTTAAAGGGGGAGTGGGCCGCTAGGGGTTGAGGAGAGGTGTGCCGGAGGGAGCATTAGGAGGAGTGTGCCGGGCTGGGCGCTGACGAGCGTACCGGGTAAGGAGTGAGGAGTTGTGTACCGACCAAGGCACCGAGTATGCACCCTGGGAGGCAAGACGGGTGTGCCGACGAAGGCCTGGTCGGGCGTATCGCTGGGGAATGGGGAGGCTGTGCCGGGCGAAGGAGCGCACTAGGCATAGGCTGGCTGGGGCGTGTCGGTGGGGGAACTGGAAGAGGGTGTCGGATAAGGGACTCGGCTAGAGGCGCATCGGGGAAGAGGCTCAGCTGAGGGGCGTACCGGCCAAGGGAGTGTGCTGGCCAGGGTGTAGCTGGAAGTATGCCGAGGAGGGCTAAGGCAGGTTGTACTGGTGAAGGCCCATGAAGCAGGCTTGCTGGGTGAGGTCTGGACGGGGCCCACTCCTCTTCCATTCTTATGTCTTTCCCTTTTCTCTCTTCCTTGGTTTTACTCAATTTGTGTGGGTTTTCTCATCCTTTCCCTTAGTCATTTTACCTTTTTCTTCCTCGTGGTACGAGTGTTCAAGTTGCTTAATCATCATTCGGTCCAGTTCTCTTCATATTGTCCACAGTTCCCTTGCCTTGATTGAAGCATCTTATCGTTATTTATTTCATTTGTTTGTTGCACCCTTTTATCTTTTAACATGGTATTGCCCCATTTGTTTGTTGATTCCCTTCCTGACATGTTATTATTTTCCAACAAAAATTTGGCAGCGTCTCCCCTTGACCCGGTTGGTAAGGGAGAAACAGGGAACGCGCCTACATGGAGTGGCGGAACCCGACAATGTGAGGTGCGTGCCAAGGGCGACGACACCTTTAATAAAACATCAGAAAACTCGGGAGGAACGGCGAGTGGGAAACAATTGTAGGATTGACTGTAGGTGCCCTGGGTAGGGGACAAGGTCCAGTGACTAGTGTGCCGGCCTGGGAGCCTATAAGGGCTGGAGAGGTGCACCAGGCTGGTAAGGCAGCTGGGGGGTGTCGGAAAGGCAGGCTGGGGGTATACCGGGCTGGAGCCTCAAGGGCATACTGGGCTGGGTTCTTGAGAGTGTGTTAGGGAAGGCTTAAAGGGGTTAAAGGTGCACCGGCCAGGGGCCGTACCGGTGAAGGGGTGTACCGGTGGAGTATGGGCCAGGGTGTGTCACTGGGGGATGGGGGAAGCTATACCGAGCTAAGGGTGCACCGATGGGAGGCTGGGCAAGGCGTATCGCCTAGGGACTGAGGGGGGCTGGACTGAAGGCTAGCTAAGCGGGACGGAGCCAAAGGGGAGGATTCAGTTGGGGAAAGGGAAGGTTGGTCTGGGTGTTCAGAAAGGCTGGGAGGGCAAGGGTGAAGATATGGGGGCCAGCAGAGAGGCTAGATCGCCGGAGGAGAGGAGGAGAGCGAGCGAATGTACGCAAAGACTCGGAACGACTAGAGACAGTGAGAAACCCATAGAAAAGGGGATTTGCATTCATAAAAAAAGGTGGAAGCCATCATCGGCCAAGTACATCAGGAACGTCGGAGTGGAAGATACAAAGATGAGAGGAGGAATAAAGGGGAAAGGAAGAGGAAATGGGGGGAGTCAAGGTCGAGCAGGGGCGAGGGCACCCTGCTCTCTGATAACGCGAAAGTTCGTCGTTTAAAACATGCGCACTAACAATCTTAAAACAAATCCCAATAAATATGATAAATGTGAAGACTCAAGGGGGAGTCTCCAGGCTGTCTCCGAGCCAAATGGAAGCTGTCATGGCTCACGTGGTGCTCCGTGTACGGTACCGGTGGCTCGCTGACCCGGACCGCTCGTGTGCTCAGGTGCCCGCACCATTGGGTCTGTCGGGAAGTGGAGCGAATAGCACAGCAGTGGCCCCGGGGCGACCGGGAAGTGGAGCGAATAGCATAGCAGTGCCCCAGGGCGACCGGGGTTCATTGTCTATTGGTCGAGGCCGCAATGGGGCACTAAAGCCGCTGAGGCAGGTGCAGGCAGCGGCCACGGTGACTGGAGCAGGGGCATCCCGACTGAGGGTGCCGAAGACTTGGTGGCCCCAATTCCTAACCGATTGCGACTTTAGGAAGAAGGGCTCGCTGGAATGGATGCTCCCTGAGGGGAGCTTTGCTGATATGGCGGTCGATGACAGGAGGCGATACATCGGCCATGCGATCGGATCTGATGGGCTTGTAGAGTTTGTGTCCCATATTGAGTGTGCCCACACTCTGAGGGATGTTCGGGAGGTAGTTGAGAAGGCTGCCCGAGTGTTGGGGCTGAGGTCGGAGCAACTAGTTCCTCTACCATTGACCCCTTTCGGGGCCTCAAGTAAGATCCTTTCCTTAGCATGTTGTCTCAGCTTCATTACTTTCTGGGGTATGTGACTAAGGTGTTGTGCATTGTCGTGCTTGTTGACGAGCTTTGTGGCGGAGGGTGATCACCCTTCA
Source organism: Amorphophallus titanum (assembly GCA_024336825.1). Taxonomy (NCBI): domain Eukaryota; kingdom Viridiplantae; phylum Streptophyta; class Magnoliopsida; order Alismatales; family Araceae; genus Amorphophallus; species Amorphophallus titanum. The sequence continues at coordinate 1,718,522 of JANBPO010002517.1, forward strand.
ACGGGGACATTCTCAGGGAGCAGAGACGGGGGCCCACAGCCTAGACGGAAGTTCCCTCGAGTGGATGCTGAGGCACCTCGAGTCGGCGAGTCCTCTAGGGGACTCGAGGCTGGGGAGCAGGTCGAGCAGAGTCGGCTTTAAGTAAGCATCGCATTCACCTCTTTGCTTCTTGATGGTTTAGCCATGACGACTAATTAACCCTATCTTTCTGGATTTGTTTTTTGTAGCCCCACTGGACACTGGCATAGAGGTGACCTTCTCGCCCCCCCAAGAGATCGACCCTCTACCCGATGACGGGGCCGAGTACGAGATAGACATGGAGGGGTTCCTCCGCATGATGGATGAGGTTGCCTCCAACATCAAGACATTCTCTGACTTCGACTCGTGGAAGGCTTCAGAAGAGGCCCATTCAGGTGAGGGCTTCTAACACTGGACATATGTTGGCTGCGACTTTGCCTGATGTTGGTCATTGATATAACCATTTGTTTTGTGTACGGATAGAAGATGTGTTAGGGGCTGCGGCCCCTTCTGGGGCACAGGGTGGAGCACCCGGACAGGTGGGAGAGCAATCACCAGTAGTGGTCTGAGACAGCTCAGGTAAGCGTCAAATTGCTGTGAAAGGAATCACCCTATCTTTGTTATGCTTTTGACAGGCTGGAATTGTTGACTGGGTTTGTGTTGTTCTTTTGCCAGGTGTGGATGCAACTGCCACTCTGGAGATGATCCGGGAGTTGGCCAGTACTAGCCCGTCAGTGGCTCTCTCATCCTTTGAGGTCGAGTCTGAGTAGGTGGCTCCCTTGTCTCCATCTGTTGCTGGGGATGTACTAGGCATACTACCACTACTACTGGCGAGGATGCCTCTCCCACCTTTGCCCACTGTAGTGTCAGCCTGCACCGTGGGACTGGTCGGGTCCTCTAGCGTGGGACCCTCAGGTAAGCGACTGAGTACTTAGCCATTTGTGGTGGGATTTTCTGGTTTGCCCGTTAATGCTAAGCTCCCTTTGGTATTGGTTGCAAGTACTTCAGGGAAAATGACATTGGCAAAGAAAACGACACGCGGAGACCACCGAGGGCCCTCAACACACCTGGACACGTAGAACAAGGTAAGATGATACCTCACTACAGCCAGAACCATGTCTCAAACTGTACCAAACCGTCGAGACACACACATGGTTACCTGTCAACCACTAGGTGACCCCGGGTTGAGCAGAAACGGACAATGACGACCCAACAGTAGGAAAGAGAATCCTACCGCAAGCAAGAAGACTCCTGGCTGCCTTATAACGCAGTCTTGATCTTTATAGGATGTCAAGAAACATCCACGGGAAAGCGGGTAGACCACAAGGACAAGCCAAGACAATCGGAAACAAAGACGGCGGAAAGTAGGACTCTAGGGCTGTAACACTCCACCTTGAGACCGCTACACAGAGGTGATGGTCTAAGGATGAGCCGTTACACTCTAGAGTAGATAGGACTGTGACGGTCTAATAAAGGCAAGCCACATGGATGTGACAGTCGAGGAATGAGCCGTCAAGGACACCGCCCTACTACAGAACCTAAGACAGACCGACACACGGACGAACACGGAACAGAACCGGCCATCACGACCAATAGGACTATAACGTCCTACTATAGGCGTGTTACACGCTCTGACGCACCCAGATTGGGCCGTCAGGGTGAACAGGCCTAAAACATAACCCGGACGAATGGCATGTAACGGTCCAATGTGGACGCATTACAGCACCTTGGTGCATGGGGGTTGGGCCGTTAGAGCCAACTGACATAGCCAGTAATACTCGATCAAACACGCTGTGACGGTCCAAAGAAGACGCGCCACAGTACTCTAACATACAAGGAGTGGTCCGTCAGAGCAACCAACTGACATGGACATCGAGGACGAGAGGGTTGTGACGCAGCAACAAGGGGGCGTCAGATGGCTGTGATGCTCCAATACTAGACCGTCACACTTCCATAGCCACAACTGACCCACATGCTCAACGGCATGTGACGGTCTATCATAGGGCCGTCAGAGACCTCTGACGGTCAGTTGAACAATCGCTACAACGTCACGGCAGGAAAAATAGTGGAATGGCCGAATCGGCCCATTCCTCACCCCATTCACGCCGAAGCACAGGGAAAACAAAGTCACACGACGAAAAACAACTTCTCAAAGCCAAAAAGTCCACATGCACGCATCAAAACGTGAGATCGAGGCGATTTTGACGAATTGACCTAAATCGAGTCACCGAGGTTCCCGGACTCCTACCAGCCCCGAATGACGACCAATCGACACGAAACTAGCGGGTACGGGATCCTGACATCCCGATGGTCATTTTGGTAGTAATTATACTGTAAATCATCACCATTTTTCGATGAACCCTACAAACCCCCAAAATAGTGGTTTTGTCTAAACTGGCCCGATCTCACCCGATCGAGCACCAAACCACGCACAAAAACAAGGAAAATGTGCAGGAGGAATTAGTATCTCCCTACCTCCACCAAAGAAATCAAGCGCCGAGGTGACTAAACCACGTCGAAAACCATATGGCGAACTGCCAACGTCCGCTTTGAATCCACGAATGGGATCGTGCCAAAAGCATGCCTCCATCACGGTCGTCATCTCAGCAGCTTCACGGCGTTGTCAGCTCACCCGCGATCGCCTCCGTCTGCAGCCAGAGCCGAGGGAATGAGATAACGAGAGAGAATGAAAGAGCGAGAGAGTGAGAGCACGAGTGAGAGGAGAGAGAGGGTGCGGGGGTTAAAAGATTAGGAAATAAAAATTTTTCTAATTTCCAAATATCTGTAATTCCTTGTGCATCCTGGCTTACTCTGTGTGTTGGTCTCTAAGTCCTACAGACCCTTGTAGTGATCATCTCTAGTCTGGACTATTTTCTGCTTAGAGCTTCTATTGTGTTTCACCTCAGTATGAGTTCTAGTTGATCAAGTTTTTAAAGGATCTATTCATCCCCCCTTATAGATCCTGTCTAGCTACCTAACATGCAACTCCCGGAATCAAATCAATAGAGAAGACCACTTCTCTCTCCAAAGGAATACTAGGCAACTCGTCCGGGAATACATCTGAATAATCCCAAACAATAGGAATATCCTTCAGATTGGGTTCCTTATGCTTGGCCATAGTCATAGAAACTAAGCTGCACAACCCTTCTTTAATAATTTATCAGCTTTAAGGGCTGAGATAAGGGATAGGTGTCTAGAATGCTTGACACTCAAAAATAAGAGGTTAGGGTATCCACTAAAGGTTATCGTACCTAATTTGTAGTTGACACTAGCACCGCGTGTAGATAACTAGTCAACTCCCAAAATAATATTATATCTTTTCATCTCCATGCATACTAAGTCAGCCAGTAGGTTGCAACCATTGACTAGAACTTCACTAGTAGGGTAGAAATATTTAATCTTCGATCCCGCTCCAATAGGAGTAGTAATAGTAAGTTTGGGTTTTAACGGGATAGGCCTGATCGGCAAAGTACAACAAAGCTCTTAGATATGAATGAATGCGTAGCTCAAGTGTCAAATAAAATAGAGGCAGACATTGAGCAAACAAAAAGAGTACCTTCCACAATGCCTCCTTCTTTGGTAATGTGGGAATGAGATTTTATTAGATATTAATTTATTTATTTGGTTGATTAGGGATTTGTTAGATTTATTTTATTTATTTAGTTATTGCGTAGGCATGCCCGTCGCTTGCGTGGCAGATTTATTGTGCGCTCAATCTGAGTTGGTCAGACAAAAGTAGAATCCGTGTCGTGACCGGAAGTGTGTCATACCATAAAGGCTATGACGATAATTACATCCTTCGAGAAGGAGAAAAATACTTGATTAATTGCCAAGATAAAGAATCATCGGGGCTGAGTAAGTATGTAAGCACATGCGAATTTAAAAGATGATATTACGTGATGTAGGAACTAAACACACATCCAAGCATGCAATGCAGTGGTATTTATTGTCCTTGTAATTCCCCAGGTGTTTCAGATATTTTTTGGATATTTATGTGTATCTTTATCTAATGAGCCTTCAAAATACTGTGCAGGGTGAACCGTTGCGTTCTCCAACTCCGGGACATTACCAACACGTTGTACTCTTTTTGAGGATTGCGGAGGAAATGTTTCCATATTTTTTATATTTTTCAAAATTTCTATATATAACCCCCTAACCCCCTCTCTCTTCGCATTCTCTCTTTCTCACACTCTCTCATCTCTTTCTCTCCCCCTCTCCCCCGGGTGGCTGACGGTGGCAGAGGAGGGCAAGGTGGCGATGGTGTGAGGGTGGGGAATGTGAGGATGGGTTGAGGTTCGAGGTGTGGTGGCATGGTGAAGCCGATTCGCGAGCTCGGGGCACCGACGGGGTTTCTAGTGTTATTTTCACAATGGATCGGCGTCCTCAGTGTGTGGAATCTTCGGTGGAGGTAGAGAGACGGTTCCCCAGCTCGTGTAGTTTAATTCCCATGACTTTGGTAGCCCTGTTGTGCACCTCTTATTTTGATGATGATAATCTACAACTCATTGTATTCATTAATGAGGAAGTCCAATGACATGAATATTAGCTTGCACATGTTAATGTTTAAATGCCAAATAAGATGTGTAGACTTATCTATGGGAGAGAAGGGGTCATGGGGGGGAACGTGGTGGAGCTCGTTGGGTAGAGGCAAGAGCAAAATGAGCTCACTGGTGTATGGACCCACCGTGCAAACAGAAGTAATAGAACCCAAAGATGGGTATATGAAGCTAATACACCTAGGTGGGTCGGGTCTAAGAGCCAACATGTTGGTCAGCTCCATTTTCCAACCTAATCCCTTAAGCAGATCATCCATGGTGTCCATGAAGTAAGAGGACTGGCAGGTGGTGCTAAAAGATGTAGTGGACACTGCTTGTAAGGCTGGCTCTATGGGAGGGTATCCAGGGATCGTGGCATCCGGAAACAAACCCTTCCTTAGCCAACTAGCTAATGACTCTTCAATAATTACCTCACCCTTTAGAAGCATGAGGGGCTCCGTATGAGGTTCCACAGGTGAAGGCTATGGTGAATCATCTCCCTTGGATGGGGAGAGGACGTCCTCCATGATTGGGAGAGGACCTAAAGACTCCATAGGTGGCACCGGGTTAAGACTACCGACTACGACCTCCTTAGGCTTGGGCAGGAGTCTGTCAATTTGAGAGCACATCCTATCCACCCGATCTAAAAAGATTTTCAAGAGTTTGAAAAAGGTGGAGCTTGGAGTTGGGGCATCATGGTGGTTTTGCTCATAATGGCTAGGCCTAGGCTTGGGTCGAGGCTCATCCACGTGCGGGGCTCTTTGCCTCCGACTATGGCCTTCCAGGTGGGAGGTGACTGGGTGGGGAAGGTTGGAGGTGACTGGGTTGGACCGGTTGGAGGTGACTGGGTGGGGAAGGTAGACCCTTCTAAACCCCTTCTTCATTTCCCACCATGACTTGATGGGCCATTGCCTCTTAATCTCTCTCAAACATTTAATGCTTCTACACTTTTCGGCCGCTTCATGTAAAAGCCGCTCTTTGGCGAAAGAGCATTGCCTGGCCTCGGATATGGGGTAATAATCAAAATATTTATCCATGGCAGCTTCCCAATGTAGGTAGTCGCTCGAGACCCTAGAGCCATGAAAGTTCGAGGCTTTGGGCCTACGGAAGTAGAGGGGATGGTTGCCAAGCCCATGGGTGACATGCAACCAGTTATATGACCTGGGTGACTTGGAGTCCATTGGAAATTGGGGGAACTACAAGATGGACATGCCGACACAAAGAGACAAGATATGCTGACTCTCTAATGGACTAGACACGATCCTAAAATAGCAATGCAAAGTTGAAATGCAGACTCGAATGCAAACCTAGGCTTAACCAATATTCGATACGTGGTAGAGATATCAATCTGAAGACCAATCTCATGCAAGGAGGCTACCTTCCAAATAGGCTTAACCATCCTTCCAGTAACGCCTTTTGATATACCAAATGGAGGAATGACATGCAAACCTAGCACAAGACTACCCTATACTCAACCATTCTCTGATACCATTTGATGCGAGATGGATGAGCTCTGATACCAATTTGAATGTAATCCTGAGACTCTAGGCAAGCTCGCTTGTCACGCCACGACGTGGAATATCAGAACGTGACAGTAGAAAGAGTTAAAATATGTTGATTTCAAGACATGTTGTGATTTGGGTTAGCAATTCAATAACTTCAACACAATGCCACGACAACGAGAAGAATAATTCCCAAAATAATCATTTATTCCAACTAGTTGAACCTAATGTGTTTCAACATCCATCGACAACTAGAAGTACCAAAGAAGTTCTCAAAATCCACTAACATCGTTACATCACAACTTAAATAAAATACAACTTTGAAAAGTAAAATTGTTAATTTCAAATGCTACCCCGACATTACATAACATTCTGGCTATGAATGACATATCAAATATGCACCAGCTGTACAATCGAGCCTGGTTTATTCAAACCTAGTTCAAAGACTCCCCCACCCATTCCTTGTTTGAGGCCCAAAAGCCAAAATCTGTCAGGAAGACCCATGGCCCAGTTATTGAGGGAGTACAAACCAATGAGCGGGTGTAGGCTGTTAACCAGTCTGCTCCATCCCATTTCCAGCAGCCTCCCCACAACCCCCAGTTCTCCGCTCCACTAGCTCCCCGACCATCATTCCTAGCACCTCAGCAGCCGTAACAACCACCACCACACCAACCTCAGCAGCCACCCCAATACCACAATGTTCCTCCTCTTGCTGGCTGTACACCTACTCGACCAGGTCTGAAAAGAGCCCATTATCCTCCACTTCCCGAAACCTTTCCAGACATTTTCTCGGCTCTAATGTACACTGGTGACATACAGCTCCCTCCGAAACATCAAAACTGGAATCCAGCCGTCGATCAGTCAAGATATTGTATATATCATCGACAGCCCAGGCACACAATTTAAAGATGCCATCAATTTCATGATTTAGTGTATGATCTGCATGAGGGGCAAAGGATTGATTGGGCCCAGATGCATAACTTAATAAAAGATATTAAGGAGAGAAGAAGACAGGCAAGGCCGTAGCAGCCAGCACCTCAGCAGCAATAGCTTCAGCAACCCCAACCTCAACCTCAACAACAACAGCAACAACCTAACCTTGGGATTCACCAAAATCCCAAGCCAGATCATCTGCCCGCTCCTCCACAACATCCACCGGCACAAGTTAATGTTGTTCACCGCCCAGCCCCTAATGCTGGGTGGTCTTATGACGATGAGACTCCCGCTCACCTCCTGGCCTTCCCCCACACATACACCAACTCCCCCGCACCTTCCGTTCCCTCCATCCTCTGGCCCACCACCTTGACCACCACTCTACCCACTATTCCCTCTAGTCCCCTCGTTACAACCACCATATTGCCCATCATTCTACCGATCCTTGCACCATCACCCACCATACCTTCTATCGTCACCCCGCCACCTAACCCTTAACCCATCACCCCGTTGCCAGGGCCCGTCAGACCAGCCTCTGCCACCATCACCCCCACTCCTATCCCTACCACTCACCCTACCTAGCCAATTGGGAGTCCATCCGTCGCCGTGACGGTGCAAAACCTTGCCCTTAGGAGCGGGCGCTTATTTCAGAGAAGCTACCGTTCTACTGGTGCACCTGCACCCAACCCCCCAATTCCTTCTTCAGTAATAGAAACAGAAGAAACCGATCCCTTTCCTGGCACCAAATATAATTTGTTGCAACACCTGGATCAGATGCCAGCCAAAATTTCTATCCTAGAGTTATTAAGGAGGTCCATACTACACCAGGATGCTTTGAAGGCTTTTCTATAGAAAGCCATGGTGAGCGAGGATGTGGCAGTGGATAGTTTGCCATTGGCATTGGCCACAATTATGAAGGGGCCATCTATTTCTTTTTCCAAGTCAGAGCTAGCACCTTTGGAGGCACGCCAGATGCCACTATGCATTTTAATTTCATTAAATAAAGTGGCCGTTGATTCAGCTCTAGTGGACACAGGAGATTTGATGGGGACATCGCCTCCCTTGCCCACACTCATGGCATGTCTACTCACCTCGGACACATCTAGCATGGTCTAGTTATCTATTTTGAGTCATGTGATGTATTTTCTTATTTTATGAGAGTCATATCCTTGTATTAGGTAGGCCTGGGGTCATCTTCGCTTCCCAGATTGACTTCTATCAGCTCATCAACTGTGGCTTGGCCTCCATCTTCTTTCTCTATAGGTGCTGGATGAAGGTTGATGAAATATGGGATATCATCTTCGGGGCTGAGGGCCTCGATTTCGTCATATGACGTCATCAGAGCTTCTAGAGGATCCTCTATTTCATTCAACATCAACTGCGCGGACTATTTTATCAGCAAATCCACTACCGTTGTAGCTTCCAAGGGCGAGAAAGTAGCTTCGTCCCCTGCAGATGGGATTACAGCCGTGACAAACTGGTAGTTGTTCATCATCGGGCTGGAACAGCATCTCGGTCTTGTAGTAGAAGGTGAGGAGGCCACGCCTTCTGGGGCAGTTGCATCTTCAATAGAAGTGGCATTCTCTTTCTCGACAGCATGCGCCTATTGATCAGAGTCGGCCGAGGCTTCCCTGATTGGGAGGAGAGGTGCTGAAGTCATCATCAATAAGACTCTAGTGGAGGGAGAGACCCCTACTTCTTCAACATCTTCGGCTTCACTGCTGCTAGCCATATCAAACTTGGCCTGAAGGCCCCCTCTTCAGGATAGACTTGTTCCTAGCATCGGCAAGGAATCACGATCTCCGCTTCTTGATTTCCGGATTGAGCCAGCTCAACATATTCAGCTTTCGCTGGGCACTCATCAAAAGTTGCCCCCAGTGGGCTGTCTTTAGCAGGGTAGAAGGCGGAGATGATGTCCACTTCGTATCACCCACTGTAGTAGTATTCTTCCAGGGAGAAGCCCAACCCTGGGTGCTGAGAGATGCATCTCAGTTCCTTATCCAGACTTGCGGGATACCACATCTTCTGGAAAGCCTCTTTGTCTTTATGTGACAGATCATAGGGGATGTGCTGCTTCCGGAACATCTTGGCCATCCGATCTGTTGTGTATGCTAGGCCCTGAACGGGAACTGACGGGTTCTCTATATCTTCAGGCAGACAGCAGTCTATATCCTCCCGAATAGGGTGTTCTTCAGCTGTGTAGAGCAAGTAGTTCGGCCCGTCTATCTGCGCCACCTCCCAAGCTTTGAAAGGCTCTATGGTAGGGTTATCGAGGCCAGAAATTGGCTTGGTGAGGCCCTCTGGGACCCCAATGTGGTCGTGCTACTGATCGACCTTGACTTCATTTGCTTCGGGGTATACGGATGGAGGTGCTACTCTGCCCACGTTCCCGGAGACGGTGATATGGGAGACTACCTTGGGCTTTACATATCCGCACGGCGGTGGTGGGTACCAGCTGTCGTCGGATGTGTTTCTTGATGCCCCCGCAGGGGTCTTAGCTTTAGAGGTCTTCTGGGACTGCCCCGCATATAGGTTGGCGTCTGCCAAGTGACACTCGAATACTTCAAACGGGTGGAGGTCAGCAAATATCCTTTCCTCTTTCCCTTCGAGACCATACTCGATGCATTGGTGGAGCGTGGAGGGCACCACCATGTTCACATGCAGCCATGGGTGGTCGAGCAGTGCCTTGTACAGGGTGCGTGAGTCTATGACATGGAATTGCACCTTCGTTGTGAAATCTGCCAGGGTAAGTGTGAACTCTGCCACCCCCATCGACACTTCACATTTTTTATTGAAACCGGCTATACGCATATCCCTGACTTTCTCGAGACACACATTGAAGTGATGCCTCTCATATATTCTATAGGGCAGAATGTTGACTGCTGCACCAGGGTCAATCAGAATCATGATCAGCTCCCTCCCATTCAGATGGCCCTTCAGGTATAGTGACCTATTATGGCTTTAAAGCTTCATATTCTGCTTCATTATTTGTGCAAGCTTTGTTGATTGAACAAGAAGTATGCAATACTTCTCCTTCAGGGGATTTGAGGACGATGCCCGCCCCTGCTCTAATTCTTGTCTCTCTAGACGGGGGTGTTTCTATTCTCGATGCACTATCGAAGTATAGTTGCCAAGTGGCTTGCTGGATCTGACCCACCTCCAAAGTTTCATCTTCGGGGAGCTCTGTGATCAATGGAAATTTTTTAGGTACTGGGTGCGTTGTAAAGAAATCTATAATGGCTTGACCTTTAATGGCTATTTGCGACACATAAGAAATGTCAAACTACATGAGAATGATGGCCCATTTGCCCAGTCATCCTTTCAGGACCGACTGAGAGAGTATATATTTGACCGAATCGGCCCTGGATATCAGCTTGATGTCATGGGACAGCATGTAGTGCCTCATTTTCTTGGCTGTGAAGACCTGTGCGAGATAGACTTTTTTAATTGTTGTATATTTTGCTTCGACCCTAACCAATCTTCGGCTGAGGTAGTACAGAGCTTGTTCTTTTCCTTCTTTATTGGTCTGGGCTAGCATTGCCCCCAGAGAATATTCTGTGGCCGCTATGTACAGGATCAACGGTCGCCCTTTAACAGGTGCCCCCAGGATTGGCAGGGTATTCAAGTATTCTTACAGCTGGTCAAGAGCCCTTTGACATTCTTCACTCCAATGGAACGAGGTATCTTTCATCGTCAATTTGTGGAACGGCTGGCACCACCCAAACAGGTTAGAGACGAACCTATGGATGTAGGCTAGCTGGCCTTGCAATGACCATAACTCTATCAGGTTCCTTGGAGGAGGCAGCTCCTGAATAGCCTTGATTTTTGTGGGGTCTATCTCAACTCCCTGGTATCTAACGACAAGGTGCAAGAATTTTTCACTAGAGATGCCAAAAGTGCACTTCATCGGATTCATTTTCAGTTTGTGCAGTCGCAGCCTTTTGAATATAATTCTGAGGTCAGCCAGATGGTCCCTACTCTTCCTTGTCTTGACGACCAAGTCATCGATATAGCATTCAACTTTGCTGTAGAGTAACTTGTCAAATATTTTTATCATTGCCCTTTCGTAGGTGGCGCTAGCATTCTTGAGGCCGAAGGGCATCCGTTTGTAGTGGAAAATCCCTTTAGGTGACTGAAAAGCTGTATGGATTCTGTCGTGCTCAGCTATCCAGATCTAATTGTATCTGGATGATCGGTCCATGAATGTTAGGGCCTCATGGCCAATAGTGGTGTCGATCATTACTTCGATGATTGGCACTGAAAAATCATCCTTCAGACAGGTTTTATTCAAGTCTCAAAAATCCACGCAAATCTGGATCTAGCTATTCTTGTTTTTGACAGGCACGATGTTGGCCAGTCAAGTAGTGTATTGATTTTCCGCTATGAAGTCAACGTCTATCAGCTTGTCGACCTCCTTGCAGATTTGACTTATCAATTCGGGCCTCATTCACCAGGGTGATTGCTTCACTGGCTCTGCTTTAGGGTCAATGGCTAGGATAGGCTGGGCAACTGCGGTGCTAAGGCCTAGCATCTCTTTGTAATTCCAAGAAAAATAGTCTCGAAATTCCTGGAGTAGCTTTACATACTCCCCCCTCTCTTCGAGTGATAAAAGGGCACTGAGGAAGGTTGGCCTGGGATCATCCTTTGTGCCGAGGTTTATTTCGACCAATTCATCGATAGTGGCTTGGCCGCCATCTTCTATTTCCAAAGGAGCCGGCTGCAGGTCTACAAAGCCTTCATCATCTTCGAAGCCAGCCAGGAAGTATGCCTTGTGCATCTCTGTTGATATCAATAGTGTGGCTGTTAAGCAGTGTTTGGTAGATACTAGAGCATCCATTAATGTGCTGCCTCCCAGCACTTTAAAAATGTGTGGCATTCCGGACAATCAGATTAGGCCATCTACTATTACAGTCACTGCTTATGACAACACAAATAAGCCGCCTCTAGGCATGATTACTTTGAAAGTCAGGCTAGGTCCCGTGTCCGTTACAACAGATTTTCATATTCTGGACATGGATCGGACTTTTAATGGCATTTTGGGACGTCGTTATATTAAAGAGCTTGATGCCGTGCCCTCTACAAATCACTAGTGTATAAAGTTTCCACATAAAGGGCGTATCATCAAAGTCACTAGTATGCCTTTCTTGCCATCAGTTGATATACACTCTGCAACCTCATTGCCCTCCATATGGCAGGCTAACAGACCTTTGTTATCAGTTTTGGATCTTACTGATCCGCAGCAAGACTTGTTAAGGCCGCAGTTTTCACCGCCGGTTTCAACACCAACATCGCCCCTACCTACCAAGGGGAAGAAGAAGAAGAATATGATAGATGCCCCAAGTTGGAATATAATGATGAGAATGGGGTACAGATCTGGCAAGGGTTTGGGTGTTAATCTTCAAGGTAGGGTAAAGCCCATTAAGAAGTGCAAGTTAATTTCTCGAGACGGCCTAGGGTACAAGGGGCTAAGCAAGGAAACATTCGATGAAAACAATGAAGAACCATGGGAAGCTATGACTTCTACTCTCAAGACAGACAGACGACCACTCACATGGTCCTTACATATTGATTTTGTTAAGGGGCCCACTCAACAAGCTGACGAGCAAACTACAATGATTACTTCATTGCTAGATTACCAAGATGTGCATTCACGCCAATCCGCTCGTCATTTAGCACCACTAGTCACTTATAAGGCCCTGGAATCTTTAAGGCCTTTTAAAAGAAGAAAAATGGATGATCCAGAGTGTGAGTGGTATCAGTGGTTTGATATGAATGACATTACTGTTGCGCTGAGCCGATTATTTATGCCCACTGATCCAAAATGGCCACCATTGATTCATGAGTTAATAGAAAAGCTGGTAATCATCACTGACAAAAGGTAGATGTTGAGTAATTATACTAACACAGGGGAGCCAGACGTGCTATTCGAGGAAGGTTTCACTACCGACAGGCTATGGGCCGGCCTCTTTTCCCTTAACTCCATTCATCCCTCTATGATTTATTCCATATATTCCAAGTTTTTTAATAACATTCCCAGACCACCCGCAGTCTTGATCTCTCTATCTCAAGAATTCATCCAAGCTCCATCAATTCCTCTTTCATTCATTAAGCAATTTTCTCAACTTTTTATCACGCCGCTACACGGGCAATCCATTAATCAATCTTTGATCCGCGAAGTCACTAATCTTTACATTTCTACACCATCATCCTCTACCCCTCCCCTTCATTATTTCACGATCCTTAAAAATGAAAAAAAATGCCAACTTTCCAACTCCCCAATCCACCTCCCTCGTCTCTATTGAGGAGACCTCTTATCTCCTTCCTAAGTGTTCCCCGATCCAAGGGCCGCTCGTTCCAGGTCCGTTAGCGGACCTCCTCTACCCCTCCAACGAGGGAACATCTTCTGTACCACCTCCTATATCCACTTCCTCTCTTTCCTCTTCTTTTCCTTTTCAGTCTGCATTTGGTAATCATGCTAGTTGTTCTTCTTCCTCTTTTAATCTTAAGAGTCCAGGGGTAGTTGCTACTAAGATTGGAATTATAGCAGCTAGGTAGATGAAGCTTGCTATCTGTCGGACCTTTAACTTGAACGCACCCCACTCAGGCACCACCTTCAAATCATGGTTGCCAAATAGGTCGCGTCCTGATGTTGATCGCGGCCAGTCGGGTGACCGCGATCTGACTTTTCTACTGGGGGGTTTACCAGTGCTAGGTAGAGGGGGGCCAACCTGGTCTAGGTAAAGGATGGCCAACCTAGTCCTAGTAAAGGGGAGATCAACTTGGTCTAGGTAAAAGGGGGTCAATCAACTTGGTCTAGGTAAAAGGGGGTCAACCTGGTCTGGGTAAAGGTTTGAGGGGGGATTTACCCTGGCTGGGTAGGCCTTGTTGTCTGCCGGGGCTTCAACTTGAACGTGCCACTCCCAGGTATGACCTTTTGAACGTGGTCATGATGCAGGCAGCATCGTGATCTAATTGCATCCAGTCAAGCAACCGCGATCAGGCTGAACCCCGCTAGTGGCTCCCGAGTCCGAGTGTGACTCGGCTATTGAAGCCATCAGCATCGGCCATTGGTGAAGTGTTCGGGAGTGATTCCTGCTTCTTCATAGGGAACCTGTGGGACACAGTGAGTCTTTCGAAACCCGGGGTTGGCCCAGTTGTTAAAGTGTCTACAGCACGGTGTCGCCTACGGGATGCTCGAGAGTGGTCCTTGACTCCTCGTAGAGTGCCACGTGATACGGCAAGTTGTCCTGAGCCTCAAATTTGATCCAGTCGTCAAGAAACGGTTGGCATGGTGCCATTCGTTCGGGGGCGATCCCCATCTATCGTGTTGTGCCATTTGATACAGCAAAATGTCCCAATTTCTGAGCTCGACTCGACCGGCAGAGTGCTTTTAGTGTCATGCCATCTTGCGCTATCTAGAGAGTAATCCCCCTTGAATTTCAATTAACTCTAGAAAATAGACGGGTGCAACAGGCACCAAACACTAACAATCTCCCACTTGCGTTAAAGTCAATCACTTACATGTCTGATCCCCATCTTGGAGCGGTGACACTCAAACACAATTTGAGACAACTACTTTGCAAATGGGTCTGCAATGCTATCTTCAGATGGAACTCTTTCCACAATTACTTCTCCTCGAGCAGTGATCTCTCTGATCAGATGGAACTGCCTCAAAATGTACTTTGACTTTTTATGAGACCTCAGTTCCTTCGCTTGAGCAATCGCCCCATTGTTATCGCAAAACATGGGGACTAGAACAACATAATATGGTATGATGTCTAACTCAGTTATGAACTTTTTCATCCAAACCGCTTCCTTTGCTGCTTCTACATTTGCGATGTATTCCGCCTCAGTGATCGAGTCAACAGTGGTCTCTTACTTAGAACTTTTCCAACTTACTGCTCTTTCATTCAGGATAAACATGTATCTCGAATTCAACTTGTTGTCGTCCACATCTAACTGGATGCTAGAGTTGGTGTAAGATTCTCACTTCAAGTCGGCTCCTTCATAGACTAGAACAAGATCCTTAGTCCTTCTCAAGTGCTAAAGGACGCATTTCACGGCCCTTCAGTACTCCTAACTTGGATCCGCCTGATACCTTCTCATAACACTTAGAACATGCTATATCATGGCGTGTACATAGCATAGCACACATGATAGACCCTATTGCCAAGGCATAGGGAACTCTACTCATGTCCTCCCTATCTTTAGGAGTCTTTGGGGACATATTCCTAGGGAGGTAAATTCCATGTCTCATTAGTGTGAGGTCTCTCTTGGAATTTTTCAAGCGAAACTTTTTGACAATGGTGTCTATGTCACAATATATTAGAATCATCAAAACCATTGTCAAAGACAATGAGGGAGCGCACTGAACCCAACAGACCTATATGTGCTATATGCCAAAACATGCATGGGCCTTTATGTGCATGATATATAGAGAATGGACCGACCTCTAGTGTTCAATCTATGAACGTGCATGGACCTATATCTGAGAAAGATGAAAACATGCACCGACCCTAGAAACTGTAGATGCCATCGAAGCCATGCAAGGATGCAAGTGTGTGCTGACCTTAGTTGTGCATAAACAGACTATGCACCGACTTTGGTATGCATTCTAAAGAAATGTGCACCGACCTTATTTTGTCCTTAAATTCCAAGATCCCCACGGAGGGATGACAGATTAGCTCTTGCAAACTAGACTCTTCGGCCAGCAATTGCGTCAGTGTCTCCTCAAGAGAGGCGGCCTGCCCTTCTGCCAGCTCCGCCCCCTCTATATTCTGGACCTACTGTTGTTCATTTAATTCCAGCTCTGCCTCGACTCGGGGGAGTTCGACGTGTAGTTCGGCTATCCAAGCATTCAAGGAAGTCTGATGCGGAATAGCGGTGTTGGCAGCATCCTGCATCTACTAGGCGGTTCCTCTTAGGGATGCAATAGTGGTTCGACACTCTGCCCATTCAAACTTTATGGCCGTCAGCGGATTTGCTACACCATGGCTGACAAACTCCCTTTTGTTTATGTATTTCAGAAGCAGGAGAACTCACTGCGTCCAATCCTCCGTGGGGCAGCCAAAAGCCAATAACATATGAGAGAGGTGTTCCATGAAACTCCTCAACTACACATAGGTCAGATCTTAATGGGTTGTCACAGTCTGCCGCAGTGTCTCCAGATATTGTGACACTAGCTCGCTTGATGACTGCAAACCAAGCGATGGCGTATCGGGGAGCTGAAATTCCACGCGACTGTCGACTATGGCTCAGATATCATCCTTCGGCTCCGAAGATGATGACGGCATGTCTTGTAAAGCACCCGCGCTGGAGCCGGTCCGGATAATCAGTGTAGTGGAGGAAGTCTCGGTAGCGGCAACCTCTCCCCCAACTTCGGACAAGGGCGCCACGGTTTGGGCTTCAACACCGGGAAGTGGTTGGGCACCATCGCCGACTTGTCCAATTTCCACCAGTGCTGATTCCGTAGCAAGGGCTAAAGCCGTGGAGACCCCGGTCGCATCTTCCACAATTTCTCCCGCTTCTATTTCTGGAATGCCCTCAGCACCTTGGAACGATTCTCCATCAGTGATGAGTTGCTACTGCTCCAGAGCCGTGATCGGTTGGTCAGACCCAGCAATCACACCTGACACTTCCAAACCTGCTGCTATGATATAATCTTTCGGGTAGCGTAAGGCTATGGGCCTCAGGACATGTCACGCCCTGAGCTTTTAATATAGTGGAAGGAATCTCGAGAATGTGGACAATGGGCATGGTAAGCCTCTCGCATGTAAGAAATCAGAGGGCAAGATAATCACCTAAAAGCAGATGAAGTAATTGCTCGAAACTCTAACTTTATTTCATAATATTAATAACAAAAGTACATAAGACCATTACTCTTGACATCTTTCTGTCATATGACTCAAGGAAGTAGAAAATTACAATATGACTCGACTAGACACTAGATAACTAGGGCATCTCTCGTTCCAATAGACCATCAATCGCTCTCAGACCCACTACTTGCATAATCCGAATCTGATTCACTAGTATCTCCTAAAAAGATGAGAAAGTAGGTATGAGCACACTTGCCCAGTAGGTATCTTCGTATCAACATGAAGGACACCCAGAAGTCCCGGGGAAGGAGAATCAAGTGAATGTTGGAAATTGGAATGAGAGAATGATATAGGCCGAGGCCTAAATTTGTAAGAGGAGGGAAAATTTGGAGGATTCAGAGGAAAAGGAGAGGAATGGGGGTGTGTAGACCCGAGAAGGGAGGAGAAGATGATGGAAACAAGATTAGATGGAGGAAAGTACACCACCCAAGGGTGGGACCTGAGTAGAAGAAATGATGAATGGAAGGAAGGAGAAAGAGAAGTAGTGGCCCCTCGAGTGCACAACGTGTGGCCCTTAACCTTGTGCCGCCTCATCTTCTTAGCAGAAATCTCTTGATAACAAACCCACTTGGTGCGGGCTCGAACCTTCAGACTCCTTACTTTGAAATACCTTCTCAAATAACGAGCCCATCTAGTAGACGACCTAGCCCGGTTACAAACATGCTGCCTTATCAGGGCGGTTGCCCCTAGACACCCAGTACTAGCAATAGTTAGACATTCTTGAACATGTAATTCCTCAGAAGGATGAACATCATGAAACCACAGAGTTTTGTCTCTTGGTAGAAGTATCTTGAGATTCGACAACTCCACTTGGTAATCAGCCATGAAGCATAATTCCCTTGCTAGAGGGGAAGGATGAAAATGAGGGAGGGTAATGCATGGTGTTGACATGGCTGGCTTGCTGATAAACCGAGGGAGACTGCATAAGGTGTGCAGAATGTCCTTGGAGAATGTCAAAAGTACGGCCAATTTCCCCTTGAATATAGAATTCATAATCTACTTGGCGGCCATATGAGTTAGCACAATACAAGTAATGAACCCCTCTTGGCCAGTTATCTGAACTATAATGGAGCGAGAGGAAATAATAGCATCCATGGTGAACCCTCCGGCAAGCAATGAGATTGCCCTCGATCTCACTCTTGAAGAAACTGGCATCAGTTCAAGAGAGCTCTTCTTGGCAACCATCATGGGAAATGCAGGCTCATCATCCCTAAAATAATCAGGGACCAGGACACGGGCCGACATGCGACAGATATAATCTTGAAGCTCAAAGTGTATAGCTATCACTGAACTGTTCTGACTCAGCTTATTATCACCTTGGGGACCAAACCCAAGGGTCACCAAAGGTAGTGCACGCCTGCTCCGTGTGGCAGAATTGGATGGAGAAGTGGAAGTAGGAGTGGTGGGTTCGGGAGGTGTGAGGGCTCCAATGGGGACGGTGATGGTAAGTGGTAGCATAGGTGATGTGGCAATGATAGGCTCGGGTGAGGGTGAAGGCATAGGTGAAGGTGAGGTGGTAACGATGGGTTCGAATGTAGGTGAAGGAGTAGGTAAAGGCCCAGGCGAAGCTCACTCAGGCTTGGGCATGGAAGATGGCAGAGAAGGGGAGGATAAGGTAAAAGACAACGGCGGCGATGAAGGCGACGGTGGTGGGCTAGGCAATGAGGATGGTAATGGAGATGGAGAAGGTAATGGAGGCAATAGAGATGGTGTCAGTGATGAAGACGGTGAAGAGGAGGGTCGCGGTGCCCACCATCGATGTATCGAAATGATGCGTCGGGCAGGGTCGGGAGTAGAAGTGGGGGTGGTAACTGGAGTAGAAGAAGTGGAGAAATTAGCCTGAGCAGAGGCTTGGGTTTGTGGAGATGATGGAGACGGGGTAGGAGATGGCGAAGGTAATGAGGTAGATGGAGATGGAGATCAAGGTGATGGAGTAGGCAACGGTGGAGATGGAGATGGAGATGAAGGTGATGGAGCGGGTACGACACTAGCCAAAGAATCACAGGGTTGCTGTGTGGTTTTTTCCTTTTTTGTGGGGGGGGGGTGGGTTTTGGGGCGGGGGGGGGGGGGGGGGGGGGGGGGTCAAGGTAGTGTGACACCCCTAGGAAGGTGCGTTAGAGTTAACGCATCCAACCTTCCACCTAACGCACCTAAGATGGTCCGTTAGGGACTGTAACGCCCCTGGAGGAGCGCGTTACAGCCAACTTAGTCCTGTGGCCTAACGCACTAGCGTGGTCTAATAGGTGACGTAACGCCCCTAGAGGAGCACGTTACGTTCTGTGTTTACTCGTGACCGTGACGCACCTCTGTTGGTCCATCAGGTTCTGTGATGCATCAGAGTAGGTACGTTACAGTTCGTTTCATACCGAGTGTCTGACGCACCTGAGTTGATCCGTCAGGTCACTGTGGCGCACCAGGGTTGGTCCGTCATAGCCTGTGGCACAGCAAGGTTGGCACGTCACAGTGCATTTTGCACCGTTGGCCTAACGCCCCTGTGTTGGTCCATCAGACCACTGTGACGGCCCAGCGATAGACCGTCAGAGCTTGTGGCGCGCCTGGATAGGTCCGCCAGGCTCTGGACTACACCGGGTGGTTTGCAGTCACGTTTCTTCTCTGACTGTGGTCACCATGTGACGGTGCTGGTACGTGAGACGGTCCCCATACTTCATCAGATTCGGACGTTGTTTTCCGTGGCTTGAGAGTCTACTCCTTCAGAGACACTCCACTAGTCATAGCCTTCGGTACACATGTACTGGCCCACCAGGGAGTGGTGGAGGGGCTACCCTGAGGATGGTTTTTAGACTGGTTTCCGTCGGGCCCTACATCGTCAGCCAGTGTCCGGTTGAGGGGAAAACCAGTTAGAGGCCAGACCTAGGACGCATGGTCTGTGTGTGCACACGTGGTTGGGGGTAGTTGGACACGCGTCGACGGGCGCGACCCCAGCTAGTCACTCGCTTTGTGGTTACTCGAGTGTGTCTGAGTCTCGCGCCCAGGGGTGTGGTAGCTAGACACATGTGACGTGGTATAAAACGTCAGTGGACGCATCCGGTCGTTCTTCTACTGGGAGGTACTTCTGTTCTGGACAGGGAGTGATAGACTGTCAGTTTCAGTGACCTTGACCTTCGGGTTTTGGTCATGTTGACCGGTGAGTTCCGGTTGTTTCACCGTGACATGCGTGTGTGGGTTTTCACGTCGTGAGACCGGTACTTGTAGTGTAGGGCTTCTACTTCTGAGGTACTCACTTAGCAGCTAGCATAGTGATTTTTTGTTTTACGAGGTAGGGTTCGGGTGATCCCTACTGAGTCTTGTTTTAAGACTCATTCCTTGCGTGTTTTCACCATGTTTCAGGCGAGGCGAGACTTTAGAGAAGTGCACCTGAGGCTCAGCGTGATTCTGGTGCCCAGCGTTAGTTGCCAGTGGTGAGTACTGGGGTATGCCCCGTGTAGCTGTACTTTTCTTTCTTGTCTCTGTACTAGTTGTAGACTATTTATTGTTATATTGTGGACCATGTAAATTATAAAATGTTAATTTAATTTCTTACTTAATTATATAAACTGTTTTAATTTCAGTAATTATTTGTGATACTTGTGTAGTCTCCACAGCATCCTTTTTAACCCTTCCCAATCTTCGGGCTCATGGGTGGCGGTTTGAGTCTCGGGTTATCGGGCCTTCCCGAGAATCGGATTCTCGGGTCGTTACATGGGGAGGATCATGGGGCGTGGAGCGGCGAGGATGGAGCGAGGATCGTGATGGTGGAGGCAGTTCGTGGGATCGCGAGCCGACAAGGGTTTAACGACGTTTTCTTCGTGGATCGACGTCCACGGTGCGCGAAATCTTCGGTGGAGGTAAGGGGACGGAACCTTGACTCGTGCACTTCCTTTCCCGCGAGTTTCATAGGCCGTGGTGCATCGAGCGGGATTATTTAGGTGTTTTGGGGAAATTTTCATGTTTTGGGGGTGTGACGATTTTCGGTCGATTCAAGGCCCGATCGAGGTTTTGATTGTGTTTTGGGGTTGTAGGAATGTCCAGGGACGAGTTCCCCTTGTTTTCCCCTTTGCCTGGGGGCGAACGGGGTGTGGAACGGCATTTTGGGGCCGTTCCCGTCGTTCTCAGTTTTCAGCATGAAAACGGTCCTAACAGAAGTCATTTTCGTGGCGCGGTCTCGCGACAGACTGCTTATTGTTGTGAGCGGTCAGAGCAAGACCGTCCCAGCTGGTTAGACGGCCACAGGCAGACCGCCTATGGTTGAGCAGCCATCTGGAGTCTGTTTCGTGGTTACTGTATTATCGGCAGGTTTAACGGTCCATTGTATGATCGTTTTACTCTTAGGCAGCCATTAAGCTGACTGTTTTTCCTCCGTGGAGTTGGTGTGACTCCCGAGGCATTTTTGACTGTGAGATTTGACCGTTATATAGTTTCAGGGCTACGCGGTCATGGGATGGCCGTTTGGCCCTTCTCGCGGTCCCAAGTGGACCGTTTTGGTTTCCTGCGGTCCTGACAGAACCGTTTGGCTTTTGTGCCGTGGGGTGACTGAGCGGCCCCAGGAGGACCGCTTATCTCCTCAAGTGGTCTATCGTTGGACCGTGTAGGTCCTGAACGGCCTGAGGATGACCGTTTCATTTTCTCGTCATTCCAGAGTTGAACAGTCCCATGGGAGACCGTTCACGTATGAAGCGGTCCAAAGAGGACCGTGTATGTCTCACGCGGTCCCAGGATGACCGTGTATGGTTGTAGTGGGGAGGTTAGTGGGTGACCGTCCCATATTGTCAAATGGCCTGTGGAGAACCGTTTGAGTATTGAGATGGTCCAGCTAACGACCGTTTACCCAGGGACGGCCCAGGGAGGGCCGTGTATTAGCGTGTGTGTTTGTCGTGACCGTTGAGCATTGTGTTGGCCTCCAGTCGACCCGGTTGTGACCCAGTGGTTGACTTTCGGTCTCGTGGATGCCCCGGACGCTGTGAGTTCTGCGTTCGTGTTGTGGGGTGTCCGAAAGTGCTGTGTCACCCTAGTTTCAGACCTAGGGATTAGGCCTGATTGACGACATTGTGTAGTTATGTGTGACAGTCTTGACCCTAGTCTCGTGACTCAAGGACCGTTGGATTATTAGGTCTAGTGGACTGTCCAGAGTCTGGTGGCCTCGGGTCACCTATTACTTTGCGTTACTCAAGATGGGTGCGTGCGTGATTTTCTGTGTTCACGTCAGTGACCCTCCACTAGACACAGCCTTCTTATGGCACGCGCGTGCTGACCCACCTAGGAGAGGTGGAGCGACATATCCAAGATAGACGGTGAGTAGGCTAGTTACCATAGGGACACCATGTACAACCGAGTCCAAGCTTAGCGAGAATTACTAGCTAGAGGACTGGCCTAGGGTATATGGTCTGAGTGTGCACATGGGACTAAGCGTGTCAGACCTGCGCTGACGAGCGTGACCTCAGCTAGTCCTTGTTTTATGTTCCTCGTTACTTGGCGTGTCCTTGTCTCTGCCTGGGGCGTGGTAGCTAGACACTTGTGACGCAGTGTAAGACGTCAGGGGACGCATCCGGTCTATTCTTCTAGTGGGCGGTATTCCCGTCACGTGACGTGAGTTGTCGTGTCACGATTTCTATTCCTTGTCTACTAGATGGGGCTTCGTGTGTTGTTTCGAGAGCGTTCCCGCAGTCGAGGTCTAGGGTTTTCGGTGAGTGTCACTAAGGGCTTTTCCCTAGACAACGTTGAGTTCACGACTGTGAGGTCGTGACTGTGTTCCTGACCATGTGGTTTCGGCTTGGGCCCTTCTATGAGGGTAGGCCTCCACGACAAAGGTGTCGTGGCATTTTCCTAGTAGCGTGGCTAGGGTGGTGCGTGTCTGGAGGTCCCCCGATTGTGGAATCAGGATGTCGGGTGCGTGACTTGGTTGTCCCCCGACGAGAGACCGGGTCATGTTTCCCGATACAGTAGGAGTAGCTATAGAGCCGAGGTTTTACCAGCCGCCGTAGGTTACTGTTCCTGCTGTGAATGCTATTCTTTCTGTAGCTAGCATAGCTCTTTCCCTTCCGTCGTTGTTTTCTCAGTTGGGGTTCCGTAGGATCCCTACTGAGCCAGTAATAGGAGGCTCACCCCTGATTTTCAGGTGCGGCGGTTCTTCCTCGAGGTTCGAGGGCGTTGTGTGGAGGTTCTTAGTTGCCAGCTTACCGGGCCGAGTGTTCACTTGGCGTGTGGTATGTTTTATTGCTTTAGACTGTACTTTTATTGGACTGGACTCTATTATTGTTAGTTGTTTATTTCTGTTATTATATTTTTTATCCTACTTTATTTCGCGAAGAATGAGCGGCACGGGGCCTGTGGGTGCATTTCTCAATATTTGAGTACATCTTCTTGCTCAGTCGATTGATTCTTTTTAGTTTCTAGCTTGGTGGCTTCACCGCATTCATATAATTCACTGGTTTCATCTTCTCGGCGCCAGTTGTCTCGGCACCCTCATCTTGGCGCGAAGGGGCTCTCAGCGTGTCTCCTCGCGGGGTACCTCTTGGCGTTGAAGCTTCTCGGCGGGGTGCCTTCGGCGCGCCTTTTGCACTAGGGGCTCTCAGCGCGGGAGCTTCTCGGCGCGCCATTTGTTGGGCGGAGGGGCTTCTTGGCGTTGCCACTATTTAAGGCACCGATTAGGGTTCGAAGGGCTCATTTGCATTTGAGCCTTCTCTCTCTTCCTTCTCCCGCGGCAGCGTGAGATCCCTTCGGCGGAGAGCTTTCTTCCTTATTCCTTTCTTCCTCTTCACTGTGAGGCCTTCTCCATTTTTCATCTTAGGGACTATGTCCCCTGTTGTTTACGGGGTCATCCCCTCTTGGTGGATGGCTTCCTATATACTTTGGGCATACCCAAATAAGGGGAGATGTTTCCGAAATTTCTTCAAAATACTTAGTCCTTTCGTTTGTTGATTTCTTTTAGAGTCTCATCTTGAAATTTTCTTGGAATACAACTTTTGCAATGGATGCCACTTCTGGCTATGCTTCTGCTGCTCCTGAAGCTGCTGGTGCGGGCCCTTCTGCCCAGCCTGAGATGTCCGGTCCATTGGTAAACTGGCTGAATGTTCAAGAATTGGACTCTGATCACGGGAAGATTGCCATTGCCGATGAGTCTTCAGACTCTGAGACAGACATCGTCTCGTCATCTCGGGTATATTATGCTGAAGATGGAATGGGCTTCAGACGTGGCAGCGACTATCGTCCAGACTTCCCGAAGGATCGTCACTTGGTACCGTTTATCAGAACTTTCACTGTGGGTGGCATGAGAGATCTTCTGCTAGCCCGTGCAGTGGAACATGCTATGTTGTTGGAGAGGGATAGCTTGAAGGGTGTATCGGGGCAAGGCCATCTATCTCCCCGGAGAGCAGCGGGACTGGGACGCTGTCCTTGGCGTAACTGAATTGGAGCCGGTGCAGAAGATGCTAACCAGAGCTCCTGAATTCACCCCCGCCAGTTGGGATAATGTAGCGGGTCGGGTCAACAAGGAGAAGCCCAGCTACGGACTGTTTCTGGCGCCAATAAAGTGGGGCTACAGGGACGAGCCGTTCACCATGAACTGCCTGGCCGTCCACTTCAAGTTTCAGCTAGCTGCCGGCTGGTTTGCTGACATGAAAGTGACAGATGCTCATCTCTTTCGTGTGAGGGCAGTAGAATTCACTAAATTTGTGCTGAAGGAGTACGCCCCTCTGCTGATCAGAGCCAGAGTGTATCATAGCGTATATGCTTCACGCTTCCGGTACCCCATTTCCAAGGGCTTATGCTGTGGAATGTTTGAAGTCTTTTGCCCTCAGTTTAATACATTTTACACAGCAGAAGGTGAAACCTCCCTGGACCTTTGGAGTCTGTCGCAGCTTTCAGGCTTGCCAATTGACGGGGAGCCTTATGAAGAGGTCTGCTTGGAAGACTCAGTCAAAGATGAAACTGACGGCGAAGGCCGGTATTCTTTCGGCTTTGCATACCGATATCTAATGAAAGCCTACCGTTCCCTTTGCCTGGCACATTATAAAGGGTCATCCAAGGGTTATCATACCCGAGAGAAGAGCAGCAGACTGAAGGTCCGAGTAGGGCAGTGGATTCAGTACATTTGCATTTCTAGGTAGAAGGCCGGAGGCTAATAGCTTCGGGCATATAAACCCTGAGTTCCTCTCTAATAAAAACTATGAAGGGTTTATACTCCTTAAGCTATTCGATGGCTGCCTGCACCCAACACGGGATGACGGACCTCCTAAATTCTCAACTGCGCTAAATGACGAATGTGGAATGATGGATCCCCATCAAGTTCCAGACTGCGTTCGTCACTAAGCATAGGATGACAGACTTCTCGAACTCCTGACCAATCAGTTCGGAGGTAGGCAAATAAATCCCATGGCTTTACATTAGAATAGGTTTTTTCTCTTTAAACCTAGCATGCATCATATAGGACCCTTTTAGTCCCACCATCACAAAATAAAAAAAAAACACAAAAAATGCATGCATCCATGTCATTTGGGGAATTTGCAAGTGAAGCGGGGGACGTCACGTTACTTTGACCACCCCATGATCCTTTGGCCTCATGACGATTTCTCGTGCTTTTTGACTTCGCCGAACTCATGTGAATGAGTCTACGTGATTCCACTCCGATTCAACCAGCTGAAAACATGTTTTATGTATGACTGTTGTGAGTATTTTGAGATTCGATGGGTCATTGATTCTCCTATCCTATTTTTTTATTTTCCTATATTTTTAGGTCTTGTATCTCCTTGAGTTGGATTGTGTTCGTCCCCTTAAGTCCAACAGCGCTATGCTAGGGAGTCCCATGTGACTGCAGATACAAGTCCTCTTAGATTAATTATCCTCCGTCCCTTTTCCAATGACTTATCCAATCGCTTAATGCTCATGCGACCCTACATGAAGCCTGATTTCCACTCAAGAATTTCCTTAAGCGGGCTATCCTTATTAAGCTTGTTTCTTTACCGAAACACCCATTTATCAGTCTGTCGGGCTCCCTTACAAAATGGGTGTTCCGGAGGGACATTTGTAGATGCCTAATTTTGGACACCCGCGGATCCCCAGTTAGACCATCATATGAGTGATGCGGTCGTTTTACCCGATTTCTCGTCATTTATGCTTTTAAGTCCAGCCCTAGCAAATTCCATTATTGGGCAACTCTCATCTGAAGAGGCCAAAGGGCCCATGGGCTGGGCGGCCAAATCATTGGCCACCCAAACCCCTAGAAGGCAGGGGCGATGGCCGCCCTCAGCCCGTAGGAGGCCACTCTGCTGGCTGCCCTCCACACCAAGAAGGCCACTGTTGTGTTGCGTCCCCTAGTTAATTTCGGTGTTTGATTTTAATGATAACAAAATGATTGTGTTTGTGTGTGCGCTTCATTGAGTAACATGTTAGCAACTTGTTTAATGAGTTAAAGAATGCTTTGCAAGATCACATCTTATGAAAATCATGTATGGATGAAAGATTCATCTTGTTGTTCATGATTCTTTATGATTTATGCATTTCATCAATGGACTTTCAAAGTCTTGATTGGGTATTTTTATGTATTTTTCACATGAGGTTTTTGGGCTTGGAATATGCTCAATCTATTTACTTGAAACTTGATGGAATGGGTTTTCTTGGGCATGAACTTTGTTAATCCCTTGGCTATGAAATGGAAGATTTTATGGTTTGAATGGAGCTTATATTTTGGTTACATGCATGGGTAATTGCTCCTAATTGAAGGATGAGGAAAACTGAGCTTTGTCAATATTTTCATGTTTAATCTTCATGATTGTTAAGGTTTCCAAAATATTTAAGCATTTCACATATGTCCTGAAGCTATTTGGCTTGAATGATGCTCATTCATGGTATGGATGCATGGTAATATCATTTCACTCAGACAGAGCGGTCCGCGGGCGAGGTGACGACGCGTGGGACTTGCTGAGACGCGTGGTGGAGCGAGGAACGGCATGGATTTGGCGTCATCCCGAACAGCGGATTCAAAGTCGGCGGTTCAGTTCGCGATGGCATTTCAGCGCATATTAGTCACCCTTGGTGCTCGGTTTCATCGGTGGAGGTAGGGAGATGGACCCCCTCCGCGTTCCGCATGTTTTCCCTGTCTCTGTGCGTAGTTTCGTGGCCGATCGGGGGAGATTGAGCCAGTTTAGCATAAATCATAGTTTTTGGGGTCTGTAGGGTTTGCCAAAAAATGGCAACTATTCGCGATGTAGTTAGTGTCAAACTGACCGCTGGGATGTCAGGATCCCAACCTCACCAGTTTCATGTCGATTGGTCATCATTTGGGGCCGGTAGGAGTCCGGGAACCCCGATGACTCAATTTGGGTCGATTCGCTCGTGATCTAATGCGTTTTGCCACATGCATGTGGTATTTTTGGACTCCGGATGTCGTTTCCCTTTGTTTGGATGTATTTTCCCTGCGCTACGGCGTGCATGGGGTGTGGAATGGGCCGATTCGACGGTTTCACTATTTTCATCGTCGGATTGACATAGCGGTCCTACCAGAGGCCATTATGTGCATAGAAGTCCCCTGATAGACCGTTATGCATCGTTCATCATTTTTTGTCTTCAAAGGTCTTGGAGCATAACGGACCAAGACTGGTCCGTTATGTGGAGCATAACGCCCCTGCCTAGGTGCGTTATGGTCGGGTTGTTTTTTAGGCTATCTGTCGTTGTCAGTCCCCTCGACGATTGTGTTCACCTCGAAGACCATGTCAGTCGGTTAGCATAATAGACTCCTCCCCGTGCGTTATGTTGATATAACGCCCAGGTGCAGATCCGTTATGGTCTGTTGAACGATGTTTGATAGGGTATGGCCATTGATATAACGCGCTTCACCCTGTGCGTTTTGTGGCTATGACGGATTAGTCTTGGTCTGTTATGTGCCCTTGGTCTGTGGTTGATGTTTTTTTATGTCTGTTGGGTATAACGCACCTACCTTTGTACGTTATACTTGTATAACGTGCCTATTGTGGTCTGTTATACTTCGTTTCATTAGTGTGTTGGTCTATTGGGCATAACGCACATGTTCTGGTGCATTATGTTGATATAACACCCCTCCCTTGGTGCGTTATATCATCTGTATGTGGTTTTAGGTCTGGTTGGTACAACGCCTCTCCCTTGGTGCATTATGTGGGTATGACGCCCCTATGCTGGTGCATTATAGTCCTATTTGCTGTGATGACCGTTGGTTGATTCTGTGTTGTGTGTCCGTCTGTCTTAGGTCCTTGTTTAGGGTGGTGCCTGTCTGTCGGTGGTTATCTGGATTGGTCGGTTTAGGTGACTGGCTGCGATCTTTTCCTAGACTATGACAGTACCCTAATGACTCAATCTAGAAGCTACCATTGTCCTTGTCTTTGGTCGCATAGCGACTGTCTCTTGACTGCTGGGTTTCCCCTAGCAGTTGACTGTCAGGTTGCTCTGCCCAGAGTGTTGTCGTCGTCCGCCGCTCTTGTCCTTGTTGGTTCTGTTTGTTTGTACTACTGTGGCCGTGGATGTGTTGGTGTGTCAGTGTCGTGTCTGGTTCCAGTCAACCAGGGGTTATCTAGTGGTTGACAGGAAGTCTTGTTGTGTCTCAGCAGCCTTGCCCAATTCGAGACATTGGTTCTGGATGCCTCGAGGTACCATTTTACCTCGATTTGCATGTCCAGGTGTGCTGAGGGTTCATTTTCTCCCACATTTATCCACGCTTTTCACTGTCATTCTCACATTCCTCACCTTCCTATTGTTTTTCCATGCCCATAAGGGTTAAAAACCACCCAAGGTATCCCCCATTCCACTTATGTGTTTGGGTTTTCATTCCTTTTCATAGATATTGCACTTCCATGAACTAATTTGGGTTGTGTTTTCTGGTCATTTGTGTTGTTTCGCAGGTCAACAAGAGTCTTGGCACGAGGCCCATCCCCTATGGCCGGACAGAAGGGGTGGAGGATTAAGTTCCACAGCTTGGAATCTGGCAGCTTTACGCAGCTCATCTCCGACCATATACAGGGGTTCGCGGTCTTCTTCAGACTGTTCAGGGCCTTCCTGCGGTCGATAGCGGATGGTCTAAATGCTAGCCAGATCTTCTTCCCCCTCTCCTCCTCAGTGCTATACAGAGTCTATCGTCCGGCCGTCTGCCTCTTTAAGCGGTCTCTAGAGGACCGTCTTCATTCTGTACCAGTGCTACATCTATTGGCGAGTGACTTCATCCGTCTTCCTTTCCCATGTACGTGGTGCTCCTGTCTTCGCACTCAGTACCCTAGTGGCCATCACAACCAGTCCATGCGTGTGAGTGATTGATTGTTGCACCACTTGTCTTTTCCATATCATCCACTCACATACACACCCCCACTTTCTTTTTTCCCACTTAGCATTTCATCACTCACTTTATTTTATTTTTAAAGAGGGAAAAGAAAATATCTACAATGGTGTCACATAGTAGAGGGAAAACCTGACCAAAGTTGCTGTGTAGTGTGTGATTGCCGTGCTCGGGGTCCTCCTTCGTGATCAAGGGGGAGGGACACCTTGCTACCGAATTGGCACTAACCTGACTCTAAGGGTAAAAATGCTTAAGATACAACCCATTCCAAGCGTGAGATAGCTCCTCACCTTCCACGTTGACTAGATGGAACACGTTCTCTAGGTACGCCTCTCTAACGATGAATGACCCTTCCCAGTTAAGTTGTAACTTAGACCTAGGACCTCCAGACCTAATGAATTTACATTTCAAAACCATGTCACCTACTAGAAATTTTCATTCAATTACCTTATTTTGAAAATAACGTGAGATTCTCTTTTGATAAACATACACGTGATCAGCCACATTTAGCCTCTTCTCATCTAAGAGTTCCAACTGGACAAGCAACGCCTCCCAACATTCGTCAAGATTAAGTTCCTTATCAAGTTGCACCCTTAGGGAAGGGATCAAAATCTCATATGGGATCACCGCCTTCATCCCGTAAATGAGCGCATAGGGGGTTTGCCCCATGAGAGTACGAATGGAGGTGTGGTAAGCCCATAGAGCTTTCACTAATCTTTCAGGCCAATCATAAAATTTGTGAGATTCACATATTTTCTTTATAAGTTTTAGAAGAGTTTTATTTGTAGCTTCGGCTTGACCGTTATCTTGAGGATAATATGGAGATGAGTGATACAATGCAATATTGGATATCTTACAGAGATCTTAGAACTCTTGTGAGATGAACTAGGGCCCATTGTCAGTGACGATGGTGCTTGGCACTCCGAACCATGAGATGATATTCTTCGTGATGAAGCGGCACACCATGTAGCTTTGATCTCCATGTAAGCCTCCGTTTCGGCCGATTTGGTGAAGTAATCAGTGGCGATAAGGATGAAAGTGTTGGCCCGGTTAAGAGGCAATCGAGAGGGGAGGTGAATTGATTGCCTCCCCTTTTTGATGAATTTAAACTTAAACAAATTTATCCACAGAGATGTTAAGTAAAGACTAGTGGAGCGGATTGGTTAGGGAATGGGAAACTGACGGCTTGCACTTGTTCATTGGTTTGGACTCTTTCGGTAACTGGCCCCTGAGGTCTATTGTATTTGGGCTTTTGGGCCTCGAAGAGAGTATGAATGGGTGATTTGACACGGACTATGGATGCAAAGGTACCGACCGAGTGACCCTCGGACCTAGACTTGCAAGCACACTTTCAAATTGGTGGACTCGATGTTGGCGGACCGATATCACAGTACAACCCTTTCCCGTGGTGACTAAGTGATGGTAGGGTGGGTCCAAGGGTGTAAACCCTACTGGTTGGGGTGATTGCTTAGCCTAATGTGTTTCCCTCCCTAGGATTGGAGCACCCACATCAGCGGGGCGGACGTCGTGCCTTTAGGGCACGGGTTCTCTCCTCACTCAATCTGTGGTGGCCACTCGTGAGCGGGAAATCACGGGATCGGGCACTCTCTTCCTCACCGGCTGAACTTAGAAATGATACTAATTGAACATAAATATCCAAGGAGGGTTCAGCGCATACCTGATCGGCGTGAAGACACTGATCCCGAGTCAGAGACGTGGGCGAGCGAGGAAGTGTGGGTTCCCCGCACACTGTGTTGGTGAAGCTTGGATCGCTAACCTGCTATTGCATGCACTACACCCTCGCAGAGGGGGTGGATTAGGGGTAGGGAGAATCAAATTACAACCAAAACTATCTCCACGTAGGGAGGGGCGGTAAGCCAGCCAGGCGGGGAAGGGAAAAGCCTAAATGAGACCAAACAGGTGGGCGACGTTGGTTCTGCCCGCTCTCTGGGACAGCGGACAGATGGTTAGAGTTGTCGCTGCTGCGGTCGCTCCCGAATTTTGCCGATGATGATACTAGTTGGAAAAGATTCTTAGCTGACTCAGGATGACGTCTGAATTTTTTTGAATGCCCTGGTTGCCAGTGCTGGTTGAGGACAAGCCGCAAACTGGGTCCCTGAGTTCTGGTTCGGACAGCAGAGGTGCCTCAGCAGCAGGAAGAAGAGGCCGCCACGAGTGCTCCTGAACTCTGATTTGAGCGTGTCTAGAGTTTCTGGAATCATCGTCGAGTACTCTTAGAAATGACGCCTGTGGGAATGCCGGCGGAGGTCAGAGCAGGTCAGACCAGCCCGAACAGTGAACAGGTGTCTGTTCAGTCCAGCAGCTGACAGAACAGAGCACCTGGGGGAGAGAATTTGGAAAATGCTTTTCCGGATGCTGAACGGGACACTACTTTTTGGTGATGGAATATGACTTGTGGTAGAAGCTCTCAGCCACGTGGCATCTCCAGAAGCTGAGGGTTGTGGCCGTGGGAGCTCTTGCAAGTTGCTTCAGGTTGCTGCCGGACTTGTTCTGTGCAGTTGGAGAAGAACGGCTTTCCCAGGCAGCTCGAAGCTCGGACGGATGCGAGACCACCTCGCCTGCGAAGCTGCTTGGACAAGCTTTCTAGCAATATGTAATACACCACCTGGGGATCCGTGATGGCTCCAGGGCAGGCTTTGCAACTTGGA
Organism: Amorphophallus titanum; assembly: GCA_024336825.1. NCBI lineage: Eukaryota > Viridiplantae > Streptophyta > Magnoliopsida > Alismatales > Araceae > Amorphophallus > Amorphophallus titanum. The sequence continues at coordinate 1,750,343 of JANBPO010002517.1, forward strand.
GGTCCACTGCTGCTACTGTAGACCGGGTAGCAAGGGAGATAGGAAGGAACAATAGAGGGATGAGGGGGGAGAGAAAATGATGGGAGATGGAGCTAGGGCCTTCCCTAGTGTGAGGGGGATGGAGGAGGAGGGCTGTGGCTAGGGGTTGGGGTTGGGGTGGTCGGGGTCGCAGCTAGCAGGTGGAGGGGGAAAGAGGTGCGGCCAGGGGTGGAGGTTGAGAGAGAGGGGGGGGCGCAAATGACCCTAGGGAAAGGGGGGGAATGTTATATAGGCAACCCACATTTTATAATAAGCCCCTGACTTTTGACACACTGACAAAGAACCAAAGGGAAGGGGGTGCCTCTGGGCCTGGCCCAATGAATTGGGTCCATTAGTTACATTAAACCACATAATGACACATAAACATAGAGAAATAACCCAAAGACCTAGGGACATGACTGAAATAAAATGAAAAATACAATGATAAGACTCAAATAAAATATAAAAACTACATGCCATGACTCAAAAAAATGTAAGAACATGATGGTACATGATGACGATCCATCCGAGCTTCGAAAAATGTGGAGGAGGTAAATGATGCCCTCATCATCCAGAAGGGAAGAATCACCTGCAACCAACACCAAAGGAGGCTTAGCATCAACGGACAAACTGAAAAGCCCACTGCAATTGACTAAGTGCTCAGTCGCATACCTGAGGGCCCCACACTAGAGGACCCGACTAGTCCTACGGTGTAGGCCGACACCATAGTGGGCAAAGGTGGGAGAGGCATCCTTGCCAGCAACTGTGGTAGTATGCCCAGTGCGTCCCCAGCAATGGGTGGAGGTAAAGGGGCCACCTTCTCAGGCTCGCCCCCAAAGGACCAAAGAGCCACTGACGGGTCAGTACTGGCCAACTCTTGGATCATTTGCAGAGTGGTAGCCGCATCCTCGCCTAACAAACATACAACACAAGCTCAGTCAGCTATTCCAGCCCATCAAAAGTATAACAAAGGGCAAGACAATTCCCTTCACGGCAATCCAATACTTACCCGTACTGTCATGGGCCACTACCGGCGTCCTCTCTCCCACCTGTGTGGGTGCCCTGCCCTATGCCTCAGAAGAGCCCATGGCCCCCGACACCTCTGCACAGTAAGAATGGCTATGTTAGTAACCACGATCGGGCAAAGTCACAGCCAACGTATGTCCAGTGTCAGAAGCTCTCACCTGAACGTGCCTCTTCTGAAGCCTTGCACGACTCAAAGTCGAGCAATGTCTCGACATTGGGGGCAACCTCGTCCATCACGCGAAGGAACCCCTCCACGTCTATCTCGTACTCGCCCCTGTCATCAGGTAGCGGGTCAATCTCCTGGGGGGGCGAGAAGGCCGCCTCTACGCTTGTCTCTAGTGGGGCTACAAGAAAAAAATCCAGCAAGATAGGGTTAGTCAGTCATCATGGCTAAACCGTCAAGAAGCAAAGAGGTGAATGAGATGCTTACTTAAAGCCGGCTCTGCCTCAACCTACTCCCCAGCCTCGAGTCCCCTAGAGGACTCGCCGACTCCAGCCACCTCAGTATCCACTCGAGGGCACTTCTGCCTATGCTATAGGCCCCCGTCTCTGCTCCCTAAGGATGTCTCCGTGGTGGGGTGATCACCCTCCACAGCAGACCCTATCAACAAGCACATCAATATACACCACCTCAAACATACCCTAGAAAATAATAAAGCTGAGACAACGCACTAAGCAAGGGATTTTACCTGAGGCCCCGAAAGGGGTCAACAGAACAGGAACCAGCTACTCTGGCTTCAACCCCAACACCCGGGCAGCCTTCGTGACTGCCTCTCAAACGTCCCTCAGAGTGTGGGCACACTCAATATGGGACACAACTCTATAGGTCCGGTCGACCCGATCGCATGGCTGATATGTCACCTCCAGTCATCGACCACCGTATCAGCAAAGCTCCCTAAGGGGAGCACCCGATCCAGTGAGCACTTCTTTCCGAAGCCGTAATTGGCTAGGAATTGGGCCCACCAAGTCTTCGGCGCCCTTGATGCGCACAACCTGTCGTTGATAAAATACCGAATGTCTTCCTCCAAAAAAAAAGGATACAAAAAATTAGAGAGCGTGCTGCGACAGAAGGCGAGAGAGCTGAAAAGAAAGAGTGGCATCAGAAAAGAAGAAGAGCTGAGAAGTTAGAAGGAAGAAAGAGAGCTTCGAAGAGATCTGAGGGAGTCAAGACAGGGAGAGTGTGTGAGAAGAAGAAGGAGAGAATGAGAGAGAGCTCGAGAGAGAGCCCAGTTCAGAAGCAAGAGTCCAGCTCGTGAGATTGAGTGCAGCCAGAGCCTGATTGAAGACCTATTCGTCCATTGGCCTCTAGATCAGATCCAAGCCAATTTGCTCATCTGGAGCTACATTGTTTCCAGTTATTTCTCTTTGTTCTTTTATTTTGTTCGTTGTTTTTCTTTTGGGTTACATACTTCAAGCTGTTAGTCAGCGGAGGCTTAGTCCTCGTAAGAATTGGTTCCTCGGTCAAGTTATGTATCAGCGGTAGTATGTTGTGACGCTCAGCGGTGTAGAGGATTCATTCCTTATGTAAGCAAGCTGTGAGGCTCAACGGCTTAGGATCGGTTCCCCGAAGTTGTGGATCAGCGGGTTATTGTGGAGTGTTCTCCACAATCTTGTGGTAGCAAGGGAAGCCTCACTCAGGTTGAGTGAGGGGTGGACGTAGATCTGCGAGTGATAGATCGAACCACCTAAAAAATCCTATGTGCATCGTGGTTTGATTGGTGTGCTTGATCCCTGTCTTCTCTCTCCCTTTACTGGTAGACGTGTGAGCAGAGTCTATATTGCGATCCTATTGTGTGCTTAGTGGTGAGTCCTGCTGTGAGGTTTATTCATTCAGTATTGTAGCAGTCTCTATTCACCAAGTGTTCGAGAGTTGTTCTAAATAGGGTGTGAGCTTTGTGCTCTAGTGCTGCTCGGATCTAGTCATGCTGAGTCTTCAGTTCTGCTTAGTACAAAGTGGTATGAAGTGTTAGCTTCCATTGTCTTTGAATTGTGTGTGTTTTAATTGAGCTTAGTTTTAGAGAGGGATCTATTCTCCCCCCTCTAGATCTCGTCCTTGCACCTAACAATTGGTATTAGAGCGGCTCTCTGATTATACAGATTCAACGATATTGCATTAGATTCATGCTTTTAATCATCCCATGCTTTAATGCTATAAGCAACAACATATCGTCATGTATAGGAGAAGTCTATTTGGGCAGACAGGGTTTGTTAAGGTTAATGAACTCAAGACAAGTGATTTTGAATGGTTTAGAAGTGATGGTGTTGATGAAGTCAAGCTTAACAATAAAAAGTAGCAATACCAGTCCTCTCCAATAGAAGCAAGCAGTACAAGATCAGCCATTGTTCCAGCTTAAGAGTGAAAAGTCTACTCTATAAATATCAGATGTCTTCCTCTGAAAAAAAAGGTTGTAAAAAATTAGAAAGTGTGTTGCGACAGAAGGTGGGAGAGTTGAAAAGAAAGAGTGGCATTAGAAAAGAAGTGGAGCTAAGAAGTTAGAAGGAAAAAAGATAGATCTTCGAAGAGATCGGAGAGAGTTAGCCCGATATAGGGAGAGTGTGTAAGATGAAGAAGAAGGAGAGAAGGAGAGAGAGCTCGAGAGAGAGCCCAGTTCAGAAGCAGGTGTCCAGCTCGTGAGATTGAGTACAGACAGAGCCTGATTGAAGACCTGTTCGTTTGTTGGCCTCTGCATTAGTTCCAAGCCAATTTGCTCATCTGGAGCTACATTATTTCCAGTTGTTTCTCTTTGTTCTTTTGTTTTGTTCATTGTTTTTATTTTGGGTTACATACTTCAACGATGCATAAGCAAGTGCGACTCTGGCTTGGATGGGGTGGACGACTTGGAACAAGAGCCTACTTCTCTAGACCTAGACCCTACTTCTCTAGATTGGACAGACCGTACATCTAACCTAGAAGAAAGCAAATCTACTGGGAGGGGAGAAGTAGGGGTCTCGTGCCCCTGGGAAGCTGACGGTTCGAAGATAGCGTAATCTTCCACCGAGATCTCCATTTTAAAATTGGTGTTTTTTTTTGGAGCTCGGTGGAGATCATAGAACAAGAGGAAGAAGAGGAAGGAGGAGGAGGAAGTGCTTTAGGACACAGAGAGTGGAAGATGGCACTAAAGAATGGGTCTGTGGATCGGAACCACATACCAGACAGATTGGCGGGGTAATCAGGGGACCACCTAGAATTGAGATCAATCGGCGGGCAACACCCACACGGACAATCAATGATCAAGAATTCAACTAGCTGCTTGGGAAGAAGAGGAGACCGGAAGACTGAAGGATTAACCAAGAGAGATGGCGACCGGGGGATGAAGCTGAGATGCTGGAGGAGGATTCTTATGCGGGAAGGAGATAGAATAGAAAGATCGGGTGAGCTCACCCGTTCTTGAGGACGGTAAATCTGCTTCTTTGGCCTTCACTGTACGAGCCGAACCTCCTGACTCCTTTTTGGACCAACCACAGGCTCCTTGAATAACCTGGAAAATGCCTGGCTGAGATTTATCATGTTATCATCTGGCCCCTTTAGCACCTGGGGCGGACGGGCAACTGCATAGGCCGTATTCTTATATTCTGGCTGAGCTGATTGTAATGTGCCTGGCTGGAGAGGGCCTTTAGCAAAGTGTTGGCGATAATCCTATGTGAGCGGGCCTGAATCACCCATCATTGATAGCGCGGACTCTCGGTAGCCGAGACCCCATCTGTTCATTTTTTTACCTTTGGGCACCGGCTTAGTGTGCCCTTGGAGTTGTGCTCTGAGGCCTCTCCCCAGTTGATAGCCTAATTTAAGAATAATGGACCAGCCTTTAGAATCTTGGATCTTGGGCTTCTCCTTAACATTAATCGGTGTAGTGACGGGCTTGCGGGGTGTGTAAGCCCATGGGAATTCCAGATCGAGTACAGAAATAACAGGCCGAGTCCTGGGCCATAGAGTGGGCAAAATCTTTTCTGAGATAGGTTTCACTGACTTAGCCGAGGACAAGCTTTTAACTTTCACCACCCTTCCCTAGAACGAGAATTTGAGACATTGGTGGGTGGTAGAAGGCATGGCACTAAGAGTATCGAGCCACGGGTGACCCAAGATAGCCTTGAACATAGGGTCAATGTCCAGCACATGAAACTCAATGGCCATGGTAAGAGGCCCAAGTTCAACTTGAAGGGTGATAACCCTATGACATGCCCTTCGTGAATTGTCATATGCTGCAATGATTGTAGGGGTTGGCCGTAGAAGCTCTTCCGAGAGATTGCAGGCCCTGAGGGTGCTGAGTGGGCACACATTAATTGATGCCCCTGTATCAACTAAGACTACATCCACACTAACCCTGTTCAAGATAATAGAAATGCAGAGTGGCATCTGTCGAGCTTCCGGAGGGGCCAGCTCGATCTCGGAGAATGTAAATACTGGTCCTTTTGAAATTGTGGCCAATGCAGTAGGAAGGCTATCAACTGCCATGTCTTCATTGACCATCACCTTCTGAAGGAAATTTCTCAGTGCATCTTGGTGAAGGGTGGACCTTTTAATCAGCTCAAGTATAGATATCTTGGTGGGAACTCTATCCAAATGATGCAATAGGTCATCTTTGTCCGATGTCATGACTCCTTCTGCCTAAGTCAGTAAATATTTCTATCTCAGCGTCATGGCCCTCCGCCTAAGCCAAGCTGTATGGCGGTATTACTTTATGTCTAAGCCATTAAACATCTTTATCCGGCATCATATCTCCTTCCGCCTGAGCCGGTAAATATTTTATCTTGGCGTCATGGCCTCCCGCCTAAGCCAAGCTGAACGACATCATGACTCTACGTCTAAGCCATTAAACATCTTTGTCTGACGTCATGGCCTTCCACGTAAGCCGGTAAATATTCTATCTTGACGTCATGGCCTTCCACCTAAGCCAAGCTGTACGGCGTCATGACTTTATGTCTAAGCCGTTAAACATCTTTGTCCATCATCATGGCCTTCCGCCTGAGTCGGTAAACATTCTACCTTGGCGTCATGGCCTTCCGCCTAAGCCAAGCTGTATGGCGTCATGACTTTATGTCTAAGCCATTAAACATCCTTATCCGATGTCATGGCTCCTTCCGCCTAAGCCAGTAAATATTTTATCTTTGCATCATGGCCTTCCGCCTAAGCCAAGTTGTATGGCGTCATGACTTTATGTCTAAGCCACTAAATATCTTTATTCGACGTCATGGCTCCTACTGCATAAGTCGGTGAATATTTCTATCTTGGCATCATGGCCCTCCGCCTAAGCCAAGCTGTACGACGTTATGACTTTATGTCTAAGCTGTTAAACATCTTTGTCCCGCATCATAGCTCCTTCCTCTTGAACCAGTAAATATTTTATCTTGGCGCCATGGCCTCTCATCTAAGCTAAGTTGTACGATATCATGACTCTACATCTAAGTCATTAAACATCCTTGTCCGGCGTCATGGCCTTCCGCCTAAGTCGGTAAATATTCTACCTTGGCGTCATGGCCTTCCGCCTAAGTCAAGTTGTACGGTGTCATGACTTTATGTCTAAGCCGTTAAATATCCTTGCCTTAACGTCATGGCCTTCTGTCTAAGCCAAGTTGTACGGCATCATGACTTTATGTCTAAACCGTTAAATATTCTTACCTTGACGTCATAGCCTTCTACCTAAGCCATGTTGTACAATGTCATGACTTTATATTTAAGTCATTAAATATCTTACCTATTGGCGTCATGGCTTTTTGCTTAAGTCAAGTTGTATGGCATCATGATTTTATGTCTAAGCCATTAAATATCTTACCTATTGACGTTATGGCCTTCCGCCTAAGCCAAGTTGTATGGTGTCATAACTTTATGTCTAAATCATTAAATATCCTACCTTTTGGCATCATGACTTTTCACCTAATCCAAGTTGTACGACGTTATGACTTTATGTCTAAACTGTTAAATATCTTACCTATTGGCATCATGACCTTTCGCCTAAGCCAAGTTGTACGACGTCATGACTTTATATCTAAGCCATTAAATATTCCATCTTGGCATCATGACATATCATCTACGCCAAGTCATCCGGCAACATGGCTATTCGTCTAGGCTGGTAAATGGTCTCCCTTGACATCATGACCTTACATCTAAGCCAAGTCATTTAGCGTCACGACCTTCAGTTGAAGCTGACAGTCCTCTTACCGTTGGCATAATTACCGTCCGAACCAATGAACAAAAGGACCTCTGGGCGTTACAACCTTACATCTTAGCTGAGTTATTCAACGTCATGACCTTCGGTCTAAGCCGACCATCACCCTGCTGTTGGCTCGAAACTGCTGTCTGAACCAATGAACAAAAAGACCCCCTTGGCGCCACACCAACCCTTGATCCCTCTGTGGATTCACCGGGTAGGCAGATTTAGGAGAACTTCTTGGTGGCACACGAGTTTCTTTTTGTTATGAAGACATAAAAGAAGAATGGTGTGGTCCTCAAGTTAGATTTTGAAAAAACTTATAACATGGTCAACTAGCAATGTCTGTTTGATGTTCTGGACAAAATGAGTTTTGGTGAGAGATACATTGGCTGGATCCGTATGTGTATTTCATCTGCCTCTTTACAGTGCTGATTAATGGGAAGTCTACCACATCTTTCCATAGTGATAGAGGGCTTCGACAGGGTGACCCCATGTCCCCTTTCCTCTTTGTTCTGACGACTCACATTCTGAGTAGGATGTGGATGAGGGTGGAGTTTGCAAGCTTGATCAGAGGTTTCCAGGCTGAGCTAGGTGGTATCACCATCTCCCATTTGTAGTACGTGGACAACACCATTTTATTCTTAGCAGAGGATGTGTCCAAGCTTTATTCCATCAGATTCATGCTAGAGCTACTAGAGGAGGCTAGTGGTCTCAAGCTGAACTTCAGCAAGAGCCTCTTGGTCGGTGTGAACATGGAGGGTAAGGTGTTGGAGGGGGCAATGTTCATTGGGCTGTCAAATAGGAGTATTCCCTCTCTTCTATTTGGGCCTCACGCTAGATATAGGGGCTCTTTTTCATATTGAGTGACAACCTCTAGTGCATAGGTATGAGTCCAAACTAATAGGATAGAAGGCCAGACTCCTTTCTTCTGGGGGGAGATTGGTGCTTTGCAAATCTGTGCTAGATAGCTTTCTTATCTATTTTTCGGATCCCAAAGACGGTTGTTAAGGAGCTTGAGTCTATTTAAACGAGATTCTTTTGGCATGGCAATGGTGAGGGATGCAAGTGTTAGCATGATATATCTTGGGGCAGGGCCAACAAAAGTAAGGACATGGGAGGTGTTGGCATCAAGAATGTTAGAGATTTCAATTTGGTTCTTTTGTGCAAGTGGCTGGGGAAGCCAGGGGTAGGGGACTGCGGTTTGTGGGCTCAGGTCATCAAGCAATGGCATTATGGTAAAGCAAGGGGTTGTGATATAACACTGGTGCCTCAACACAATATATCACCCATTTGGAGAGGTATTTTGACGTGCAGGGACATCATGATTTCTAGTGTTCGTGTTCGGCTGAGCAGGGGGAGAAGTGTTTATTTTGGAAAGACAGATGGTGTGGTAATTTCACCTTGGAGGCATCTTTTCTGAGACTATTTGCTATTGCAGCAAATCCCTTAGCTTTAGTATCCTAACCTTTTGACGTTCAACTATTGGGAGGGATGTGATCGCTGGCATTCAGAAGGAACCACATGCCACATGAGATGGATTAACTAGAGGGACTGCTTACCTTCCTCGTTGACTTTGTTCCAGAGACAAACAGAGATGAGAAGTGGTGGTGGAGGTGGGATAGGGGGGTTATTTCTCAGTTAGGTCAGCATACACATGCTTATTTGATGGAGGGATGCGCCAGAGCCTCGCTTCCCAGATTTGGGCTCCTAGGAGTCCTTTAAAGGTGAAGTTCCTCATCTAGAGGATTTTGCATGGGAGACTGCCTATTTGTGATAGGTGTGCTCTTTTTCTTCAAGATATACCCACAGTGTACCACTTGTGTGGGGAGAAGGTTGAGACATTGAACCACCTCATCATCCTCACAAGAGGAGTGGGCTGAGGTAACAAGGAGGATTCATTGTAACATCTGCTTGCAAGGGAGTCTGCATCACTTGATTGGCCTTTGGCACAGGAGCTGGAATCAAAAAATGGATAGAGTTACTTGGTGGCTGATCCTTTTCTCTCTCTCTCTCCTCGCAATTCAAAACTCATACATCTCCCATCATATCTAATTTTTCATAAAATAAAGATATTAAAAATCATACATCTTCCAGACGAGTGCTCGTCGGTCCCAGTGCTAACTCGGAGAATACTCGCTGGGTGATAAGGTCACCGGAAAGAGTCTTTCTCAGAGTGTGGACAGCCGCTTCCTTCTTCTCTCTGCGTAACATGGCTAGTAACTCTATCCCCTTGAGTAGCGTTATAGTGGAATCAACCACCCTCCTGTCTCCTCCATCGATTTCCCTTTTATAGGGGATTGTCCTGGAACGAGGAGCCTCATCCCTTGATAAGAAAGGGCGTCCGTAATAGAGTAACGTTTCTCCGCTATAATGGTAAAAATTTCTCGTTGGAGGGCGATTAGCCCGGTGTTGGCTGGTCCCGGGGTGAGTCTTACGACGCCTACGGGGGGTGCTCACCCGTTATGGGGTCAAGACCGACATCGTGGGGGCAACGGTCGGTCGCCGGAGAGTCCTTCGGCGATAACTGCGCTTGAGCCGTAGTGCTCACGCACCGTAGAATCCAATGCCCTTCTGGGCTGGGCTTCCCCTTGGTGGGCCGAGCACGTGTGCTCGTCCCTTGGGAGTGCTTATTGCGAACAATCCTTCATGGGCCAGCCGTTATTGGGCCGTTCCTAGGCCAAACCAATTTTACCCTCCTCACTTCCCCCCAACTCTCAGTCACCGAGCACTCTGCAGGGGGCTGAGAGTCGATTAGGAGAGGGGTTTCTAGAGTGTCAGACCCGAAGTCGACTTCCTCGTACCGGGGCGTTGGTAGCTTCGGGGCCTGCTTGGCGCGCAAGGCGCTTCCGACGGTAGCAGAAGTCACGCTGGCCATCACTACTCGCGTCTTGTCCTGTTCTGGGAGCACGGGCTTCGAACGAACGCCTGGTTTTGGGCACCCGTACCGCCATAGTGGCAGGCGCCCCTTCACCAGCCCCTTCCCCCAAGAAGGTAGTGCTGGGCCGTCGTGGGTGGTTATAAGAACAACTGCGTGGTCTCTCCGCAGTCCCCATCTACGTCTCACTGGTTGCCGTGCTCGTCGTAGGCCTCCTCCTCCCCTGATCGGTGAGGATCTTTCTCCCTTCACACTTGCAGGTGCGTGATGGGGTACTTCCTCGAATCGAGGGACGTGCTCTACTGCCTGAAGATGGCAGTGGACGGGGTAGCAGACCTCGTTGTCCAGTCTGCAAACGTGGCCAGTGTGTCGGGTCGACTTCCGTAATGGGTGGGCCTTGTTGCTCCAGTGTCCCTCGTTAACCAGGGGCGGATGGATCAACTGGTCCTCATCCTTGGGGCGGGTCTCCCTACTATCGGTGTCCCTAGTTGGTCTGCTACCGTGGAATAAAAGGGATGCTAGGTGTGGAGTTCGTCCCTCTTCTCTGGCATAGGCGGTTTCCTCTGTTGGTCCACTTCCTCGGAACAAGCAAGCTGAGGGAAGGTCGCCTGTTACCGCCATGCACAGTTGGGAGCGGGATCATGTCTCCACTACCTTATTTTCTTGCAAGTCTATAAGATGGGTTCGCCAGAGCCAGCCTTGTACTCCAGTAGTTTTGTATCTTGATCAAAGGATAAGATCCCTTGTATTCTGGTGGTGGCTTTACCAGAGCGACTCTTGTGCCTTGGCAGTTTTGTATTTTGACTAAGGAATAAAATCTCTTTGGACTTGTTTTGAACGTGTACCTCTTTACTGAGAGATGCTCGTGTAATGTGCTTCTGGTTGCTTCTCTATATGTATGTCCTCGCAATGCTTGCGCCTTCCCTTGGGTTGGTCTACTTGTCGCCATTCTTTGCGAGGGGATGAGTGTCTATCTCTAGGGAACCCATAGATTACCTTCTCGTTTTCAAGGGGAGCGATGCTCGCCTTTAAGGAGCCTTTAGGCTACCTTCTCATTTTCAAGGGGAGCGGTGCTCGCCTTTAGGGAGCCCTTAGGCTATCTCATTATTTTCAAAGGGAGCGGTGCTCGCCTTTAGGAAGTCCGTAGGCTACCTCATCGTTTTCAAGGGGAGCGGTGCTCGCCTTTAGGGAACCCGTAAGTTATCTCCTCGTTTTCAAGGAGAGTGCTGCTCGCCTTTAGGATGTCCTTAGACTACCTCATCATTTTCAAGGGGAGCGGTGCTCGCCTTTAGAAAGTCCGTAGGTTACTTCCTCATTTTTAAGGGGAGCGGTGCTCACCTTTAGGGAGCCCTTAGGCTACCTCATCATTTTCAAGGAGAGCGGTGCTGGCCTTTAGGGAACCCGTAGGTTACTTCCTCATTTTCAAGAGGAGCGGTGCTCACCTTTAGGGAGCCCTTAGGCTACCTCATCGTTTTCAAGGAGAGCGGTGCTCGCCTTTAGGGAGCCATTAGGCTACCTTCTCGGGGTACATATATAACTTACCTTAATGGAGTACGGCTGGTGACGTTTCACTAAAAGAATTTCCTGAGGTTGACGGAGTTCCACGTCCTGGGTACCTCTGCCCCCCCAACGTTACCAGCCTGTACGCTCTTTTGCCGAGTGCTTCTGTTACCCTATATGGTCCTTCCCAATTTGGCGCGAGCTTCTCGACGGCCCCCCTTGGATCAGCCGCACTTGCTCGCCGTAGTACCAAATCTCCTGGGAAGAAAAGTCATTCTTTGACTCGGGAGTTGTAGTACTGGGCTAGCTTCTGTTGATATGTCACGAGCTTCACTTGGGCATTTGCTCTATCTTCTTCAAGTAGGTCCAAGTTTTCCCGCATTGCCTGGTTGTTCCTGGCCTCGTCGAAATGTTTCACTCGAAGAGATGGGCTGGATATTTCTACCGGGACTACCGACTTTGAGTCTCGGATGGTCGGCTCACTCTCGCACTCGGAACGAGTCGCGGGACGGGTCTCGCACTCACAACTCACAGCGGTGATTAATGTATAGCAAGCTAATAATATATCCTACTCACATGCAATGGCATCTTGAACGCATACTAGCTGAGCAAAGCACGACGCAGAGGGTTGGCGAGTGTACCTCCACGCTCGGGGCGTGGGGAAGACTTCCCGGCTGAGATCTGTCACTCCCGATACAATAATTAAATTAATTACAGCATTTGAATCATGACCCACTCCACACAAGGAGGTAAAAGGCCACAACAGCAGTCCAGGAGCGCCGTTCACGGGTTGACGGGCAGCAGTTGGAGGTGCTCGGGCGGGCGTGGTCGGTCGGTTCAACACGGTTCACTCGGGTCTGTAGGATAGCACGTGGGACCCACTACTAGGATGGAGACCTCTGGGGTGGCTCTTAGCTGTAGCGACTGGTGGGGGAGCTCCTGGAATTCCCCGGTTCGATCCCCGGGAGTGGCGGTCACTGGAGTAGTGGTGGGCGATCTCTTGGGATTTATTTCCCAAGGCTATCTCACAGCTCACTTTCTGGCAAGAACTGCGCGCTCCGACAAAATCGGCCGCCACGACCAGCCACAATGTCAGATCGAGACACAAGAGGTACCGTTGGAAAGAGGACTCAAAATCCTACGACATACTAGAATTACCAACTCGTCAAACGGCGGGAATGAAAATGAGAGTGACTGTAAACTGACTGTGCACCCTTTTCCGAAATACCAAACAGATAGGACAGAACCTGAGCTCCCTGATCAAGGGCTTTGACCGAGGACCTAATGAGTGAATTTGGACCTGAGACTTTTATGGTGGGTAGAGGGGAGAGATACGAACACGCACATATGTCTTTTGCATCAACCTGACATCGTTTAGGGGCCGAGAAAATTCTCCTCCTATGATCTATCCTGCTAGTCTATTTGCAGGAAGGTTCTAAGAAGGAAGAACAGACGGCTGAGAATGGACCTAAACAATGGCATGGCGGTCATACCAGTGACCGTCATGAGCATAACGCACCCTCGAGGGGGCATTATGATAGTATAGCGGACCGAAGTAGATCCGTTATGCTCGTCTAAGCCTTGAAATGGGCATTAGCATAACGCACCATCGAAGGACCATTATTGACGGGATCGTCGGTTCCAAATTCAAGATTCGGGAAAGAGTCTACTCCGAGCCGAAGAGTATGACGGGATCAACAAGTGGCAACATGATCGGCAAGACAGCATCGGCAACGTCAAATTATATTAGTTCTTTTTAAGTGTTTATGTTATTGGGTTACATGAGTGGGCCTAATGGGTCTTGTTTTCTTTTAGGGAAATAGATATAAATACCCCTTTATGTAATGACTCCCCACCCCATCGTAGGAACCCATGACCCATGGGATTCCAAAGTGTCTTTTCCCTTCCCGAGACGTCAAACCTTGTCCGATCCCGTCCCGTCCTGGGCAGTGACCGAGACGGCAGAGACCTACGAGACGTCAAACCTTGTCCGATCTCGTCCCGTTCCGGGAAGTGACCTACGAGACGGCAAACCTTGTCCGATCCCGTCCGTCCCGGGCAATGACCTAGACGTCGGAGACTTAGGAGACGTCAAACCTTGTCCGGGGCCAACGAGCCACACGTACTTTTCTGGGTATATAGATATACGAGTCTGTGGGAGAGTGGCCGTCGGGAGGTACATATACATGAATCACACATGTGACCTTATAAACAACTGTGAGCCAGTGGAATCTTCTTCGACGGTGTGGACCGTGGAACTCATCCATGGGAGGGAGACGGATTCATGAAGTGTGGACGGAGGAGGCGGGCAGGCGCTGGGTACATCATCCACGACTGCTGCAGGAGCTCCACCACATCCGGGGCTACTGACAACGTCTCCTCCTGCCATCGAGAGATTGAAGACTTTCTTCCTTCTTATTTTGTTTTGTTTTGTTTTTGGTATCAGAAGACTCGAAGTAGTCTTTTTTTCTGGGAAGGTGGTTCAGAGGTAGAATTGAAGGTTCAATGGGAACAGGTAGATGTGCATGGACCCTAGCGTTACGGGGGCATCTTAATGTGAACTTTGCATGCTTTACGTGGAGACTGCTCTGTCACGAACCTGTTGAAGCATGTGCACAAGCTATAGTGCAAGTGACCACCAGCCCTGTCATAATTATCTAACATTGATGAAGGCGTCAAACTGGCTAGTGAGAGATCGATGCAAAATGTTGTGGGCTCGTAGGAACAGCTCGTGGGGGGAACAGGAAACTTGGGGGTTGAGGACTTGTTTGATTCACCCACCAGCAAGACTCCACAATCAAGATTCAAGACCATGCGCGCAAGGTCAGAAACGAGCAGCACGCTGGCTACCGGTTCTGGGGGGACAAGTTTTGAACTAGAACGCCGATGCAGGACAAAAAAAAGACAAAGAATTATGTTCTTTGACGTTGGCCTGAATCGGTTCATACAGTACATGCTGTGTAATCAACACTTTGAATTTATAGCCATGACTCGGCAAGAGAGTTTGAATGGTGACCGTAAGAGTTTCTCAAGAAACGAGTCGAGCATTGGGACGTGGGGCGTCTGATGCCGGTTCCTCTGCTTCTGATGCTGAGAGGAAAAGGTTCTGAGAGAAAGGAGGAGGCGAGAGGAGCCGAGTAATGACACCCGGTGTTGAAGTCGATTATTCTCCGGCGAAGAAAAAGTTCTTAACCCAGGGTGAGCTGTCTTGGGAGAACTCTATTAATACTTAAGTCAACAATTGGTGGAAGAGAAAGGAATTAAATACTTGAGTAGAAGAAGCAGTTCTCACGTACCTTGTGATGTCGATGTACTATACCTTTTATAAGTCCTGATATCCAGAAACATGTGACATCGTGGGTCTCACCCCGATCACGATTGTGGACAGAGTAGGAGACAGATCTTGGGCAGAGTTGGATGCACGTAGTTAATTATGGGAACTCAGAGAGTACAAAATTGTTACGGAGACGAGCGAAATCCAAAGTGAGTTCCAAGATGGCAACGGAAGGAGACACTACGAGATAATGCAACGTTAGCAATGGAGACTATCCGTTGCAAAAAGTAATAGCGACGGATTCACCACGGATAGGCTATGTTGCTAAACTTCACTCGCTAATTAGCGACAAATCTGAATCCATCGCTATTCCGTCGCTAATTCGCGACCTTTTAGACACATGATTTTTGTCGTCCATACAAAGGAGAGCAAATAATTCTGAAGGATCAACCTAAAAATACCTTGGTTAGAGTTCCTAAATCTCTGATCTTCCTCGAAGAAACTTACTCGTTCCTGTGCGGTCTGTAGAGAACTAGTGACTTCTGAGGCTTCTAACTTCTCAAGGTCTTGATCTCCTGGCATGAGGTTTAGAGGGGAATTAGACATAACTAAAAGAAACAAAATCTTCTAAAAGATGAACCTAAAAAGATGATTCCTTACCTTCGAAATACGTGCTCCAAAATTAGGGTTTGCATAGGTTGAAGTTCAGGCTTATTTATACGGTTTGCCTAGGGTTTCAGGGATTAGAATGAACTAGGAGTTCTAATTTTGGAGTAAGATCATTTCCTAAGAGTCGTAGACACCTTTCGTCACTAGATAGCATCGATCCATGGTGATTAAGATGGTAAAACCCCCATTTTTTCACGCCTCTACAGATCATGTTTTCGGAAGGAGATAGCGATCTCCCCTGGACCACTTTATTGAGAATGCGGTCTCGCGATAGACCACATTCTGGCGGTAAAGAGGGGTGATCTCGCGGTAGATCCTGAGCCACACGATCCTGTTGTCATCACCACGAATGAGAGATCTACAAGGCAAGAAACGGATCAGAGGAGCCCAGGGTTGGAACCTCGAGGAAAACCCTCCGATGCTTAAGTCAGCAAACTGATAGAGCGTAGGTGAAATGGGAGTAGGATAAAAATTGAGGGGCGTGAGATCACACTCCACTAGTGTGCGTGGTGTTGAGTATTCAAGATCACCTTACCTTCTCGGAGGGCTTTCTTGGGGTTTATATAGTTGCTCACTCTCTTGGTGGAGATAGGGTATTTGGAGGGACCAGGGGGTGTTATGTCCCGGAGGAGGACCATTCTTCTTCCTTGTCCCTTTGAGCTTCCCTTTTCCGAGCGGTAGCGAGATTCTCACTGGGAGATACAACCTGTCAAAGGAAACAGCGCCTGTTGGGGGTCTGAGCATAGGTGTGGATGCACTTTTTTTTGAAGATATTCATTTGTTGGTTCTATTCAGTTTGTTAAGTGCGTGGGCGTGTCAGTCACCAAAGTGACGATTTATTCGGGCTCCAAGGAACCCATGGTGCGCTCGATCTGCCTTCGTCAGGTGATTGTGTGGTTCGGATCGGGACCGAATCCTATCGTGCCATAAAGGTCACGATGTCATTTACATCCCCCATACGAGGGAACACCCTTGATTAATTGTCAAAATTAGGGCCCCTACGGCCAAAAGAATTAATGCTAATTGTAAAAGAAAGAGACAGGAATGAATCACACAAAAGCTTGTGCCGAAACACGAGCAATCGGACATGTCGGTCACTCATAGACCTTTTCATATTCGGACGGAGGTCCGTGATGGGAATGCGGTAAAAATCGAGATAAATCCGCTCAAATGTCTGCCGAGTGCACGACAATTTTATTTTCCTGAGGAACGGGAAAAGCTCAGTTAAATCCTGATCAGAGCGGTTGAAAATCGGTAAGTTTATTGGCCCGACGCAAGATCGAGCTACGACCACACTGCGGTGGGCCCCCTCGCGGTCGAAGCTAGACCTACATGGGCATCATTGATGTTTTCGGTGTTAAAGGGCAATGGGAGGCTATTCCAGGATCGGAGCCTAGAACCAATGTGCATTCAAACGGAGTAGATTATAGGCCAAGGACACTGGTCGGACAATGACCATGGTCGGGGTGAACCCGAGGTCTGAGCGTGACCCACAAGGGCCCTATTGATATCCCTGAATGTAGGGTCTGGGGATGAATGCATATCACTGTTCACAGTCATGAAGGTCGATGCATGTACTGTAGCTAGTGCACATAAGGTCGATGCATATCACTATTCAGTCTTAGTAAGGTCGGTGCTTCCTTGCTCTCCAGCATAGTAAGGTCAATGCACATGCTCACTGGTGCATATCAAGGTCTACCTGTGTTACTGTTTGAGGTCGGTGCGCATCTTGCATAGTGCATACTAAGGTCGACGCACATCTTGCATTTTGCTTACTAAGGTCGACACACATCTTGCACCTTACATACTAAGGTCGATGCACATTTGAACTTTAGTTAACTAAGGTCCATGTACATTTCCGTTAGCCATTTATAAGGTCGATGCACATCTCCCTTGGTCATCTATAAGGTCGATGCACACTTGCCTTAGTCAATCATAAGGTCTATGCACATTTTGCATCTAGCAAGGTCAGGTCGGTGCACATGTGTTAGACATATGCATAAGGTCTGTGCACATGCGTTAGTGTTAGAAGCATCAGGTCAATGCATGTTTTCATCTTATGTTAACTAAGGTTGATGCACATTTGAACCTTAGTTCACTAAGGCCGATGCATGTTTTCATCTTGTGCTTCACTAAGGTTGGTGCATGTTTTAAGTTTTTGCATATAGGTCCATATATTTTTTAAGTCTGTGCATGTAGGTCCATGCATGTTTTCAGTCAGTGCATGTAGTTCCATGCATGGTTTGAGGTCGGTGCACATGTTGCATTTGGCATTCTGAGGTCGATGCACATCTTGTATCCTACATACAAGGTCGATGCACATTCTTCAACTATCTTTGTGAGGTCTGTGCACATTTTAGGGCCAATGCACAGTCAAGTCTAAGCATGTCCAAAGTCTGTGCATGTTTGCTATAAGGTCTGTGTAGGTTTATATTTTACACCATAAGGTCTGTGCATGTTTACACCACCAGTGTATCAGGTCGGTGCACATGTGACCTTGTGCTCAGCAAGGTCGAAGCACATGTTGAGTCATAGTCTTAACTGGTCTGTGCACCTTACATGTCAGGTTTGTCTGAGCATCATTAAGGTCAGTGCATCTTCAATAGTTCCTATCTTTTTTCATCATCTTCATGCATATAAAGTCTACATGTGTATTACATAGGTCAATGCATATACATCATTTTATTACACATCTATTTGATGAAATGCCTTAGTGAGCACAAGTCCTCATATGCATTGACCTCGATGAAGAAGTAGCATCTGTTTGATGAAATGCCTCAGTGAGTGGCTCCCAAGGGTCTGTTTAGCAAACCTGTAGCCTTCTTCGGAAAAGCATCCGGAGAGAGAAAATAGGTAATGTAAATGTCTAAATTCACAGATTTTGAGGTCAGGATGAAGTGCCCAAGGTTGACTTTTGTCCCTATCATCATCTCACATCTAATCTACCTATTGGAGATAGCTATGTTAGAAACTACAGCTGGAAAAGGTCTTGTCTCACAGTCTACCACTTTTGCTGTCACCTAATGAAGACTCTTGTTCAGACAAAGTACACAGGATAGAAGTGGACTTTAGCTAATAAAGTGACTACAGGTCAAAGGGACCATTTCATGAGGAGATCAGAATAGTAACAAAAGAAAAGATATGGTCTGCTGCTAGCCTACCACCATCCTACCAAGGGACTGCCTTGGAGAGGCTCTCAAGTACATCCTGCACGTGCTTCAAGGGAAGAAGACCAATTTGGCAGGAAAAGTTTCCCTGGGCTTTTCTATTTATTTGAAGCTTCCTCAAGAGAAGAAGCTGCTGCTACACAGAGAGATAGCCGGGTGCAGGCTTCTTTTTTGACATTTCCGGTGGTGTCGCTCGCGGACTCGCTCAACCACCGGCTAATGGACTGGCAAACCTCCGGCTTGCGAGAACGGCAGAGAGACGACTTTTGCAGAGGTCCCTGAAAGGGTGGCCTAAAAGACAGACGCGCATCGGCCGCCCTTTCAGAAACCTCGGCGAAAGGCAGCCTGCAGTATCTTTTTTCCCATCGCGAAGCGATGAAAGTTCATTAGCCGGTGGTTGAGCCCCGCGGCGGGCGACACCACCGGTTTTCGCGCACAAGATTTCCGATCCTGAAGGGATCGCAGCTCACCATCGCCTGCCTTTCCTGCCGGGCAGCTTTTTGCCTTTTTGCCTCGACGCCTGTCGGCAAGTTTAGCAGTGTGTTGTAAGAATCACTGACAGTATCGTCGGGATTTTGGCATTGCCAAAGTCAGCTAATGGACAAGAGCTGTGGACTCCTTGGCTTAGACGATTAATTACAGAGGAGATGCGTAAATGTCGGCGCAATTATCTGGTGGTGGAATAAGGGGTGCTGAAACAAGTGCGCAGGGATTGCCGCCACAAGAATTGTGTATAAGGGAAAAAAACTCTCGCTTCTTCATAAGCCTTTTCCCATAAATGCCGATAGATGAGGAAATTCCTTCCCTTGAAGATTATAAAAAGGCATTGACTCCCTTCTACTTTTTATACAAGAATGCGTAAAATAACTGTTAAGGCCCAGAAATAACACTGTGAAAAAGAAGTCACCGCCTTACGCCATCATTGGTGCTGTCCTTGTCGGCATTCTCGGTATTTTCCTCCTCCTCAAATGGAAGCAGGGAATGGAAGCGTCGAACGCCGCCGCGCTCAAGTCTCAGCAAGACGCGCTTCAGGCGCAGATCGACGAACTCAAGACCAAGCAGGCGCAGCCTATCGTGCAGACCGACACCAACATGCGTCAGGTCTACTACGCGGTGGAACCGATCCAGGCCGGCCAGAAAATCAGCCCGGCGCTTTTCGAGAAAAAGCTGACGCCGAACGACGTGCTTCCCGATGCGTACAGCGAGGGCACGGACCTTGTCGGATTTTACGCCATCCGCCCGATCGAGAAGGGCGACCCGCTTTCGCCGCATAACGTCGGCAAGACACTTCCGTTTTTGGCCGAGCGTATTCCCGCCGGCATGCGTGCAATCGCGCTGCCGATCTTCAACGCGGGCGACGTGAACAACACCGGCGGCTTCGCGGTCGACGGCGATTGGGTTGATCTGCTCTTCACCCATTTCACCCAGGACAACAAGTACCTGGAAAACACGCAGACCGTCCTGCAAAACGTGCAGGTGCTTTACATCCCGCAGACGCAGACGCGCAGCGACATGACGGTCGGCGTCCAGCCGACGGAGCCGCGCTCGATCACCTTCCTGGTGACGCCCGAGGAGGCGCAGACGCTCACGTTCATGGAGCACGTCGAGAACGCCAAGTTCAGCATGATTTTGCGCGGACGCAACGACCGGCAGGAACTCAAGCTCAAGCCGTGGGGCATCCAGAGCGTCGACGATTACCGCAAGGTCCAGCGCCAGACCGACAAGTCGTATGACCGCGTCGCCCAGCTTCAGAAAGCCATCGAAGATGCGGAGAAGAAAGAGAAAGCTTCCCAGGGATCCACGAATGAAACTACTCCCCCCAAACCACCCAGCCCGTAATTTTGCCGTCCTGCCCATTCCTGGTAGGGTGCGCTGCATGTCGCGCCATTGTGCACGTTCTGCGGCCATTTCCTATAATTTAAAATAACTAGTTTAGCACAAAGATTAAATGGGCTAAAGAATACAAGAGTGGGCTGAAGAATACACAAATGGGTCAACATGCATGTGATCCGACAACCAAATGTGATCCGACGGCTAAAACCTGATCCGGCGGCCAGTGGAGAGGTGCTCCCCATGCCGTCGTATCTCCCCCTCCACCTCCAGCCACCGTATCAAGGGGCCTCCCACCTTCTATAAAACCCCAAGCTTGGAAGACTTGAGAAAGAAGTAAAAAAAACAAAAGAAAAAGGGGGGAGCAAACAAAAAAAGGAAAAAAAAGAGCCAGAAGAAACGGGAGCCACCAACAGGGGGGCAGAGGGGAGCTGCAAGTAGAGTGAGGGAGTGTTCCTCTCCCAGAAGAAAAGAAAGGGAGGCGATCGTGTGAGGTTCCTCTGTTGTAGAAGGTGTGCTCGCTACTATGTAAAGGCCCATCCAGGGCTACAGTCATCTTCTCGTTACCTCCCTTCTGTAATCCCTACTGGATTTCTTTGATATGTATGATGTTCTAGAGAGCAAGAAATGGATGAAAAGTTTGTTTGCTAATCGAGCAATTTGTTTCTCTCCTCTTCTCCGTCTCTGTGATTAAACAGTGATTTGAGTATTCTGGTACCGAATAGATTATTTCGTCGTGGTGTTTTCCCGGTAACCTCGTTGGCCCCGCCAGAGACTCACTAGCCCCTACGTGTGGTCCTTGAGCGTCTGTGGAAATGAGCAGATTCAGATTTTGTTCTCTCGATCCTGCATCACTCTGTACCAGAGGATTATCCAGTTTAAATTTCTTACCCTTACCCACGAACTTGTGAAGTTTTGGCTCCCGCTTGTCTCTTCCATTGGGAATCAGAGGCTGGGATATCCCCAGCACGATCTCTGACCTCCCTTGCAGAGGTGAGTAGCATCTGGCTCCGTGACTTCGCTTGTTTACAGTCTAGAGCAGGAGCAGCTCTGGCCGCCGTCTCATTGAGTTTCGCTTAGTTTAAACCTAATTTCGGTTCATCTCCGGACCCAGAGGCCTGACCTCGTGCCGTGGAGTATCCCCCCTGAGCAGTGGCGTCTGCTTCCTTAGCCTTCGCGCCTTCTATCTTCTCTTGCTAAGTTCAGAACACGCGATCAGGTGGCGAACTCATTTGGGGCCTGATCCAATGCGTGTAGCCCGCAGGATTGCATCTCATCTGCTCTGGCCGCCGGCTCTCTTTCTCCCGCCAATCCAACCACCAGATCAGACCTCCGCACTCCTAGCCGCCGTCCCATCTCCTGCCGCCAGATTGCAATGCCATCCGCACCTGGCCGCCGTATCAAGGCCTTCCGCCCATGGCCGCCGTCTCACACCCCTCAATACCCAGCTACCGGATCAACACCCCCGTGCCTCTTGGCCGCCGTATCAGGCCCATCCGCTCTTTTGCCCGCCGTATCAGAGGCCAGCCGCCATCTCGCCCTTACGCCCCACCGTAGACTTACTGCCGTGTTGCTATACCACCCTCATTTCATGGCCACCGAAATGCATGCCAACTACCTCATTCCATGTATACGTGCCACCAGCCCGCTTAATGGCAGATACAAATAAATACTTGTGCATGGGCCAGCACTATACTTAGCCGGCCACCGTATGAGTGCAGGAGGCCACCCATATGGGCCCATCTGCTAGCCATTCCACCATGTATACAAATAAACCTATAGGGGCGTATAGAGTAAGTGAAAATGTGTGCAAACCCACCACGTGCCAGCTCAGCCCAAATTCCCCAGCCGCCGGATCACCCAACCCCATTGGCCGCCGGTTCATGCCTCTGTCAGGGTATATTGAAAATTTTGATTTTTTTCATGGTTTAAAGGAAACCCCAAAAATTCCCTTCTTACCTTTAAATGCGAGCCCACTCCCCTCTCTCCTCATTCTTCCCCTCTCCGCTCTGATCGTGAGGGACCCACCTTCTCCTCTCCAACTGCAGACGGCAAGTGCGGGGGAGGATCGTTCGACGACGGTGGCGAGCTAGGTGGATCTTCGGTGGGAGGTGGTGGCTGCTCATACATGTGCATGTGTGATCGTGAGCTCGTACGCAGTGCATGTTTCGACACGCTCTGGTGAGTATCGATCCCCATTCTAGGTTTGAAGCATCGATAAGGTAGGGGGATAGATCCCAGACTCACCTCTCGCATTTTCCTTCCAATCTATGGTGATTTGGGTAAGAGGGAGGGGTTATTACATTTTCTGGGAAAATTCATGTTTGGAGGCCGTCCGAACAAATC
Organism: Amorphophallus titanum; assembly: GCA_024336825.1. Lineage (NCBI taxonomy): Eukaryota > Viridiplantae > Streptophyta > Magnoliopsida > Alismatales > Araceae > Amorphophallus > Amorphophallus titanum. The sequence goes on from JANBPO010002517.1 coordinate 1,773,197, forward strand.
GATTCTTCTTTCCTGTGATTTCTAGCCTAAATCAGGTTTAATTGGTGGAATTGTGGTCGTGGATGGTTTTCCTATGTTTTTCAGAGTCTTTCGAGCCCAATGTGGGTGAATTGGGAGTGGAAATGATCCTTCGGAGGAGGGGACCCTGCAGCAGGGAGGCGGCCAGTAAGGCTGCGGCCTCCACCCAGTGGGCGACCAGAGTGCTGGCCGCTTGGGATCAAAGCCCACTAGGCGGCCAATCCCCTGTCTGCCAATCCCTTGCTCTGGGCGGCCATGGGTTGGGCCACCCAGACCATCCCTTGTACTGGGTGGCCACAGGTTGGGCCGCCGAGGCCTTATTCTCCCTTGAGTTGGGTGGCCAAGGCCCTGGCCGCCTAGACTCTCTAGGTGGCCAGTGGGCTAGCCGCCTAGGACACACACTGGCCGCTACAATAATGGCCACCCAGGTGTGTGGGTGGCCAGCAGGTTGGCCGCCCAGACCCTTTGAGGCTGTTTTCCCAATTTTTACCATTCTACAGGTCTGGAGGTTTCGGTCTTCACTGTGTGTATCTGCAGTTTGTAGATCAGCTATCTAGCTAGTGGTTCTTGGTTTTCGTTCTAGCAAGCCGCCTCGTGGTGGATTAGTACAGACTGGTGGTACTCTGGTGGCTTCTCTGGTTACGACAAGTTCTCACTTTTAGTGACCATACCACTTGTCGTAGCTGACTTGGTTACATAGTTACTTACCCACCAGGGAGTGGTGAAGGCTTGTCTTGAGTAGATAAATTTTAAGCTAGTTACCGTAGGGCCTCTTGCCTTTGTAGCCTGAGTTTGGCTGTTGGGAAAACCGGCTAGAGGACCAGACCTAGAGTAGATTGTTTGTGTGTGCACACGTAGTTGGGGGCGGTGGACGTGTGCTGACGAGCGTGACCCCGACTAGTCCTTGTTCTATGGTACTATGTTCGGTGTCTTAGTTTCCACTTGAGATGAGTAGGGAGACACCTAGGCAACGGTATAAGTCATCGGAGAATGCTTCCGGCCTCATCACTAGTGGGGTAGTACTCCTATCACTTGAGAGGTTTTAGCATGGGTTTCTCTCCGGCGTGGTTTACTATATAGGTAGCTCAGTCTATTCTGTTCTTCTTGACTGAGGCTCGATTTTGTGGCAGGTGTAGTGGTCCTATGTAGAGTTCTTTTATTTGTTATTCTCTGCCTCCTATGTTATTTATTTATCATTCTTATATTTGATTATTGCAGTATTATTTCTATTGAGTGAGGTTTGGATCTGTAGGACCCCTATTGAGCCTATGAGACGAGCCTTACCCCATTGTTTTTCAAGTGACGTGAGGCTTATCCCTCTCCCCCTCTAGTTTGATCTCCGGTCTCCCAACAAGGGGCTCAGTTTACTTCTGGGTTTTGAATGCCGTACAGGTTGATAAGGGATTAAGTCTTTAGATGTATAGCTATATGATTGGTTGGTTGTGTCTTTAAATGAGATATCTATATATGCATATGTATATACAGTTGGTTGGTTGGGTGGTGGGCTCATGAAAACCTTGGACTAGTTGGTTGGAATAGGTGATGCGGGACGGACGTGGACTCGACGCCAATTTGTATATGCAAACCTTGGACTCTAGCAAGCTCGCATTCATCCCTAATGAGAGAAGCGATTGGACCTGCACGGTTGAGAAATCGGTAGCGAGTCAAGGGTGGTCTACTCCCTCTCGTGCCCAGATCGGGTCACGGGACGGATCTTGCTCTCTCTCTCGCAGTGGTGATGTAAATGATACGAGATAGGATCCTAACATGCTCTCTAGCAGCGGCATACAAACATATACTAGGAAAGCAAAATATGACTATGAGGGGGGTGACGAGTGTACCTCCACGCTCAGGGGATGGGAAAGACTTCTCGGCCGAGATCTGGAACACCTGGTACAACAGTAATTAATAATTATAGAATTAAATTCATTGCCCACTCCACGCAGGGAGGTAAAAGGCTACAAGTGGGCCGGGGAGGACCGATCTGGGGTTGACGGGCAACAATTTGGGTTGGAGGCGGGCTACTGGTCCAACTCGGTCCCGACTCGGTACTGTTCCAACTTGGTACAACAAGGGAACTTAGCAACTGGGACAGCGGCTTCCGGTCGACTCCTTACTGTGGAGGCTTGCTAGGACGCTGCTGATGGGTTGCCAAGCGATCTTCGGGAGAGACGAATGCCGAAGGTGAGCCGACGTATTTTTCGAGAAATTAATTCTCAGACTGAGTTGCTGGCCTATCCTCAGATCTGCTCTGCGTGCCTTCACAAAAATATTTCTTGCGGCCCGATCCGGTGTCGGATCGATGCAAAATTGGTACCGTTGGATAGAGGACTCAGAGGGATACGACATATAAATTTCTCAGGTCCATCAGGTGAATGCATTGGAAATGGAAATGACTATCCCTCAAAGATTTCTGCTAGCTCAGACTGACAGACACAAAGGGCAGAATAGAAGCTGCATGTTTATGGGGTTCGACTGACACTCCACTGAGGGTTTTAGGGGGTGCAGATTTTTGTGGAGGTAGAGGGGAGAGAGACGGTCACGCACATAGCTTATTTGCCTCAACCTGACATCGTTTTGGGGGTGAGAAAATTCCTCTACCAAGATCTATCCTGCTGGTCGCATGATGGGGCAGACTGATAGGGGTGGAATGAAAATAGCGAGAAAAATACCAAACGCGATCTGATTGGGGTAAAAGTTATATTGTTGGAAAGCTAACAGAAATAGGAACAAGTCCACAAAATATGAGCTTGATCAGAGCTGGGAGGACCGACCTTTTCTTTAGGTTTCTGTTCTGGAACTTAGAATGTTAGGGCAGCAGGAAACTTCTTGGCTTGTGGTGGCTTGACGGCGGCACGAGCGGCGGCAGCGGCAGTGGTGGTCGATCACAGCAGGGAGAGGGAGAGATGGAGAGAGAGATAACTCACAAATATTAGGGTTTCAACCCTAGATCTGGAGGAGGAGAGGGGGAGGAAGAAGATGAGCAAGAAGAGCTAGAGAGAGAGGGGTTGCACCCTTGGCATTTCTCCAATATTTTCTTCATTATTTTTCTCCAAAATACAATAAGAGACTATATATAATCAAACCCTAGATCTAGACCTGCATTTTAATCCGTGCATGTGCATTTTTTGACTCCAGATGTGTTGTATGATCGTTTGGCGTTGTTTCCCCTACGCTACGGCGTGTATGGGGCGTGGAACGGGCCGATTCGACCGTTCTACCGTTTTACCCATCGGATTGATTTAGCAGTCCTACCAGAGACCGTTATATGCATAACGGTCCCTCGACAGATCGTTATGGTTCGTTGTTTTCATCTTTCGTGATCATGGAGCATAACGGACCAGGCCTGGTCTATTATTTGAGTATAACGCCCCTGTCTAGGCGCGTTATATTCGGGTTGTTTTCGAGTCCTGCTGCTGTTGTCAGTCCCTCGACGACCGTACTTCCTTGAAGATCGTGTCAGTCGGTTAGGCATAACGGACGCCTCCCTATGTGTTATGATCAGATAACGCCCCAGTGCAGGTCCGTTATGGTGTGTTTGATCGATGTTTGATTGGGTTTGGTAGTTTATATAACGCGCCTAACCCTATGCGCCATGTGGCTATGACGGACTCAGCTTGGTCCATTATATGCCTCTTGTCCGTGTTAGCGTTTTGGGTCCGTTGGCTTTAACGCACCTGTTGTGGTGCGTTAAGCTAGTATAACGCGCCTATGGAGGTCCGCTATATTCCCCTTGGTTTGAGTTTTGGTCCGTTGGCCATAACGCGCCTGTCCTGGTGCGTTATGCTGATATAGTGCCCCTGTCTTGGTGCGTTATGTTGTCTGGATTTGAGTTTGGGTCTGCCTACCATAACGTCCCTTTTGTGGTCCGTTATAGCAGGTAACGCCCCTATACTGGTGCGTTATAGTTCTTTTGTTGGCCGTGATGGTCCATGTTTTCTCCTATGTGTTGGTTAGTCTTAGGTCGCGTTCTAGGGTGGTGTCTATCTGTTGGTAGTTGTCTGGATCGGTCGATTTAGGTGACTGGGTGTCATCTTTTCCTTGGCTGTGACAGTACCCTAATGACTGAATCTAGAGCTACCAGTGTCCTTGTCTCTAGTTGCGTAGCGACTGTGCCTTGACTGCCGGGTTCACCTAGCGATTGAGTGATGGTTCGCTTTGCCCAGAGTGTTGTTGTCATCTACCGATCCGGTTTCTATTTGTCTTGGCTTGGCCTCAGGGTTCGCCCATTGACCCATGGATGTCTTTTGATATCCTATGAGGGCTAGGATCGTGACGAGGTAGCCAGGAGTGCTCGTGCATCGAGTCTGTTTGTGTGTGTGTCTATGCGTTATCAGTGTCTGGTCATGTAACACACCTTGGCGAGTGCGTTACGTCGTGACAGAGCTATATGGGTCCGTTACGTTCTGTGTGACTAGTGGATTTTGGTGGTGTTCTGTGACCATTCATCTTCAGGCGCATCAGGTGTAGCTTGTTCAGTCTTTAGCGCATTTCTCTTGGCATATGCGCTGTGTTTATGGTTCTATGTAATACTACTTTAGATCCCGATAGAATAGCCTCCTCATCTCTCGTGATGGAGGCACTAGTCGTAGCCCTGGACTTTCAGTGTCTACCAACCTGGGAACGGTGGAGGGGTACTTCCCACTAGACGATTTATCACGTCCCAAGCCATTATTTATAGTGGAAGACTCACTCGGGGGCACGCGAACAACCGGCATGGTAAGCCTCTCGCAAGCAAGAAATAATCAGAGCGCAAGACAATCACACAAAAGATGCAATTGCATAGGTATTTACTCAAATTCAACGTCTATTCCATTGATAATCAGAATATTCAATTTTACAATCACTAATTCATCTCTTATTAAATTTGCTAGACTCAATTAATGTGATATAGAGAAGCCCAGAACACAAGGGGTCACCGGGACCCTCAAAATAATATGGCCACACTAATCAAGATAATACGACACCTCTGAACATCCAAAAATACGATCACGATACCCACGAGGTGTCCAAGACATCTACGGGGCCATAGATCGACCGATGGGCCACGACTAGGTCAACCGGGGCCCAAAACCAGCAAGACCACTGCATTTCGGTCGACCAAAGCCATGGGGTCGGTAGACCAACTAGTTTGGTCAACCAACCTGAATAGTCGGTCAACCGAACTGGGCAGAATGCCCAGATCTTTGCAAACGGCGTTGGTCGACCAAAAACGCTGGCCAGTTGACCGAAAATGGCTGAAAACCCTCCGGGCTCAACCTCAAAGTCTGATTTCATGCCCCAATCACCCCCGAGTGATGGGAAAAACATTCCCAATTGTATTACATTCCCTCCACAAGCCGGAAGGACACCAATAGGCCACAAAATAATGAAGAAATGGGCGATTTCCACAAATCAACCCCCTATATCTTCAGTGAGATGACAGTCGATGTCTTCCTGTGCAGGGTCTTCTTCAGCCGTGTAGAATGAGCTACTGGGGCCTTCAGACTGTGCAACCTCCCATGTTTTGAAAGGCTCGACAGTGATATGATCGAGGCCAAATATTGGCCTGGTGAGACCTTCTGGAATTTTAATATGGCTGTGATGCTGATCGACCTCAGCTTCATCGACTTCAGGGTAGGTGGCGGGAGGTGCTGCTCTGCCTACCTCCCCTGTGCTTGCAATATGTGAGACAGTATTGGGATTGACATACCCTGGCGGCGGTGGTGGGAACCCGTCATTGCCGGAGGTGCTTTTTGATGCCCTGGTGGGGGTCTTGGCTTTGAAGGTCTCAAGTGACTGCTCCGCATAAAGAGAAGCATCAAGTAGATGTCACTCGAACACTTCAAATGGGTGGAGGTTAGCAAATATCCTCTCCTCCTTCCCCCCTTGGTTGTATTTGATACACTGATGCAGTGTGGAGGGTACCACCATGTTTTCGTGTAGCCAGGGGCGGCCAAGCAGTGCCTTGTATGAGGTGCTGGAGTTGATGACATGGAACTGCACCCTTATAGTAAAATCTGCAATGGTGAGTGTGAATTCTGCCACTCCCAGTGGCAATTCAAACTTTTGGTTGAAACCGGTGATATGCATATCTCTGACTTTGTCGAGGCATACATTAAAGTAGTACCTTTGGTATATTCTGTATGGTAAGATGTTGATGGCTACTCTAGGATCTACCAAAATTTTGTTCAGCTCCCGACCATTCAACTGCCCCTTCATGTACAGCGGTCTGTTATGGCTAGAAGTAGGGAGTAACATATCCTCCTGAGTGATGGTCACATTGGCCTCTGGTAGTGTTTTGGCCAGGCAAGCTTCATGTTGGGTAGGTGTCTACAGAGTAGTGATGATCGCCTGCTGTGTCTCTTCGCTCAGGGAGAGGATCTCCCAGATAGTGAACCTCGTCGGAAGCTTTTTAAGTAGCTTCATTATTCAGCTTCCAACTCGGACATTGGATAACTTCATTTCTTCTGCCCATTTAGGCTTGGAAGAGCCTTGAACTGCGACATGTAACAGACCTGCTTCATCGGACTCTGAGTCTGCACCTTTCTACTGGGTTTCATCTGTAGGTGCCCGAAGGAGACATTGGTTGTGGAATGATTGTGTCTCCGTTCGGGGAAAGGAAAGAAAGGGGTGTTCCCCTCTTTGACCTTCCTGCACGAGTACCTACAGAGGAACAAAAAGAAACATTATAATATCAAATTAAATTATCTCACTTATAAAGGTGGGATGGGTTAATCCAATTTAAGTTATATTAAATCATTTTTAAGTGAATTATATAAATATGCTCTTGTTAAAGCAAAGATCATCAGCAAGAGGGTTTAACCTAGGATGACTTCCGCCGTCGACTAGCTCGTTTTCGGTCATGGTGGTCCCTAGGGGGCCCTCGGTGCCCCCCCTGGCGCAGCTTCCTTCTTCCTCCCCTTTTGCCCAACCTTCTGCTTCACCAGCCATCAAGTCGGATCATCTAGAGAGGACCTTTGCAAAGGTGCTAGCTTCTTCCATGTCGCTGCCGACTGTTGCTGGCTTGGTTCATGCCTTTGCTTCTACGGATAATGGAGAGCCATCGGTATTTTCCTCAAAGGAGGAGATCACTCAGAGTTTGGTTCCGTTCGAATTTGCTCTCATTGCACGCACCCCCCGTGGAAGGTCAGCTTTCCCAGAGATCAGGAGTCATTTGTCTAACCGATGCAGATTCAAAGAGGATTTCCTGATTAGTGCATTGGACCCTCACCATCTTCTGCTAAGGTTTCGAAACTATGATGACTATTTACAACTTCTTTTGAGGGATTCTATCTATGTTCAAGGCAAATTATTCAGATTTTTCAAGTGGACGATGGACTTCTCTCCGAATGCTGATTCGCCTATTCTTCCCATCTGGATCGCCTTTCCTAGTTTGCCTATCAACCTCTTCCTGGAACCAATGCTCTGCTCTATTGCTGGCAATATTGGTCGAGTCTTGAAGATCGACCCATCTTTGCTCAACCACTCAAACACATCTGCGGCGCATGTGTGTATTGAATTGGATATTTCCAAACCTCCTCCTCCCCGACTTTGGATTGGTTTTCCTGGGGACGGAGCCTGGCAAGAAGTTCTCTATCTAGAGCTTCTGATTTTCTGTTCATCCTGTGCTCGCCTTGGCCATTCTGTGACAAATTGTAAAGTTTTTGGAAGACCACCTCAGGTGTCTGATGCCCACTCTCGGCTTGTGCCCAAACAATGCTGGCAACTGGTTGTAGCAAAAGTGCCCTTCGAGAATGCAGGATGCCCTCAAGAGGTTGCATTAGCACCTTCTTGTGCTGAAGGAACTAGCTTACCTGCCAAGCAGGCCCCGTTATTTCAATTGAATCCCTCGACCACTAATTCTGATGTGATGGAGCTCCCCATGGAGGATATCTTGGATGATTCTTCAGTAGCGAGACAGATAATTTCCCCAAAAGGCACCATTTCTACCAAGGAGAATATTCCATTAGAGAAATCATCCTCACCTCTAGAGCATGATCCTGTGAGTGGTATCCAAGGTTCCCCTAACTTGCTCCCTAGTTCTTCTACTTCATTGGTCCCAGATGACCCAGTGAAGCATGTTGGCCCTGTCTGCTTGGAGCTCCCCTCATTCCAAACACTAGGTTCGGCAGGTGTGATTGTTCCTATTCCTGAACTAGCTTTGTGGGTGCTCATCGAGGCCCAACTGGTAAAGGCAATTCTCCAAAGGATGAGATATTGTCTCGACGTCAACAAATAGCTGTATCTGCTGGCATTACCAATGCTCGAGTGTTGCACAAAGAGCAACCGGGTGTCATCACTAGAACGATGAATAGGACTAATTCCATAGGTATGCTTCCTTCCACTACCCATTCTCAATGACTTTATCATCTGGAATGTTAGAGGTATTAGTAACGATCTTACATTGGGACGATTAAAGCTCCTTATTAAGAATTATAACATCAACTGTGTTGCTATTTTGGAGCCTAAAATTTATGTTTTTATATGTCGTTGCATGAGTGATAGGTTAATTTAGTTCTAAATTATTTCAAATCACCGCTACAAGAGAGAGCGAGACCCGTCCCGTGACCCGATCTGGGCATGAGAGAGAGCCGGCCACCCTTGACTCGCTGCCGGTTTCTCAACTGTGCATGTCCAGACGCTTCCCTCACTAAGGGACAATCACGAGCTTGCTAGAGTCCCAGGTCCGCATCAACTTGGTGTCGAGTCCGCGAGTCTGTCCCGCATCACCGGTGTTGGGGAAAACAAGGGGAAACCATTCCCCGGCCTCTAGACCACCTAGAGGAACCACTTAAACCCCAAAATAACAATCAAAACGATAAATAGGTCACTCACCCTAAAATTGATCATTTTAACCCCGACGTGAAATAAACCAACTCTAGGCCTCGCCTCAGCCTACAAATCGTAAGTGAGTCCGAATCTTATTTCTCCACCAAGATCTTTATCAAGGGGAGCATTGTTCCATTCCACGTACTCCTGAGTTGTTTTTTTGAACTCCTCTTTCCTTGTGTCAGGAACTGTCTGATTGAAATGGTGCCACAGGAGAATCATCATTTGAAATTGATGATCATCCTACTACTAACGAGCCACCACGAGAGCTGATCAGTTACTCCATACGGCAGAGAAGGGTGGAGGACTAGCCTATGGAATGCCCAGCTCATGAAATTGTTGAATCCTCAGGTACTCAATCCATTGTCCCTTTTGACCTTGATTTACCCATTGCTCTTTACAAAGGTGTTACAAAACGTCCCATTTCACAGTTTGTTACTGACTCTTAATTGTCCCCTTCCTATCATGTCTTTGTCACTGTATTATCTACTGTTTCTATGCCGAAGACCTTTACTGAAGTTGCAAGCGATCCAAAATGACAGTATGCAATGGATGGGGAGATGAGAGCATTGCAAAAGAATTAGACTTGGGAACTTGTCGATCTACCACAAGGGAAGAAGTTGGTTGGCTCTAAGTGGGTATTCACCATCAAGTGCAAGCTAGATGAGTCCGTTGATCAATACAAAGCACAACTGGTGGCCAAAGGATTCACTCAGATTTATGGGGTGGATTATGAGGAAACTTTCATTCATGTGGCAAACTGAAATCAATTCGAGTTATTGTCTCACTTGTCTAATACTAATGGAAATTGTTCCAGTTGGATGTGAAAAATGTCTTTTTGAATGGTGACCTCCAAGAAGAAATCTACATGCAGTCCCCTCCTGGCTATTCTACAGGTGGCAAAATGTGTAAGTTACACAAGGCCCTGTATGGTCTCAAACAGTCACCTAGGGCTTGCTTTGACAAGTTTCATCTTGCTATGATTCGTTTTGGCTACACCCAAAGCAATGCAGACCACACTATGTCAAATGGAAAGTTGGCAAGGTGGACATCCTCCTTGTCTATGTTGACGATATGGTCATTATAGGAGATCGTGAAGAAGAAAACAAATAGTTGAAAGGGGCTCTAGCAAAAGAATTTGAAATTAAGGACTGGTGACATATTTGATACTCTCTTGGACTTGAGGTTGCTTACTCCAATGAGAAAATTTATGTGTCAAAGGAAATATGCCTTGCATTTGCTAACAGAGAAGGTAGTAAATTTGTAGCAACCTCAATTGAGACAAATCATGGTTTGTCTGTCCAGGCAAGGGACCTACTCTCTATGATTGACAAAGGAAGGTATCAAAGGCTTGTTGGCCGACTATTGTACTCGACACTTACACACCTAAATATTGCATATGTTGCGAGTGTTGTTAGTCAATTCATTCGTCCACAGCTATCACCCCTTGAGACACTAATTCCCTTACAGACTTAAGTCTGAGTTGAATGTGTCTCCTTTCTTTTTTATTGTACTTTGAACTTTTGATCTTTGCAATTGTGGTCATATTGTCACAATGCACAGAGATTGCAGGTATAAACTTACTCATCAGAGGGAGTTCAGAAAGAAGACCTCTGATCCATTCAACCTCCATACCAGTAGTATCCCGGCCATGGCCGGTGTGGCGGGGAATAAAGATGCTGCTTGTCCAGATGCCCCGCCAATCACTCCTCGCAAATCGTATGCTTAAACTCTCATGGATTACCAGCATCGTCCACGCCTCTCATTCCAGGTGAAGCCTCCATCACAACCGCCAGGAGTATAGACCTCTGTCACCTAAGCCTTCCAGTCCCAAGATGGAGATTAACACCATTAACAGGTTCTCTACTCTGTTGCATTTGCCAGAAAACCCAACTATTGAGGTGGAGTCTGCACATGAGAGGTTTGATGCAGGGGGTACTAATAACATTTTAGCAGACTCAAGGTTTTGTCAACAGGCTGTTCCTGTTCCAGATCTATCGACAGAAGAAGAAGACATTGTCTCCACTTCACATGTTTGCAATAATGTCACAACCAAAAAGAATACCATAGCTTTGTTACATAATGAGGAGGCTTCAGCTGAATCTTCACACTCTGAGGAGCTACCTTCAATTCAATACAACAATATGGTTAAGCTGAATGACAAGTTTACCTGCCACTAACTTCTCAGAACTTGGATATGAAGGCTATCCAAATCATTAGCTCAAATGAAGTCTCTAAACTATCAACTTCGGAGAATTCTCGGATGCTCTGCCAAGGTAACAAAAGTACATCTAATTATTCTCAAGCTAAAGAAACAAATGAGGTATCTGTTATGCCAAGAGATCTTATTAGTGATGCCCGCCTGACTAGAGTTAAAGCCAAGATTTTGGCTGCCCTACCTACCCCAACTTTTGACCATGATTAATTCAGCTCTTATATGGAATGTTAGAGGTATTGGTAATAAAGCTACTATTAGAAGTCTTGCTCAGCAAATTAAAGCTCACAGCATTTGCATTGCAGCAATTTCAGAACCTCGTATTGACTTTAACCGTGCTCACTGTGTGGCCCGGCGCATTAATCTTCACTCTGTTCTAGGTAATAATGGTGCGCTTTCAAAAATATGGCTGTTTCATAACACCAACATTTGCCTAGATATTATTGAGCAGCATCCTCAATATATTACTGTGGCCCTTAAGGAAGATAATTCTATCTCTATGTATTTTACAGCCATTTATGCATCATGCAGTGTAAATAATCGCAGGGACCTGTTCGATTCTCTAATGGAATTCAGTCAAGGTGTGACCATCCCTTGGATCATCAGTGGATATTTTAATTGTATCGTTTCTCCAGAAGAAAAGCTTGGCGGTGTCATGTCTTCTGTAGCTGCAATGACTGATTTTCAAGGTTTTCTAACCGCCACCGGTTTAATTGATGCGGGGTATTCAGGTTCTCCTTTCACATGGTCTAATAATCAAACAGGGGCTTCCCATATCCAAGCTCGTCTGGACATGGTTCTTTATAATGCTAACTGGTTAAACTCTCCCCATAACCTGTCTGTCAAGCCTCTCCCCATAACCTGTCTGTCAAGCATTTGGTTAGCGGCCCTTCTGATCATGCTCCCTTACTTCTGACCATGCGTCCCATGCAATCAGTCCCCGGGAGATTCATTTATCAACATATGTGGCACACTCATTCTGACTTTCTGGAATTTGTTATTTACCATCACCTTTTGTAGATATTGCATCAAAGCTTCTTGATGGGTCTTTGACCTTTTGATTAATTCTAGAATGGAAATCCTTGCTGGAGTCTTGTCCAAGTGTTTTAATAAATCATATTGCGTGCCCGACATAGATTCTTGCTCTTGCCCTTGTTCTTCTAGTGCATATGTAGGATGCTGCTCCTGACGATGCAGGAATTTGCGGTGGAATATCCTTCCATTGCGGAGTACCATTGTTTGGGAGCTATGCGCCTCAGTCGGGTTGATGATGGGTGTAAGGAGTGGGGGATTGGTAGAGGAAGAGGGAATGTCGGGATTGATGGGTGACGGAGTTTGAGGAGATGGAGCCAGAGGAGGAACCCTTATGAGGGGCATTGCCGATTGGGGATTGGTGATGAAAGGTGTTAATGGCAATGGAGGCCTATTGGGAGTATGAGAAGAAGTGGATGGCTCTTGGGTGGTTGGCAATGAGGGAAGAGAGAGTGAGGGGCAAACGAGGAGAGGCCTAGAGGGTAAAGTTTTTGTGGAGGTAGGTGTATGAGAAACTAGAGGTGTGAGAGATGTTGGTGAATGGTAGATCAAGAGGGGTCTAGAAGGTGAAGGGTTAGTGGAGGTAGTAGAAGAATGGATAAGGAGGGGTCTAGAAGGCAAAGGGTTTATGGAGGTAGAAGGAGTTTGTGGTGAAGGCAGTGAAGGTGAAGGACGGATAAGGAGGGGTCGAACTGAAGGGTTAGTGGAAATGGAAGGAGTTTAGTTTATGGGGCGTATGAGGGGGCATAAAGGTTGGGGAAAAGGAGAAGGTTGGGGTGTTGTTCTTAAAAGATGAGGAGATTGATTTGAATTTTGGTTCATGGTGAAGACGGAGGTGCTTTATTCGTGCCACCCTTGTCCCCTCTCTACTTCATGATAAGAGGTGACAGGGTTTAATTACTGATTGGGTGCAGGATGTTCCGACAATGGGTTATGGACAATCTCCATGTCTAGTTGCAATGCTGGAGCTTGCTATTGCTGGGGAGGTTGCTGGACTTGTTGCTGAGGTTGCTGAGCTTGTTGCTGTTGAGGTGGTCTCTGTGCTTTCAATGTAGCAATAAACCTTCTCATCTCATTCCAATCAATGTCACCTTGATCATTCATGTCATAAATATAGTCTTTAAAGTGAAAATAATGAACAATATTGTGACCTCGCTGCCGGTGGAAGACATAGTACCGAGAGTTATCTACAGTCTGTGGCCAGGCCGACCTCTCCTTAGGCAATGTGAGCATGTTGGCAGCCATAAGGGCATTGAAGCTATCATGGAGGCTTTTGGGTAGTGAGGGATACTGGGCTCTCTTTGGGCTTGGAGGTCTTCTTGGCTGCTAGGGGCCATAATTATTAGGTGGCGGCACTTGGTGGTATTATTGAGGGACTTGAGGATTTTGTTGGATAGGTTGATTTGAAGGAGGTGGATAGAATTGCTGAGGAGGGGCACTTGCATGGTGGAAAGGGGCTTGTTGTTGTTGTTGTTGAGGGGATTGTGGGTTGGAAGAAGAGTTTCAGAAAGGTGTGAGATTGCCAACCACGCCTACTTACTCGTTAGTAACCATGCCCTTGGTCGTTCCACCATTATTATTGTTCACATTGTTCTTCCTCACGACTCTTGGTTTTTGCTAAAAAATGTTCATAATGGGTGAATCTTTCAGTTGAGTTTGAATGTAGCACACCTGTTCATACAATTCTTCCATAATGTTTATTTCTTTCCATTGCATGCTTCATTCTTCTTCATTTTCCCCATGTTTTTCTTCTTTTCTATCAAGATCTTCGTCAAAACAAGCCGGGGCACAACAGAATTGGAGAGAATCCAGCTAAAAAGTATGGCAGAGCCCATCAATCTCTCAGAGATAATACTCCTAAGAGTCCATAGAAATAAATAGAAGCTTCTGAGGATCTCTATTGGGAGAGAAATAATGAAACAAGGACTCTAATCTTGCAATGGCATAGTAGAGAAAGAACAGTTTGAGCAGGACTCTCTGTCACCGCAAACGACCGTGAGATAGACAGCAAGGGAGGGCAAATGGTCTAATTCTGGACCGCATGCATCGTTTGTCCAGCAAAGGATAAGACCAATGGGAGAAAACGTCCTGACAAGGATTTTGCTACTGCTAGACGGTCTACAAATAAACCGCCAGAGCGCCACTAACGGGCATACGATAGACTGCATGCGCTAAAGGATAAGATTTGCAAGAAAGATATTTAAATCAGGACTCTATCGGCACCATGGCCTAGAATGAGACTGCCAACCGCACCCAGATGGCTATAAGATTGACCACAAGGGGCAAGGTGGTGGCAAAAAGAAAGGAAAGCCCACTAAACTTTGAGCAACATAAAAGACAAGGAGTGAGACCCAACTAGGGAGAGTGACCCATAAAATAAGCCCCAAAACTGACCAACATGGCCCAATGAATGATGAATAACTCGGGACATCATAAGAGAGAATAAGGAGATGACCCAACTCATTGGTCATAAAGCGGGTGTCAACAATAGGCTTGAGCAAATCTATGATGGTACATCTGAAGTCAGGGCAACTATGGCCAACATTCTAACCATTGACTATGAAATGTTCAGAATGAAACCTAACGAATCCATTTTTGAGATGTATGCCATGCTCACCCAGTTAACTAATTCTTGGAAATCATTGAGAAAAGAATACCCTAAAAGTGAACTGATTAGGAAAATTCTTAGATCTCTCACCCCAGCGTCGCACACTAAGGCCACTGTGATTGAGGACTCAAAGGGCTTTTCTGCCATGATAGTAGATGGCTTGATTCCCACACACATGACATACGAGCTGAACATGAAGAGCAATGAGGAAGACAGAAGGCAAAAGAAGACCGTGGCTCTCAAAGTTGTTGAGAGCATAGACGGATCCGATGAGGACGACAGAGATTACCTTCTGGAGGCTAGCATAGTTGACCATGCCTTGCTCACTAGGAAAATCAAGAAGTTCTAGAGTAGACAAGGCAAATTCCAAAAGAGGAAGAAGGCTCTACCGGTGAGTAGAAACTCCAATCTCAGACTTACTCATGTCAAAAATTCTGACAATATTATTTGCTATCAGTGTAAGAAAGTAGGACATATGCGAGGAGAATGCCCTGAACTGATCAAGCAGACGTCCAAGGTCAAGGGAAAGAAGCCCAAAGTCATGATCTCCACCTGGATTGATGATGAAGAGGAAAATGAGAGTCCTTCTACCGATGAAGATGAGGATGATTTCTATCTCATGGCTGACGGGAGTGAGGATCAGGTAAGCAACATCTTTGAAACCTTTTCAATTGAGGATTTGGAAGATGCATATGCTGATTGACTTGAGAAATATGAAATGTGTAAGAATTAGAATAAGCATTTGAATTAGAAGATCAATGCTCTTGCTCACGATAATCCTACCTACAAAGAGTCAGAAACTCTAAAAACTAAAAATGAAGAACTAAAAAAACAAGCTGAAACTCGTGAAACCATCCGATCAGATCCGATAGGATTAAAAGAAGAAAATGATGCTCTTAAGAAACAGCTAAGCCAGACCAACTTGAAGTTTTTTGTTTTATTTTTGAAATTGTTTTACCCTTCCTAAAAATTCCTGAAAAATATATTTTCCAGTCTATCCACTATTTTCCAGACCTGACCTCCTGTCACTATAAAATCCCCAAAAAATCGAAAACTCTTCCAAAAGTCACATACAAATTATCCCTGTTTTCCTTTCCGCCACCACTACAATGTTTGTGAAGAGACCATCACCTAGTTTCATCACCAACCCCTCAGTCAAACTGTGTTCTTAGTGAGGTCCAAGTTCTGCCCAGTCAGATTCAGATCTATGAACCAACGTCTGGCAAAACCTTCCATGGCCAACATAGAGGATTTAAAATTCTTATCCCCTGAGATCATAGCTCTTTGAGAGACCTTTCCAACGCCACTGGACTTGCATCGATCTGATGTCGGGGCTGATCAGAGCAGCCATTCTCGCCGGGTCGCGCAGGTCTGAAACAGTAACTCAGATCTGTGGACAGTAACTTCAACAAGTGAAGATCGGAGCCTCCTCGCCATCCGCGAGGCAAACCGGGGCATCCCCCTCCTAGGGACCACCCCTCCAGCAGCCCTCGCCACAGCGGGACCAGTCTCACTCTGTTTGGTGGTCTGAGTAATGTGTGGGCCCCACATCTCACAGAAAATGCGGTCCGGATAGAACCGCATCGCGGCTTGTCAGCACCGACGGAGCGCCCCAAAATGCTACCCATCAACCCAAACACATGACTCCCGGGCCCTACATGTGACCTATTACCTCCCTGCATGGAGTGGGTTAATTTTTGTAACTGTTAATTATTGTTAGCTGGGAGTACGGGTTTGGCCGGGGTCGTCTTCCCCACGCCCAGAGCGTGGAGGTACACTCGACACCCCTCGTAGTCGTAGTTGCTTCCCTAGTATAGTTCTTACTGCCACTGCATGTGCCTAGTTAGGATCCTAGCTCATCGATCAAAGTAATCACCCCTGCGAGAGAGAGAGAGCGAGACCCTCCTGTGACCCGACCCTGGCACGAGAGTGAGTAGACCATCCTTGACTCTCTACCGATTTCTCAACCGTGCAGGTCCGGATGCTTCCCTCGTTAAGGGACGAACACGAGCTTGCTAGAGTCCTAGGTGTGCATCTCAAATTGGCACCGAGTCTGCATTTCGTCCTGCATCACGAACAATCCCCTTTTGGACCTACTCTAATTTGAGATCCTTCCTTTTGACAGATCCCGCCCTAGTGCATACCTAGAGTGGGAAAATGCCATAGACAAACACTTTAAGAGGTTTACCATATTAGGTACCATGAGAGTCCTTTTTTCCAAGAATAGGCTTATGCGTCAAGCTAGGAATAATTGGCGACACATTGTAGGCTTAAGAGAGGTTAAGAGGCAAGAGTCCATCGATACTTGGGAGGATATGAAGGCCGAGCTTAGGAAGGTCTATGCACCCTCACCCTCCCCCTCCTACCCGGATCACCATAGCTCGAGAAGCACGAAAACTCCTTTGTTCCCACCCGCTCGGCCTAAGACCACCCTAATGGCTCAATCACCATGGCTCCTTACTAGCCCTACCCCAACCACAACCTCTACACCCTTGCCACCTAGCCCTCACCACAACCCTCTCTTCACAAACCCATTTGGCCCTCGCTACTTCCACTCCCTACCCCAACCAAATCCCACCCAAGCCTACCACCCTAGGTGCACCATTCGGCTATCCCTACCCTCCAAAAGGAAGACATGGTCACCCTTGAGATTTATGAGCCCCCCCTTGAATTGGCCAAGGAGTACGAGGAAATTGTGACCCACACACCCGACCACATGGAAATGGGGAACACCTCAGACCCTCTCCCTACCCTTGAGCAAACCCATGCCCAAGTTGAGGAAGAAGTCCCACATTTTGATCTGTACTCTACACTATCCACTTTAATTGGAAGCAAACTCATCTTGAGTGGGCCCCTTGTTAGTTGGCTAGTGAAGAGTTGGATTCATGATATTAGGGTTCACATTTGTCCTCCTATTAGGCAAAACCTCCCCTTGGTGCCCCTCAATCCTTATCGCACCACCATCCAGTCCTACAACAATGTAGAGACTATGGGTGACCTTATCAAGGGTCTAGAATGGCAATTAGAACTAACCAATATGTTGAGCCTAGGGACCGACCAACCTAAAAGCCTTAGCCTCATTCACCTATGTGTTGGTTCCATCACCTCAGTCTGTACCATTGGTTGCTACACTAGTGACCTCCTTTTATTCCTCCCTGCACCCGAGGTGCCCGACCTTATCCACAATCTGAAACTTGTTGTCTCGGGTAGGAAACCGATCCATCCCATTGAGACCAATGTACCATCGCCCTTTACACTTAGGGATAACCCATCACACATTGGGGAACTTGTGATGTGGGAGCCTATAGGGGAAGACTTTACTATCCCAAACTACGTCTCCTTTGATCCCTTTGATCCTACCAATTGGGAACCATGGCACCATCCTAACTCTTTCCTATCCTTCTCCATTTTTGACCATCTATCACCTCTCACACCCACTCCCACATGTCCTTTGGGCCCAACACCCATCCTTGGGATTGAACCCTATGCCCCCCTATGCTCAGCCCCAATTGAGGAACCCACCATGTCATTGGTTTCGCCAGTTGGCATAGACCCAACCCACATTAGAGAACTTGTAGAGTGGGCTTTCATTTGTCAAGGGATAGAAGAGACCTACCTCACCAAGAACCTACCCATTTATGATCCCTTTGACCCATTCTATTGGGAACCTCTAAAGCCACCAACCCCAATCCAACCATTCCAAGAAGTCCATTGTGTTACCCCTCCCCAGGACGGATACACAAGGGGCAATCCATTACCATTGTTACTGACACCCCCATACATGAGTTCACTTAGAAAGAGCCCCATCTTGTGGGTAGAGTTGCATGCATCACTATGCTCATCATCATATTTGGGTAGAGAAATTAACGAGTTTGGTTGTCTAGGTGCTCCGGTGAGAGTCAAGATTGATAAGGGTCGTAATAGAATCACATTTGGATGTCCAGGCCCACCTATGTCTAACAAAGTCAATGGGGACCAAATGCATGATAGGTTCACATGTGAGTGTCCTAGTCCCCCGACACTTGCCAAGCTCTTGCATGATAGGCTCACATGTGGATGTCCCGGCCCTTCTATGTCCATCATACTTGATAGGGGTCTCATGCATGATAGGTCCAAGTTTGGTTGTTCGGTCCCACCGATACATGCCATGTGTCTCAGTTCACTAGCACCCCTGCATTCCATACATGACAAACACATGAGCAAAAGTAAAGAATTTTATAAAAGGGAAGCTGATACCAGTGGAAGGCACATAGAATTTCAAGGAGGTGACTATCTGATGGTCAGGATAGAGAGGCTCTTCCCTAGAGTTACCTCTAAACTTAGGGCTCGAGGAAGTAGACCCTTAAGGTCTTGGGGCATTTGGCACAAATACCTATGAGTTGGGCCTCTCGAGTGAAGACAGGGTCAACCCTAGTTACAATGTGGCAGACCTTGTGCCCTGCAAGGGCCCCGCGGTGGTACCTAGCAAGGATATTGAGCCCATACCCATTCTTGAGAGTGACCCTACCTATGAGAGTCCACCTCTGACCTGGAGAGTCCGACATGAGCAAAAAGATGTGATACTAGATGAACAGACTGCCACCACCAGGATCAGGGTATACCAATGATACCTTGTGAGGTGGAAGGGCCGGCCCCATCAGAGAACACATGGGCGAGCCAGGAGGACCTATTGTAGCGCTATCAGGGCAGGGGTGACCCTTACTCGACAGGGTCGAGTTCTCCGCACCTCGGGGGTATAATGCGGACATCTCCCTCCACTTCATTTTTTTTTCAGGACCCGATGCTCGCCGATGGCATACAATCTTACTCCCCTCTTTATTTCGAGTCGTGTCATGTATTTTATTATTTATTTTGAGTGATAAATCATGTAATTTCTCTTTTATTTGAGTCATGTACATAGGTTAGCAAGTCATTTATCTATGTTTAGAGTCAAATGAGCCTCTAGTCCATCAATTGGGCCCATTGAACCACCCTTAGATATGCTTGGTTTTTAGTGTAAATGTCAAGGGTAGTCAGGTCATGTAAAATGTTAGGCTCCTATAAATAGGACCGCACTCCCTCCATTTGAGAACTAATGAACAATTGATGCATTTTCAGAATTTCAATATTGAGTGATCCCACTTGGAGTGAGAAGCTTACCTCTCTCTCTCTCTCTCTCTCTCTCTCTCACACACACACACACACACACACACACACACACACACACACACACACACTTTGTATTTACAAGGCTGACCTTTCTGGACCAGGCTAGAAGGAACTTTCACTGACAGAGAAGAAGGATACAGGTCTTCACCTATAATATGGCCGATGTGTTCGGCCGATATAGAGGGCTGCCTGAAGACCCTCACGAGCTGGCTCAATTGGCCGCAAGACCAGGGCCGAACACTCGGAGGATCGAGGCTACAAAGGAACTGCTGGCGGCGGTTAAGGGCAAACAACCCTTGATTTACCAACAGCAAGATGACAAAGCGACTATTTTGACTGCCAATGTAGTGACGGTAGAAGAAGAAGATGACGTCCTCCTCGACATCTTGCCCGAGGGGACGTCCGAGGAAGCGACAGAGGCCATCCCCAGCACTGCAACCATGGACCCATCAGTCCTAATACTACTCAAGAGATACCGACAGGAGATAGACTTGTTAAAGAAGCAGTTGATGGAGAAGACAGAGCAGTCATCAGCTTCCAAACTGCTCGAAGTCCAGGGCGAATCATCTCGAGGAGTTGTCTACCATGTCGACCGTCCGCCACTCTACACTATGCCTTAGCCACCAGAGCCGAGATTGGCGACAATGCAGCAATGGCCACCATAGCCGTTGATACTGCCAGTGCTCCCCCAGGTGGACTAGACACCTCCATTGTTGCATCCTCCACAGGCAACCGCTCTGGTCATCCCCTACTTGCAGGCAGCACACTTCTATCCGGAATCGGTAGATCCCACGGCCATGAACCAGATGATGGTGGAAAGGATGATCAAGCTAAAGCTCGCTGAGAGAAGTGAAGACAACTACGTCGCATTCGATCCATATCGGGTGCCATACCCGCCACATCATGCTGCCAAGTGACTTCCCCCAAGGATCAACAAGCCGCCAAAGTTCTACAAGTTCAATGGGAAGGGATCCCCGAAGGAACATGTCACCTACTACATGACTGTCATGGGCGATCTGGCCACCGATGAGTCATACTTGCTGAAGTTTTTCATGTCCTCGCTAATGGGACTCGCATTTGAATGGTACTCCAGCCTCCCAACCGGGTCGATCAGTGGCTGGTCGGACATGCAGAGGAAATTCAGAGAAAGATTCCATGTTACAGAGAGGGAGGTCATAGTGGCCGAACTATACTCAACAAAGCAGAGGGCAGATGAGACAGCCCTCAATTATATTAAGAGGTGGAGGAACCTCGGGATGAGATGCAAGTGGCCCCACATCAGGATGATGCTATATAAATTTACAAATAGAACCTCAGGAGGGAGGTTTTGGAAAGGATGATTGGAATAGAAATACGGTCGTTCGACCGACTAAACAATGTTATGGCTGAGGTAGAAGCCTTCCTAGCCAGACCTACCCCTACATCGACTGCCAGCACAACCTAGAAGGGCAAGGCAGTGGAGTGGCGCCAGGCGCCTAAAGAAGTGAACCCTCTTGATATCAAGGCATTTGAACAATAGAAGAAAGATAGAGGCAAGAAGGCTGTTGCCCCGCAGCGTGCAAAAGCCACAGACGGCAAAGAAGGTCCCTCGCTACAGGATAAGATGAAAAAAGCCTATTCCTTCCCCCGAGACAAGACCAGAATTCTATTCGACTGGGTGACAGAATATGGCGTGGTCACCCTGCCAGACCCAAAGAGGCCAGAGGACCTGAAAAGAAAAGACAGTCCAAGATTCTGCCCCTATCACTAGATGCTGGGGCATTCGATCGAGGACTACTATGTTTTTAAGGACATCATCGAAGGGATGGTGAAGAAAGATGAAATAGAGTTGGGAGAGTACAAGGTGGACCCTCGTTCAACCACCGATGGAATACATTCGCTACAGTGGAGGGGGAGACTTCTTTGGACCTCTGGGCCTTCAACAGGATTTCTGGTCTGTATGTTTGTGGACGGGTTTATGAAGAACTATCACTTGATGATCTACATCTCAGCCACTCAAATGGAGCCGACAAGTACTGCATGCCTTACTGGTTCAAATATTTGATGAAGACATGGAGGGACTTGGCCCGTGTGGGCAAGGAAAGGACCCCTCGTACATCTAGGGTGGCTCTGAACGCCTGGGTGAGTCACTTTTACAGTGGCCCGTTCTGCTTTCACGAGGAGTTTACCCCGCCAGGTGTGACCTAGGAGCAGTGTAGAGAGGTTAGACTGAGGCTCCCTTCACATCCCTGCCATTTGCCTACTCCAACATAGGGATAGAATTCTCGCGGATTACCTCCACTCACATACTTGGTAGCTTACTTGGCCTATTGGTTGGCCACTTTCGTGATCCCTCACGGCAAGGAGGGTGTTCTTCGGGCAGAGGTGATAGGCCCAGCCTACCTGATGGCATGTGGCCAGAGAGTAGCTCTTGCACCTGCTGCCCTTGCAAATATTTATCACTCTCTAGGGGCCCTGACAACACACTCTTTTCCTAGACATGAGCATTCTGATGCCCACCCACTATTTGAGTGTCTAGGCATGACTTCCATTCTCCGAGTTCTCACAGGGATCGCCGGTTGAGAACCCAGCAACTCCGCTCATGTTTGCCTTCATCGGACGCCGAAATAAGGATGCTACCACCCAGCTCGTCAGTGCACGTCGGGTTCTATCTTTTCTCCCTACCAGGAGGGGTAAGGGTCTGGACCTCGACAATTTCTCCCATCTCTACCGCCCCTATCTGGAGCAGGAGGGAGATTTAATCACATGCACGCTGTCTTCATGGGCTTTACCCTCTTCCCACGCCCTTACTAAGTGGGTTCTGTGTATACACCCCAGTGTTCTGGTTTACCGGCGCTCCAGCACTACGGTCTTTGAGCCTTATTAGCCACACCAGCTTGCCCGGAATTTTGGTTACGATCAGGCTATTCCTCCTAGTGCAGAGTTCCCTTTGGCTCTCCGGCAGCATAAGCACAGGGATGTACATTTAGTTGCAACAGCATGGCATGACTTCTTTTGTCGCGATGTGAAGGAAGATTACCCTATTCTAGCACAGACGCGCAAGGGTCATTTTGACATTCATTACACATGCTGGCGGTTCAAGGCCAACAACATTTTCAGGCAGCATAGTGATGCCATCTGGTCTGCTGAGGAGAGACATTTGAGGAGGGATGAACTACCTACTTTGTTCCTTGATCCAGGCTTCATCATATTACATTTTTTTAGGGCCGCCAGGACCATCAAGGACATAGAGGTTACTTGGAAGGCAGAGGGCAGATCCATTCCCACAGACATAAGCCAGTATATTGGGCCTCTAAAGCCCTTGAGAGGTGCATCAGCGACAGTTTCAACTCCTCCTTCTAACTCGGGGGGGGGCCTCTAGCTCTTCGCGGGCCTACTCCTGGTGGGAGCACCTTAGGAGCTCCTGTGGTTTGAAGAAGAATTCTCAGTTGTCACGACCGGTGCCCGACTGAGCACTTGGAGGCAACGTCTTCGCAGAGTGGAAAGCCCATGTTATCAATGCAGTGGGCTCTACTAGCCCAGTGGAGTATATTTCTGACCTAGAGATGGCCAGTACTGCAAACACCATCTTGCAGATCGCAAGGAAAGTAGCACATGCTCTCGGATTAAAGCATGAGCAAATTATTTTGAGGCCTCTGGGTATTCAGACTTTATGCCGATGTAAATAAACATCGACTATGGTCGATGGGGAAATGTCCCGTATCCGAACCCTAATCATCTGATAAACCTAAATTCACGAAAATAATAATATACATGCTACCTAAATAACCACGAATGTGCATTTTCTTCTTCAAAGGAGAAGTATTTACTCATCTATTTATTTATTTATTTCTGTGGGTTAAACTGATACATAGAACTAACCCTTGCATTTACAAAAGTATATATTATGATCTATATTACATGTGACTAGTTGGATAATCAGGTTTACGCATGGACCAACATCCTTCCTTTGAGCCATCACAAATTGATGGGCAACCACATTTTCACCAACTGTTTACATCCCTAGCTGTAATGCTCCCTATGCAGATAAATGGGAAGAAAATAACAGGCGTTGGTTGACAAGTCTTTTAAACTTGCAAGTGGACTAATAACTTTCACAAAATCAAAACAGAAAAACATAAATATGATAAAAACCAAAAGGGTGTTACTACTTCCACCGAACTTCTTGTTAGTTCCACTATATTAACTGTTATACACCTTAAGAGAATGAGTTTTTATTAAGAGAATGAAAAGTTGTGTAAAACTATCGACTAGTGGAACTAACAATTTTGATAGGAGAAAAAACAATTACAAAACCATAAATATTATCAGATTATTTCCCTAAATCACACATGCTAAAAGATGTTGTCATTTACTAGGGAATGAGGAATAGGGACAAGAAAAATACCGTAATGTTCAACATTTGGCGAAGCTTCCTTCTAACACAGCAGGTGTAACAACAGCACGACAATACTAACGAGTAGGCCATCAGGTCATTACAGGCTTCTGCCGAAGCTAATGATAAAAACAGCAGGTAGATAATTAGTAGACCAACCAATAATTGCAAATCCACTTTCAAATGTGTTAAAGGTCCGAACTTGAACCCAAAACCTGGACATTGAGTTGAGGGAATCCTCCACATGCGTAGAGGGAAGGCATCCACAGATACCTGATGTTGAGATTAAACCGCAACACCCTCCGTAGTGCTGAACTTGAATGGTTATGGTATAGGTGGCGCTATTGAATGGGTAGAGCGGAGTATGTCCAAAATAGATGATCCAATGGGCAGACCCAACTTTGATACCATGTTAAAGGACCGAACACTAACTCAAAAGAGAGGCATTGAGTTGATGAGTTGAGATAATCCTACACATATGTAGAGGGAAGGCATGCATGGATATCCAGTATGGGACTAAACGTAAACTCTCTCCTGGCACTAAGCCCAAATGGTCGTGGTATGAGTGGCACAATTGAATGGGTGGGGCAGAGTATGTCCAAATGAAGGATCCAATGGGTAAACCTAACTCTCATACCACGTTAAAAGGCCCGAACTCGAACCCAAAACCTAGGCATTAAGTTGAAGGAATCCTCTACACAGTTTTCCAATATGGAACTAAAATAACCCTCAACAAAATGGATGTCACAATCATGTATGCTTAACCACATATATGATCATGTTTTCCTTCTGTAAGAGGATAACAAGATTGTTTAAGCTATCAAGAAAGAAAACAACCGCACAGTCACAAGTAAAAGAACTTAGAAGACCAGTCAGGAAGAAGTTTATAACAAAGAAATGTTGGCTATCGTAGAAATGGATGAGAAAAGAAAATACTGAAATAACACACTTCTTTAGTTAGACTATAATTTAAGTGAGGTAAAAGCTGATGCATTGAATACTTACAAATGTGCCTATTTTCAGTTACAGAAACTATCTTAGAGAAAGTAATTATCACTCTGATATATTTTTTTAACTGCTTCCACACTTTAATTTAATTTACTCCTCTAATTAATATTACGCGTGGTGTAATTCTAATTATTTATACACTTCCTCGACAACCCCCACTAACCCTTCAGGGGTCTCATCAGTCTCTTGGGTGGCGTCCCCAGTTCTTGGTAGTGGTAGTCTGATATTTATATCGGGTTATCGGTACCCTGAACTCTGTGTCGTTACACCTCCGTAGTAGAGTAACGTTTCTCCGCTATGATGGCGGGAATTACCCGTTGGAGGGCGGCTTCCCCGACGTTGGTTGGTCTCGGGGTGAGTCTTACGGCGCTCATGGGGCGTGCTCGCCCGTTATGGGGTCAAGGCCGACGTCGTGGGGGTAACGGTCGGTCATCGGAGGATACTCCAGCGACGACTGCGTGTGGGCCGCGCTGTAGAATCCGAGGCCTTTCCTAGGATGGGCCTTCCTTTAGTGGGCTGAGCGCGCTTACCTGTCCCTTAGGAAGGCTTGTTGTGCTCGTCCCTTTGTGGGCTTATCTTTATTGGGTCGCTCTTAGGCCAAGTCGATTTTACCCTCCTCACTTCCCCCCTACTCTCAATCGCCGAGCACTTAGCAGGGGGCTGTGAGTAGGTCAGTTGAGGGTGCTCCTCGTCTTCCGAGGTCCAATGCCAAGCTCCTCACGTTGCGAGTGTTAGAGGCATTGGGATTGGCTTGGCGCACAAGGCACTTTTGACGGTGACTGAGGCCGTGCTAGTAATGATGACCCACGTCTTGTCGTGCTCCGGGAGCGCAGTCTCGAATGGTTGCCTGGCAGGCGTGGCAGGCGCCTTTTCACCTGCTCCGGGAGGAGTGGGACGATCAGTCACGGATGGTTATAAAGGTGATCGTGCGGTCTCCCCACAGTCCCATCCTCGTATGGCTGGTCGCTGCGCTTACTGCCATCGTCCTCCTCCTTCGTCTGGTGAGGATTCTTTCCTCCCCTGCGTTCTCCTCCTTCTGTAGCCATGCCTCCTCACAGGAAAACTCTTCAGGCTTGCTCTTCTTCATCCGAAGAAGCATCTCAAGGTCGAGGGGGTGTGCCCAGCACTTCCGGTGCTGGAACCAGTAGGCCTAGGTCTCCGCCATTGGTGGCGTACAAGGTATACCAAGGCCTGCGGGAGTTCTTCCAGATTCCCCTAGAGCTTGACATCATCTTTCCCGCCGCAGGCGACGACATCATGACTTACCCTGCCGGTGGGATCATGATCCAAATAGCTTCTCTTCAAGCAGGTTTCTGTATCCGTGTTCATCCCTTCATCATGGCTGTCCTTCAACATTACGGATGGCATCCTGGGGGAATAACCCCAAATTCTTACTCCATCCTGTGTGGGTTTGTTTACTCGTGTCGTAGGACGTCAGTGGAACCGACTGTAGATCTGTTCCGCCATTTCTTTCTCCTCCAAAGTTGTCCGTCCGACATTTCCTTTGTCTACTTCAAGTCTCGCTCCCGCCGTCACTTCATCCAAGTCTCCTCTACTGCGCCCAACCGCAAAGGTTGGGCAGAGAAGTATGTGTACCTCGTCAAGTCGTAGGATTGGGAGGCCTCCAATAGATGGATGCGTGGAGGATTCCCCCCACCTGGCGTGATAGGCAGCCTTCTCTCCGGGCTGAGGATCGCCAGAAGCTAAAGGTCCTCCTTCGGTATCCCCTGGCCGATGCAGACCTGGTCGTGACTCCGGCGCTACTCCGGGAGCTGGGGTTGTGTCCCTCTTTGCCACAGGGTGCGGGTTTTGTCCCTTCGCCAGGCTCCCCCCTTTGCGCTATTTTAATTCCTCACCCATCTTCGGGATGATTTTTGCCTCCCTCGGTCGGGGTTAATAAACTTAATTAATCATAAAACAAACCCACGAGCTGGCGTCCGCGCCGGGCAGGGACTTGGTGATGAAGCGCCGCAGCCGCGCCCACGGCGAGTTGTCGGGGCGCTTCATCTCCTCGAGGTACCGCTCCATGCCCGCCGGCAACGTGCCCTTGATGGCCTTGTGCTGTTGCGCGGCTTGGATGATGTCCGCCTTGGTGATGCCGTCGGGGTCGCCCTCGCCGGCACCGGCCGAGTCGTGCTGGTCGAACGCCTGCCCGCCGCCCTTCGGGCTGCCACCGCCCTTCTCGTCCTTGGACAGCTGGCAGTACACCTCCTCCGGCGTCATGGTGTCGGGGAAGCGCTTCGGGTCGAGGCAGATTTTCATGCGCTCGGGCTTGATCGGCTCGCCGATCTTCTCCTTCACCAGCAGCGCGTTGATCGGGTAGTCCGCCGCGCGGTTGTAGCGGTCCCAGTCCAGCGGCTGGCCGTCCGGGCCCATGCCGCTGCGGTGGTAATACTCCATGCGCGGCAGGTGCTCCCACGCCAGATGCATGATCTCGTGGCAGATGCCGAAGATCAGCTCATCCAGCGTGGAGTCAGCCACGAACTGCGGGTGGTAGCGCACCTCGCTGCGCGACACCGCCAGCGTCGGCGGGTTGAGGTTGGGGTCCTCCACGTGCCGCATCTTCATCAGCAGCGTGGCGAAGAACGGCTGGGAAAACTGCACGACGGCACGTGCTTCGTCGAAGGTCGCCATGTCAGGGCCTCGTCTGGTAGGCGCCGTGCGTGACTCGCAGCACGGCGCAAAGGGTCGGGTGCTCAAGCACCCAGTTGGCTACGGGTTCCAGCTCCATGAAGCCGACGCTGCGCTGGGCCAGCATCTGCAGGCCGAGGGCGGTCAACGCCTCCGGCATCTGCAGGATGCGGGCCACATACGGATCGTCCTTGTCGATGGCGGCCTGATCGGCGCAGGCCAGCAGCACGAGCATGTCGTCTTTCAGCTGCCGGTTCCAGTTGCGGTCTTTGTTGTCGAACATGACCCGCCCCTTACATCGATTGGGAGATGTACTTGCCGAACTTCTCCAGCATCCCCTTGTTCTGGATGACGAAGTCGCGCATGGCCGTGGAGCGGGCGAAACCGCGGCTGCGGCGGATCAGCGCGATGAACCCGGTCAGCGAGTCGTTGGGCGCGAAGCGGGCGAGGTACGTGCACACCGGGTCGGCGTGCTCCTCCTTCGCACGCACGGCCGCCAGCATGACCATGGCGTAGCGCTGGTCGGGCTTCTCGGGGATGACCGTGCCCAGCGGATCGGCCACCACCTGCTCGTAGGTGGGCAGGGTCATGGTCGTGCGCACCAGCGCCGACAGCTCGCTGGACGGGCCGTCGCCGATCGTGCCGGCCATCATCGCCATGCCGACCGGGTCGGCCACCATCTTCGTCAGCCCGCCAGTGAACTGGTTGGCCAGATCGCCGAGGATGTGCAGCGAACGCGGCGTGCAGTACGGGGTGTCCGGCGCGTTCGGCAGGTCGGCGTCGAACACGATGCCCGGACGCAGCTTGGCGAACGCGATCAGCTCCGGCGGCAGGTCCTGCGTCGCCGCCCACGTCACCCACATGTCCACGTCCGGCGCCTTGACGTTGATCATGGTCACGCGGTTGACGATGTGCGACAGCAGCGAGTTGGCGCCGGCGTTGTCCTCCAGCCCGTTACCGGCCAGCGCGACCGACCAGCAAACCCTCGGTAAACCTTATCGAAAACCCTAGACCTCTATGCCAGGAAAACACGAGAAAGCTAACCGAAAATCCACTTCTCGCAGATAGGAAACCAAAACTCGAATCATGAGAATTCACACGTCATGTGATGGTAGTACCTACCCACTAGAAGCAAGGTCGGATGCATCAACTGACGTCTTAGTCTGCACCCCAGGAGTCTCCCTCGCCCCAAGTGACACTGAGACACTGTATAAGTAACATAGGACAAGGGCCTAGCCGGGGTCATGCTTATCAACACATGTCCGAAGACCCCGACCACTTGTGCACGCACTAACTAACTGTGCTATGTCAGGCCCTCTAGTTAGTTTTCATCCCAGCCCAGACTCAAGCCACCACAGTGGGAGGCCCTACAACAACTAGCCTAAAACTATCTCTCCTAGATATAGCTCTCCACCTACTCCCTAGTAGGTCGACACACAAGTGCTCAGGTAGCTACAACTAGTGGGGGGTCACTAAACATGAACACTCTCCGTAGAGAAGAAACATGGAAGGTCACTCACGCACCCATTGTAAGTAACCCAGAGTACCACGTGGCTCGGGGCCACCAGACTCGGGACAGTCAACTAGACCTAGTAATCCAATGGTCCTTGAGTCATGAGGCTCGGGTCAATATCGTCGTATAATACACATCCATACCGTCAATCTACCCAACTCCTAGGGTCAAAACAATGGTCCATATAGCTCTTAAGGTGGCACATAACCGTCGAGCTTAATCCCTTTCTAAGGGAAACTCGAGAAACCTCCAGCTCCAAGCTGGGTGATTGACCTTATAGTCCAAGGGCATACACATGGCCAACATAGAAACTACTTTTTGAAGAACCCAATGACGTGTGAGGATAGCCCTCCACACTCATGCCGATACACGGCGACTCGATTTAGTGAATACACGAAAGCTTGAAACACAAGGGGTGACCCGAATCATCCATACTACATGGACACACTAATCGAGGTAAACTGTACCTCTGAACACCTTAAAATATGCTCACAGTCCCTACATGGTGTCTAGGACATCCACAGGGCCAAAGGTTGACCATTGGGTCACAACCGGGTCGACCGAGGCCTAAAACGGGTTGAACCACTGCATTTTGATAGACCAACGACCAACTAGTTTGGTAGACCGAACTAGGTAGTTCGGTCAACCAAACTAGGCAGATTGCCCAGTTCGTGGCGAATGCCGTCGATCGACCGAACCTCTGTGGTTGGTCGACCAAAAATAGTAGAGACCATTCCGAACCCCACCTAGGGGTCCAGTTTCCACACCCACTCGATCCCAATCGAGGGGGAAAACAACGGGGACCATTCCCCGAGTCCCAAAATGCAAAAATGCAAAGAAATAAATGGCAAAATGTTAATCCATCCAATAAATTCCACCTCACACCCTAAATATGGAAAATCACCCTAACATGAATGAAAACCCACACTCGGCTCACCTCGGCCTTCGAAATCGTGGGAAAATAAAGTACATGAGATAGGGAACCATCTCCCTACCTCCATCAAAGTTTACGCATGCCGAGGATGTCATTTCCTCATGAAATCATCGCTAGAAACCCCGTTGGTGCCTTGAACTCACGACTGAGCTCCTCACAGCGTCGTCATCTCGATCCTCGTCCCATCCTCGTGCTCCTTGCCCTCACGCCACCTCCACCTCACCCTCATCCACCTCTATCGGCTGCCCGGAGGAGTGAGGGGGAGAAGGAGAGACATGAGAAGAGAGAGGAAGGGACATGAGAATGAGGAGAGAGAGTCACGTTCGTACACCCACGGCTCCTCGAAGGACTGTTCGACGGCGTTCGAGAGCGTGCCGATCTGCACGCGGAAGCGGAACTTCTGGCCCCCGCCGCGGAAATTGTTCCGGTAATTGAAGAGGTCGAAGTTCGACTCCGAATATTCGGCGAAGCCGATGAGGCTCTCGACGGTGGAGAAGCCGGCGCCGAAGGTCAGACTGCCCGTCTGGCCTTCCTTGATGCTGATGCGAAGGTTCTTCTGATGCGGGATGGCCGTGCTCTCCGGAGAAAGGCGGGCCTCCTCGAAGAAGCGCGTGTTTTTCAGGCGCGCCTCGGAGGTCTTCATGCGCACGAGGTCGAACACCTCGCCGGGAGAAATCGCGAGTTCGCGGACGATGACGGTGCTGCGCGTCTTCGTGTTGCCGGTGATGTTGACGGAGCGGAGGTAGGATTTCTCGCCTTCCTTCACATGGAAGATCAGGTCGATTTTCCCCGTCTCCGAATTCGGCCGGCGTTCGACGCGGACGAGGCAGTCGAGATAACCGACTTCGCCGTAATAGTCCCGGAGTTTTTCCGCCGCCTGATCCACGGCCTTCGGCGAATACCAGTCGCCGGCGCGCAGGTAGTCGAAGTCCGTCCGGCGGTTGTCCGGATCGTCGGATTCGTCCTTGTGGCCGAAGAGATAGTCGAGGACGCGGTCGCCGTAGGGATAGGGCTTGAACGCCGTGCGTTTGCGCTGCGCGAGGACGGTCAGGATCGCGTCGGCCTTGAACCGGGGGAATTTCTCACCGAGGGCGTTGCCTTCCACCGCCATCGTGCCGACGGCGTACCGGCGGCCTTCGGTGATGTTCACCAGCACATCGAGACGGCCCTTCTTCGAGTCGTCCCACTTTTCAACGTAGTTGGTCTCGGCGGCTTTGTCCGGAATCTCGACGTCAAGGAAGCCCTGGTTCCGGTAATACTCGCGGAGTTTGTCGAGATCCTGCCGGAACTCGTCCTGGTGAAACCGGCCCCATCCGGTCAGCCATGAGAACTTGAGAAAACGGATTCCGGGGAAATACGCCGCGGAGAACGTCCACGACCACGTCGAAGTGTCGATGACGTCGCGAAGTTCCCCGTCGTGCATCACCTTGTTCCCGGAGAACCGGATGTGCTCGATCTTCGTCGCGTAACCTTCGTTGAGCGAGAAGGTGACGGTGGCGCCGCCGTTACCGTCGTCCTCGACGCGCGCATCCACGGTCGCGAACGGGTAATATTTGTCGTATTTCTTGATGATCTTCTCCTTCGAGCGCTTCACCTTCACCTCGTCGAGCGCGTCGCCGACCTTGAACTCGAGTTCCTCGGTAAGATCGGAAAGCAGCCAGTCCTCGCCGGACCACTCGGTGTTGCCCGTGAATTTGATCGCCGCGACGCGCAGGTAAGGCTGGAGCCGGACGTTCAGCCGAACCTTGTCCGGGGAGACGCGCTCCGGCTCGATCGCGACATACTGGAACAACCCGGTCTGATACAGCGCGCGCACGGAGCCATCCGCCGCGCCCTGCGTGAATTCACCGCCGACCTTGAGGCTCATGCGGGCCGCCACGGTCGAGGTATCGATCTTCCGGCCGCCGTCGAACCGGTACCGTATCTCGGCGATCACCGGCCGTTTGCCTTCCGGGAAAGCCTGCGCCACGAGCGCGGCCGGCGTGGCCGACGCGAGGGCGACGCACAGGGCGCGCAGGGCGGTGGACGATGAGGCGGGCATGGGTTCTGCGAGTGTATCCGGGAGGTGATGGGGCCGAGGTAGTGCAGAGAGGGGCGCAGGGAAGTCAAATTCTCTGATCTTTCAATATGATTGGATCTTCATTTTTGTCTTTAACAGGAACATCACAATGTCAACAACAGAAGTGTTCGATCAAAGACTCAAACACTTGGATAGCAATATCTGGAGGTTTGAGTAAAGTCATGTGGGTCGTATATGACCCTGATAGGCACGTGATCTAAGGAGGGAGACTAAACTGAATGCCCTACCATGTGGAGCAGATTAATTTCCAATCTAAAAACTCGTGGGACCACAAGATTCATGCTCGCCTCTATAAAAGGGGATTGAGCTCTCAAATTCCAATGATAGAGAAGGTCGTGAGAAAGAAGAAAGAGCAAGAGAGCAGCAGAGCATGACAGCAAGAGAGTTCGTGAGAAAGAGTCAGAGCTAGAGTGCTGGGAGAAAGAGAGCTCGTTGGAGGAAGAACAAGGAGAGAGTTAGAGAAAATAGAGTATCGAAAGGTGAGAAGATGTCTGAGGGAAAAGAGAGAGTGAGAAGAAGTTGTGCTTTTCTCGACTGCTGGAACAAATCCAGAGTCGAATTGCTCTAGAGAAAGAGCTACATCTTTTATTTCTATCACTATTTTTCTTCAATTTCTTTAGTTCATTTTTGAGTTTCTGTAAGCTGTGTATCAGCGAGTCAAGCTGTGGGGCAGCGGTGAGGATTTGATCCTCGGAGTGCAAGCTATGTTGCTTAGCGAAAAGCAAGCTGTGAAGCTCAGTGGATAGCAAGTTGTGGGGCTCAGCGGTCTGGGATTTATTCCCCAAAGCTGTGGATCAGTGGTCTGTAGGGATTTGTCCCCGAAGCTGTGGATCAGTAGTTAAGCTGTGTATCAGCAGAAGCCACACTTAGGTTTGAGCGTGGGGTGGATGTAAGTTTGCTTGGTGCAAACTGAACCACCTAAAAATTACTGTGCATTATGGTCTGTGATTGTGTGATTGTCTAACTCCATATCTTCTATCTCCTTCACAAGTTGCGTTGACATGTTTGATTGAGAACTATACGTTCGCCATTTGTTTTGCATGATCCATCTGTCTAGGTGTTTTGAAGAGTCTTAGTCTACGTGTCTGCTCTACATTATCTCTGGATGAACCTAGTAAGCAGTTCAGTCTGCTAGTTATTTTTTGTTCAGTTCATTAGTAATTTGGCTAAGTTTTAATCGAAGTGATTTTTTAAGAGGGGATCTATTCCCCACCCTCTAGATCCTAGCCGTGCACCATAACAATTGATATCAGAGCAGGCTCTAATCCATCAGATCCAACGATCTGCAGAGGATCCTGCTAATTTTAGGTGCATTTTTTATTGTACTTAGTCTATTACATTGATTGGCTCTTGAATTGATTTCCATGGCTCATCCATCGGTTTTCATTTGTTCTAATTTTGATTCCTAGCTTAATAGCATACAGAGGTATGTTAGATTGATCGATCCTGATTTATGGAAGTTACTTTCATATGGTCCATATAGATTACCTAAGGATAATTCTAAATGGACTAATAATCATAAATCTAAAAATGCCGATAATCTTAGAGCTCTAAAGTTAATAAAGGATGCTATTGATTCCCAAATACTTCCTTGTTTTTATGAATGCAGGACTGTCAAAGGTATATTGGACGAATTGGTCCAGATCTACAAAAAGGAGGAGAACAAATGTTTGATGGCAGACAAAAGTGATCACAGTAGTGATCTACATGAGGACTCAGTATCTCATGTAAGTTCTGGATCCGAAGAACTTTCTTTTGATGAATTAGTGAGCATGTATGATGAACTTTTTGATAGATATAAGAAAACAAACCCTCCCTCCCCCACTCCGTAACACACTAAAAAAAATACTTTTTAGGAGGTTTACCTGGACTAGGTTGAACCCTTCACCCTAGTCCACCTAAACCCTTCCCTGCCCCTTCATCTTCCCCTATAAAAACCCCTTAGAAGCTCAAGGGGTGGGGCAATCAATCAAGCATCAAGCAATCAAGCCTCCAACCTCCAGCAAGCGCCAAGACTTCAAGCAAGGAGAATTGTGTGTGGGTGACTTGTTCGTCGGCTACCTATGCTGAGGGTATGTCACTTGTACTTCCCACACGTGGTGTCTAGCCACGACACACAAGTCTATAACCACCGCTTGTGGAACGTTATGATAAGGGCGACGTCCCCTCATGTTGGGACTCCCCCTCGCGTGCCTGCCGACTGCAACTGCGCACGCGTCATGACACCATGCCTCCCACAGTTGCGAGGCCATGTCTGACTAATCCACTCGAGTTATGACCGACCCTCGCCCGGACACCAGCCCCTGTTCTCTCTAGTTACACAGTTATAGCCTCTCATCTGGCGAGTAAGACATGGTCTACGCCATGAGCGGGGCCCTCTGTAAAACATGCGGGCATCTGTCCTTCCACGCCCTGACCCGGGGATCGATCATCATGTCAGAATTGTCCCATGACTTGCGCTAGTTGTACTTTGTCCACCATGGCCCACCTATAAAGCCCACACGACTCTCATAAATTATGTTGCCACTTGAACGAATGCGCTCGCATCCGTGTTCGGGCCTCGATTTCCCTCGCGTCACCCAACATGAACCTCCAGCACCTCTGACCTCAGCCAACATCATCCGGCTCAGTGCGAACCCACAGCTATGAAGTGCCCCCCCTGCTCTCCGCCCAGGACTTCAGACACATACAACTCTTTCTTCAGCATGGAATGGAAGTGTTCAGATTCAATCCGATGTAAATTAACACCGACTACTTGCAGTTAGTGGGGAAAGACGTCTAGTACACGACTCTCCACAGTCACCTGCACACTCGTACCTATGGAACCACCCATCCCTCCATGTGTCTCCCACCTTTTGAGTCTACGTGCCGTGCCCTGGCGGCGCTTCCCCTGTCAGCTTTTGGTTCCATGGGTGATTGTCGAGAAATCGACTGGCACGTCCGCACCCCAGCCATGTTTCCCTAAAAACCAGGAAATTTCCTGTGCCACTCGGTCTCCCCTCGGCTTTCCGTAAAAGGTGAGTGTATGGTACCGCCTTGAGAAAGATACGGCCATGAGAGAAAGTGCCCGAAGCACGCTAGATTTTGGCATCTCCCCCCGTCACCTTATCTCACCCCTCAATCCGGTCACCGCACACACGTGCGCCCACGGCCCACGCTTGCCATGCGTGAACAAAAGGATGGCACGCCCGGTGGGACGTCTCTCGCCTTCCTCCTTTCTACTGAAGAGAAAGCTTGTGCCAGCCCTGAAGTCTCGGTACCTTTTTCATGTTCTTGCAGGAGAGGTAGAAGAGAGCGCCTGTTCGCACTTCCCAACAGCTTCCAATTCACCTTCCAGTTGTCGGATCGTGCTCGATGACTGCCAGCGGCCGTCGCCTCCGTCTTATCTAGTGCATCAGCAGCTATGGCGGCCGTCACCTATGGTCCCATCATCGTCGCCACCCAGGTGTGGGTGGGCTACTTGGCGGTGCCGATTGCTTTCGACAGCTTCACCCCGGTTGTCGGATCACCCTATTTCCTAGGTGTGGTCCCCGTGGCTGCCCCACAGCTACCCTCAACTCCCAGGCATTTTGGCACCACCAATGCGTTGCATCAGCCGCCAGTTCTAGCAACTCGTCCGAGTGTTAAACTTGGGCCGTTTGTCACCGGTCCCTATGAGGGTCTCGCACCAGTTCCTTCCCGGGGAAACACCAGCCCCTGGGCCCTACCCTGACCGACTCCTGACATGAATCTCGTGCCCCGAGCCTCGGTCCCTGCTACAGCAGTCCGCTCGGGCTTCTAGTCCCGAGCCCCAGTTAAGTCTGCATCCGGTACGGGTCCCTGCCCTAAGATGTCTGACCCTCCGATACCCCGCTCGGGCTTCTAGCCCCGAGCCTCAACCAAGCCAGCTCCCCACATAGGTCTCCTGACCCAGGGGCAGGGCTCCCCAGCATTTTGTTCGAGCTCCTTAGCTGGAACCTCCAAAGAGTAATCGCCTCACCTGGGTTTTCAACACCTGGTCCGAGGCCCTCCAGTATGCAGACCGGGGGCACAACCCCGGGGTCTCTCAAGGTCGACACCCAACGTCGGTCATCCGCGTCGGGCCCTGGACCCCTCAGTTCCATTGCGAGGGCATGTTTGCCACAACTCAGTGATGCCTACTCTCGGTACTGGTCTCCCCTGTGGGACGCGGTGACCTCGATGTTGGCTGAAGGTCTCTCGCCCTGCCTTTCGGTCTCACCAGCTCCCAGTCCAGTCTCCCAGCCTCGGGTCATCGATATTTTGACACCCCCAGTAGTATTGATTCCAGATGCAAGCATGTCGTTGCGAGCATCCGCAATATTGCTATCAACTCGGGCGAGGGTTTACACTCGGGCCACTCAGTCGCAGGCCTCCACTACGGACATCTCATCTTGGGGGCCGATTCTGGTGTTCCCAGTTGATGGTTTTGTGCCACCAATAGCCACAAGCC
Organism: Amorphophallus titanum; assembly: GCA_024336825.1. NCBI lineage: Eukaryota > Viridiplantae > Streptophyta > Magnoliopsida > Alismatales > Araceae > Amorphophallus > Amorphophallus titanum. Next base: position 1,810,020 of record JANBPO010002517.1, read on the forward strand.
GAGTCTTCTCGGTTTATCACCTCGGAGCGAAATCATCTTCGGCTCCCCAGAAGAAGCGTCATCATGGCCGTAGAGGTAGGCAATTTGCCGCGGCTACTAGCAACTTCGGCAAGACCATCCTTGTCGGTGACCTGTGGATTCACCTCGACGGGGGCAAAACCATTATACCTCCAGAGTAGATCATCCCTACGATCCCCACCGCCAACCACTTTAGCCTCCTGTAGCAAACACGAGAGGATAAAGTGGAACTCAGAAAGGTGAGCACTCCGGTGGTGGCCCAGAGGTACCCGCACCAGCTCGATGCCCCAGCTCCCAAGTCCCGTCAGAGAGATAGCAACAAGGGAGACCAGCAACTTGACTTGAGAAGGATCTGGGTTACCCCAAAGAAAGCTCAAGCCGTTCGGAAGGCACACCTTAGAAACCCCTTTCGAGCACTCAGACGCATCGCTAAGCAAGACGCGGTCGATTCTACGATCGCGTCACTTGACGACACCCAGCCATCTGATGCCTCTCGCCTGGTTAGGCGAAGGCAGAGATGGGCTTGCTTCAGGCCTCACCAACGTCCAGCCCCGAGTTCTCCTTAGGCAGACGCCCCAACAGAGACTCCTCTGCAACGCACCTTGGTCTTCGATAGGCTGGGGGCACCCATCCACCCCAAGAGGTGCTCTCAGAAGAAGCGAACGATCCAGTTCCTGAACGACACGATCAAGGTGTTCGCGTGTTATGCCACCGGGCACCAACCTGAGGTTCAAACCAATGATCTGAACCAGCCCATATCTCAGCTCAGGAGGCCGCATCACCCGATCCAACACTCGGCTCCTGTCGGCCATGTCGGTACCTCTGCCGGACCTCAGACATCGGCACGAGCAGAGGAGGTTCCCGCCAAGGATCGTGCCATCTCTGCCAATGTGGAGCCGATCAACAATGATCCTCCAGCCAGTGAAGTCCAGGAGGTGACCCTCGAGACTCTTATGAAAGAGAATCAACACTTAGAGGCCCTCCTACAAGACTTGTTGCAGGAGCGTGACCCCCACCCTCAGCCGCCTACTGGGCCTTCGGTGGAAACGTCGGTCCCGCCAGGTGGGCAAAATGATGCCAATACCTTAGCTATAGCCATCCGAACCCCTGCAGTAATTGGGTTCAGTATGCCTTTGGCTGAAGCTCAACCATGCCCATCTAACCCGCTGGTGCTGGAGAATCTTATGGCACAACACTAGATGATCCAGCGGAACGTCGAGACCAAGCTCGCTTAGTTTGGGGAAGGGGTCGCGACTGTGGACCTCTACAGCGTCCCCTACCCACTGCATCACTAGCTCAAGAAGCTTCCTCCGGAGTATGCCAAGCCTCCGAAGCTACAGAAATTTGACGGGCAGGGATCTCCACACGAACACCTGGCCTACTATGTTATGGCCATGGGTGAGCTCACGTTAGACGAATCTTATCTCCTTCGTTATTTTGCCACTTCGCTCACGGGAATAGCCTTTCAATAGTATTCCCTCCTGAAGCCCAACTCAGTCATCGACTGGGCGGATTTACAAAAAAAATTCCTTGACCGTTTCCAAACGGCGGAGCGAAAGATCTCCCTAGCCGAGCTCTGCTCTCTCCGACAGAGGAAGGGCGAGAGTGCTCTCGACTTCATCAAGAGACACAAATTCCCAAAATGCTAATAAAATAAGAAAGAAGATAAAGAAAGATAATTAACAAATTGTGACAATAAGACACTAATGTAATAATGATATTAATAATAAAAAAAGAAAAAATATGATAATTCAACAGCATCTTGTCCGGGGTATTTCCTCATTGACCCATGGCATCGGGAATATCAATGATGCCTATGCAAGTCACGCTTTGACCCCTGGGGCCACCCCGATTATGGTCATAGCCTGACTTTGCACCAGGCCAATAACCCGCTGAATTTGAACCGTTTTGACTAGGATTTAAATGAATTCCTCTATCAATTCAAAAATCAAACTTGCCGTGCCTCAGTAGGCATTGGGGTCTAGCCCGATTTTCTTTATCGTCTAAATATCAAATTTGTCATACCACGGCATACATATGTCCCGATGCTCCCTGTGTATATTTGTGATGCTTTCGATACAGACTCCCGTCTGAATATGAAATGGTCAATATATGATAGACATGATTCTTAATACCCTCTTGCACCCTAGTATAGGGGATTTAAATGCTTTTTAATGCACTTTTTTTATTCACTTCATGAAATTGATTTTCAAGCTATGAGGCTCCTTACCCTGGCGATTAATCAAAGGTTTTCCCCTCTCCGAGGGGATGTAATTAACGTTGTGACCTTTATGACGTGGTAGGTTCCAATCCCGACCTGATACCCACTTTCGTCTGATTCGTCGGACACTGCGCACTACTGGCTCTAGGCCAGTCTAGTCTTAGAGCCTGAACATATTATTACTATGTGACTAGCGTGCCCACGCACTTGATAAACTGATATAAAAGATAAACGATGCAAAGATCTCATGATTTCAAGGTAAATCATAAAAAGTGCATCCACAAGTCTGGCATGCCTAGTGGGACTTCGAGCCGTCTTTCATCTTTTCGCCAAGATTTGGGGCCCCATGGCCTCTTCCTAAAATTATAGCTTCCTCAATTTTGAAATTGCAGGGAGTGGTTGAATTTTGACGAACATGATGGCAGTCATGTTTGGACCGCTCTTGATCAACAGCCATGCCGAGCATGGCTACCTTGCTGTGCCAATCCAATTATGCAATTTCCCTCCAGTTGTCGGCTTCCCCAACTTCTTGGGGGTGGCCTTCGTCGACCTCCTAGATGTCCAAGAGAGAAGATCATCACCGCTGCAACAGTGACACCAAAGAAGATCAAACCAGTGGACTCCTACACCTACCACACTCACTACCATGCCCCAAATAGCAACAGATGTACATCGGCTACCAAGAGGGTGGCCAAGAAGAATGTCAGTATGCTACAAAGTCGGCTCTCCACTTCGGGAAAATCTGTACTTATCGGAGGCGTTAGAGTTACCTGAACGGCTAGCAAGCCAAGATCATGCCCGACCAGGTGATCCCAACCGTGCTAGTGCACAACTCATTCCAAGCACTAGCCCAACACAAAATGGACTACTTTGAGTCCAGATTGGGGGGAGGGTTGGCCCTAAAGCCAATCAGATTCAAACAAATTTGAGTGCCCAAGCAGCCACGGGCCCTGACTTCAAAAGGAGAAGAAGATCGGGAAGAGAAGACCGAGATGCCTGCCCGGGTGGCTCGCGAACCAGTATTCCCAGCTTGCCTTCAATAGGCAAATACCTATACAGATGATAGAAAGCATGACGAGACGACTAGACAAAGTCGCCTTACCTACAAATCTCCGGCACAAGTCAGTGTCCCACACTCTATGACCCGCCCTACAACGGGCGAAATGATATTGCTTGGATTGTCCGGGGGCTGGTATATTAGTTTTCTTCGACGAAACCCACATCAATGAGTTTGTCTACTTCTTTGCATATTTGAGTGAGAAGTTCTGGTCTCATGTGCCGTGGCGGCTACTTTACCGGCTCGGCCTCAGAATTTATAGCTAGCTCATGTCAGAAAACTACAGGGCTGAGTCCTGACATCTCCTTGTAAGTCAAGGTGAAGTAATCCTGGTATTCTCGTAGTAGCTGGACATATAGCTTCTGTTCTTCAGCAGATAATTGGGCACTGAGGAACGTCGGCCTAGGATCATCTTCAGATCCCAAGTTGAGTTTGATCTACTCATTGACCATGGCTTGGCCTCCGTCTTCTATTTTCGGAGGTGCTGGCTAGAGGTCACCAAAGTTTGGGATATCATCTTCGAGCTTGAGCACCTCGATCTCTCCTTCTTGGTTCACCTGGTCCTCGTCGGGAGTTCTTAATTCAGCTGGTGGCGGCTGCATAAATTGTTCTATCAGTAGGTCCACTGCAGCTGCGACTTTACTAGATGAGCTGGCAGCTTCAACCTCTACTGATCTGCTGGCAACCTCAAAGGATTGAAAGTTACTTCTTGCTGAGCTGGAGGAACAGCATTGCAAATTTGTGGCATGTGGAGAGAACTCTATCCCACTGCCCTCTTGAATCATCTTGCCTTCCATTAGGATGGCCCATTCTTTTAGAGCAACGGGTACTTCCTGATCAATTTCAGTAGAAACTTCCTTGATCGGTATCAGAGGTAGTGATATTTTTACCCGAGGGGAGCCATAGGAAAAGGCTAGGGATAGCCCTACTTCCTCAATATCTTCGGCTTCACTACTGCTGGCCATGTCAAATTTGGCTTGGAGAGCCATTTCTTCAGGGTAAACCTGCTCCCAACACCTGCAGGGAGGTATGGCTTCTAATTTCGAGTCTCTTGGTTGAGCCAGTCCAGTATGTTCAGCTTCTGTCGGGTATTCATCAAAAGCTACCCCCGGTGAGCTATTTTCTGTTGGGTAGAAAGAGGAGATGGTGTCTACCTCATAGCGCCCACTGTAATAATAATCTTCGAGGGTGAAACATGTCTCAGCTCTTTGTCTAGGCTGGTGGGATACCAAAGCCTTTAGAATGCTTCTTTCCCCTTGTGGGGCTGGCTGGAGGGGATATGCTGCTCCCGGAACATCTTAGCCATCTGGCTTGCTGTGAATGTCAGCCCTTGAACGGGGACTGATGGGTTCTCTTTATCTTCAGGGAGATGACAGTCGATGTCTTCCTATGCAGGGTGCTCTTCAACCGTGTAGAACAAACTACTAGGGCCTTCAGACTGTGCCACCTCCCATGCTTTGAAAGGCTCGACAATGATATGATCGAGGCCGAATATTGGCCTGGTGAGACCTTCTAGGATTTCAATAAGGCCGTGGTGTTGATTGACCTTGGCTTCATTAGCTTTAGGGTAGGTGGCGGGAGGTGTAGCTCTGCCCACGTCTCCTGTGCTGGCAATATGCGAGACTGTTTTGGGGTTGACATATCCCGGTGGCGGTGGTGGAAACCAGACACTGCTGGAAGTACTTTTTGATGCCCTGACAGGGGTCTTGGCTTTGAAGGCCTTTTGTGATGGCTCCGTATGTAGAGAAGCATCAAGCAGGTGACACTCGAACACTTCAAATGGGTGGAGATCAGCAAATATCCTCTCCTCCTTCCCTTCTTGGTTGTATTTGATGCATTGGTGTAGTGTGGAGGGTACCACCATATTTTCATGCAGCTAGGGGCGGCCAAGCAGTGCCTTGTATGAGGTGCTGGAGTTAAAGTTCTAATTCCCGCTTTAATTAATACTGTGCGCATGCAATTACAATTCGTTATGTATCCCCTCGACAAACTCCCCTAACCCTTATGGGGCCTCATCAGCCTCTTGGGTGACTTCCACAAGTTCCCGGTATCAGTAATCTGATGATATCAGGTTATTGGTATCCAGATCTCTTGGGTCGTTATAAACATGTTGGCCTTGGTGGCCGTTACCTGAGAAGTTCCTTCATAGATCAGCTCTTACCGATCCTACATTTCTTTTGCTGACATGCAAGTCGACAATCTAGAGTACTTTGTAGGATGGATAGCACATTGCATAACATTCATCGCGCTCCAGTTAACCATAGACTTCTTGATCTGGTCAGCAGTCCAGGTGTCCTCATCTTCAGGTAGTTCAAAAGGACCCCGACTGACTACCCGCCAGATCAAATGGTCTTGGGCACAAAGAAAAACTTTCATTCGATGTTTCCAATATGTATAATTTGCCCCATCAAAGAATGGGGGTCGGTTCATGGAGTGACCCTCAGCTACAAAGCTACGAGGGAGGTTCTCATCAGATCTTCCCAGGTTGTTGGACCACATTTTTGGGGAACCCGTTCTGATACAAATTGTTGGGTGTGCAACCGGATATAGAGGGGGGGTGAATAGATCCCCTTATGAAAATTATGACCAGATAAAAATAAGTCAAGTGCATAGCTTAATGGCTGAACAGTGATTAAGTGAATGTATGCACAACACAAGATTAAGTTATGCTCGCGACAAGCACCTGGCGAAAATAGTGAGTATAGTAAACAATCTGAAATCCAGAAACAAGATGTTGAAAATTGTAATATGTAGACCAACCAGCAAATGGGGGTAGATAAAATGGATATGAACGCAACCAAGCAACCACCACTACACAGGATATTTAAGGTTGTTTGGTCTACAAACTTGCAGACCTATGTCCAAAACTCACCAAATTTGGTGAGGCTTTACTACTGACACATAGCTTGAAACAAGGACAAGGTCCTCAATGCTGATTCACAGCTTCCCACTAATACACAGCTTGATGAGTAACAAACTCCTCACGAGGACACAGCCCTCACACCGCTGACTAACAGCTTGAAAGGGGATGCATCCCTAAAACTGCTGATACACAACTTGCCGCTGACACACAGGTTGACTGTTGACTCATAGCTTCCATACGAGGACATAGTCCTCACTATTGATTCACAACTTCACCATTGATTCACAACTTCCCTCTGATTCATAGCTTCCACACAGGGATGAACCCCACGCGCTGCTACACGCAGCAACCACACAGGGATGAGCCCTAAATAAAAGAAAAACAAAAAATAAGACACACTGGAAAGTTCCAGAAAAACATAGGGACAACTCCCCACAGACACACGACTACACAGTAGCCAAAGGCCACTTTGGTATCTAAAATAGAGCACCAGACAACGCTGTCAAAATAGCACTACACACAGAGAAACAAGGATAGTGTTTCAAAAAGAAAAGGTAAAACGAAGTTGAGAAACCAATTGTAGCTTCATATCGAAGTCATGAAGCTATATCTACAAATCTGAACTCAGATATGAAGTTTTTCTCTTCAAGCTCAGGCCAGCTGCAAGGCTTCTCTCTTTTTCTTTTCTTTTTCTTCTTCAACGCTAGGCTGGGTCAGCCCAGTTGCTGGGCTGCTCCACTCTTTTCTTTTCCTCTCATAAATTTTCTTCTACAAGCTCAGACAATCTCAAGTTTTTGACCTCTCTTCTTCTCCAGGGCACCAGTGACGTCTTCTTCAAGCCAGCATACCTGGCACTTATTATGATTTTTTTGGGTGTTTTGATGGTGTCATTACCTCGATCCACCTGGCAAAAATTCGACAGCATCTCCCCTTAACCCAAGACATTTTTAAGGGGTAAAGCGGGTGCCCGTCCACAAGGAGTGACGTGCCCTAAAGATAGAGGTGCGCACAGATGCGATAACACCTAAAACCGTCACGTCAAAACACGGTGCAAAACCAAGTGAGCAGGCAGACAAAATACGAAGGCCAGCATCACCGTATTAGGGGTAATGGAAGGGTGCCGTACCGTTCGGTGGGAGGACCACTTGTTGACAATAAAAATATTTCTAATTTTTCTTGACCCTTGCTTTTGCAAGTCATAAACACTGGCCGAGTGCCCCTACACCCCCAAAATGGGGAGCCGAAGACTCAATCAGCGGAAAACCCGAGTGATCTGATCAACACACGTAGAAAATTGAGAAAGTCCATAAATAACCAAAAAGCCATCCGGTCTAGACAGAAATGCTTCGAGGGATGGCCCTCCTAATGAAGATGCTCCATGTGTCCACAAAATGAAGTTGGCGGTACAAATCGCTAAGCCGAATGCTAAATCAGAGGAAACCCCAGTTTACCCGATTCGGGTACAGGTCACACCGAAAAGGCCCGTAGGCGACCGAAAAGCTGCTCAGTTAGGGCAAAAATGCTTCGAGGGATGACCCACATGATGAAGAAGCTCTACATATTCTCAAAGAAAGTCTGGCAGCATGAATTACGGAGCCGAAGGTCCAATCAGGACAAAATCCAAGAAAATTGATACGGGTTCGACATATGCCAGAATCACCAAAAATTGTAAATTGGGGCCCGAAAATGATGAAATCTACACTCCGAGTCTACTACATCAAATCCAATGTTGCACCGGACGTCAGGCTTCCAACGGGGTCAGTTTCGGGATACAATGATGAAAACTGTGAAAATGCCAAGGGATGATTCAGTAGCATACTTTATTTAAAAGAAAAATGCATTGGCAAATAGAAAAGTGTTGATTCGGTGGCACACTTTGGCAAAATGAATCGGTGGAGCACTTTTTAAGTGAAGCTTTTTCTTTAAAGTGAATTGGTGGAACATTTCTTGCAAAGTAATTTGGTGGCACCTTTTCGTGAATTGGCATTTGTTTTGAAGGAATCTACGGTGCCCCCTTCGTAGCTGAGTCAGTGCCGCCCACGGCAAAGGTGGGCCGATGATTCGACAGCGCCCCTGCATGGCAGGGCGGCGATTCGGTGATGACGCCACTGACTCCTTTGCTCCCAATTTGTCTATAAAGAATGGGCATTCGCCCTCGATCAAACAGAGAGGAAAAAAGAGGATTCCAGAGAGAAAAAAAGACATACGAAGAGAGCCACTGAGAGCAAGGAAGCAGAGAGAGAGAGCAGAGTGTAAGGAGGGAAGAATAAGGTGGGTCTCGGGGCCGGGAGCATCCTTTTTTTTCCTCTAATTCTTATCATTCTGTACCTTGTACAATTAGAGGGATGAATAAGAGGTTCGTTGACTATTCTCTCATGTGTATATCTGCATGTTTATGACGTGGATGATGATGTTGGCTCTGGTCCCTCAATCCGTTCAGCTTTCCTCTCCGATTTTTGGTTTCTTCTTCTTTTTGAGTGAGCAATTAGCCCCTGTCCTGATTGTGAGGGGCCCCCCTAAGGGCTATATTCTTTTCAGAACCCTGGGAGCGATCAGGGAAAGTTACAGCTACTAAGAATGGCCCAAGGCCATGCCCAAAGTGGCAATAATAAAAATCCCCTCCCCTAGATATAGTTAAATATGCCTGATACAGTTCAATGAGCTCAGAGGTGGTTATAATAGGTAAAAGCACTGTCCTCAGAGTTGGCTCATCTTCTTCCATGTTAGCTGCAAGCTTTCCAATTGAAATAGTCGAGTAGAGCTTCAAGAAGCTGCGTATACCAGAAAGCAGTTGCTGTTGTTTCACTTCATAAAGGAACAGCTTCAGTTGCAACCTATAAGCATCCTGAAAAAGCCAAAAAGGTTATCTAGTGCACCGGTCCTGAAAAATGTAAAAGAAGGCTGGAACATGCATGTCCAATAAGAAGAAAATCAATCCCTACATATGGCCACATAAGATAAAACTGGACATTAAATCAATCCCTACATATGGCCACATAAGATAAAACTGGACATTCCAAAAGTACTGGTTAGAAAGCGAACAAAGAGTAAACACTCCATGGGAGCAGTATTTCCAAACAACCAGTACTTGATCCCTGTCACATTCTCAGTTCCAATCTTCACAAAGAATATCAATTCTACAGGGTACTCAACATAATGACGCATGCATAGCATTTCATGATGAAACAGAACTTTCTTGGGGAGATAATGATAAAACTTTTTTTGAGGTCCCTACCACAGTGGCGGAGCACTGTGCAATATTAGAGAACCCCAGCCCCTACCCAGGTTTGATCCTGGCCAGTGGGCAGCCCCCCTCCCTCCCAGCCAACCCGGCACCAATTGAACTATGCTTTGTCAGTATTAAACAGAAGTTAATAACATTTGTTTGAATGGAAGATATATTCATTTTAGAATCCATTTGTACATCATGAAAGGATGTGACTTGTGACTATAGCTGATATTGAACAAGACTACTAAATGCCATGTCCATGACGACTGCCCCTGACTAACTCATCTCGAGTAACTGACACCTACTAACACTGACATACTAGCATGATGAGTGATGATTTACAATGACATTTCTCCCCCTTGGACATCAACAAAACAAGGGGGGTACAGACCCTAGGACGGACCACTAGTGGAAGGTGCTGAGGGTGGAGGTGGAGCTTGAGATGTTGCAAATAGTTGATCTTCAATGTGATTCAGTCTGTTCCAAACTTGATCAAGGCCGTGCCTGAGATCCGTGGCCTATTGAGTAAGAGATGTATAACTGTGCTCCAGGATCTCCATTTTCTCAATCAAATGTGCAAAGGACAATCGAACTCTCTGAATTTTAGAGATTGCATTTCTGTGGAGTGAATGCCATTGCTGAATTTGATTATCCAGGTGATTTAATTTATTATGCAGCCTGGTCTGAAGTAAACTGGCACTGGTTGAAACTTCGGCCAAAGTACCCACTAGTCGGTTGAACTCGTGACCAGCATGTTCAGAGCTTTGTTGCTATTGTATAAATCTACTCTCCATCTGGGTTTTAAGACGAGCCAGCCTTAGATCAAATCTTGAGGACATCTCAACCATGGAGGATTGAAAGGATGTGAATTGGGCGGACAAGGTGGTGAATTGTAAAGAGATGAAGGAATATAACTCTTGATGTGCTGGCGGGGTTGACTGTGGAGCGGTAGATGCCTCACTATGGGCACGGGACGATGTGGGCATAGGCGTAGGTGCAGGTGGTGCTCTAGCTGGCTGCCAAGGGACAATTTCGAGACTGAGTGGAGCATCAACGACAGGAGATTGACGGTGTGGTGGTGGAGAAACCTGTTGAGATGAAGCATTCAAGCGATGAATTGTGAATTCTAGAGGAACCCCCTCGTGGGCTAAAATCTCAAGTTGCTCCTGTGCAACTGTGGGAATTTATTTCTTACTATTTAAATAATTAAATTTTTTAGTTTATTTTTGCAATATTTTAAATTTGAATGTACCTCCACAACACCTAAATAACCTTTTTGAGCCTTCTGGCAGGTGGGTGCTGGGCCAGAATTCGAGTGATATCAGGTGTTCTTCGATATCCCGATTTTGGGTCGTTATAATAATTGTGACTAAGGGTTCGACTTCAACCCATTTTGTGAAGTAATTGACATCTACTTTTAGAAGGTTTCTCTATCCAAATGATGAAGGCAAGGATATGAGAATATCAATTTCTATTGAGCAAAGACGTGAGGGTTGCTATGCTACGTAGTTCAGTTGTAGCTTTAGGAGTTCATTGGACTTGGCTAAACCTTTAACACCCTTCTGTTGTGTCCCTATGGTTTTGATGATGTTAGATTATGACCTATTTATGAGTCATTTCATGGTTTTGATGATGTCACGATTTTTGATATGGTTTTGATGATGTCACGATTTTGATATTGCCATATATATATGTGTACATGTGTATATCCTTGAATTCTGTAAAGAATAGGTTCAAGAGTTCAAGTTTAGTAAAGACAAGTCGACTTCAGTCTTCCACAAGTCGACTAGCATTGTAACCAGAGCAAACATTGTGCCAAGGTGTCGACACTTAGAGTCGACTCCTTTTCACACAAGTTCTATCTTTACCTCAGCAACAACTATGGGGTTGACTCCATCAGACCTGGGAGTTGATGCAGCAAAGCCATGATGACCAAGGGGTCGACTCCATCAGACCCGAGAGTCGATGCAGCAAAGCCATGATGACAAAATAATGAGTTTCAAGACCTTGGAGTCGACTCCATCAGATCGGGGAGTCAATGCAACAAAGACAAGTAGTAGTAGTTTAGCTCAAAGCCAGCTATATGCCAGTAGAATGTGATTGCAAATCCAAGCAAGGTCGACTCAAAAGCATCTCAGCAGCCTTGCAAGCAGATCTTCTAGCACAAGTAGCATAATTGTCATGGCTCTGAGAGCAATGCAGTGTAATACAAGGGGACCGAGTTCTATCAAGTGCCTAAAGTTTGGATGATAGGTCTACAAATACTCAAGAAATTCAGCAGACTTGAGTCTGCAATCCAAGAAAATCAGCAGATTCTAGAAGTCCATTGATGATCTTCATGCATAAAGCTCAGTAGCCTAATTTGATGAAGACAAGTCTTACTGAAGCAAATAGACAGCCATAAGTCCTACTCATAACAAAAAATAATATTGACCAACATATTACACTCAGCTAATGATGTGGATTATAATGGGGTAGAGTGGAATGATTTTATCAAGAGAAAAGGCAGCTAGCAGAAGTTCTTGTCAGAAAGCCTCACATTATGGCATTGTTCAAACGACCTTAGCCTAAGTCAGTCGACCAATTTGTCTTTAGGTTGACCAAAATTACCAAAAAGATAAACTACCAGTGAAACAGTGCATCAGGTCAACCTGTATTTTACAGTAGGTCGACCCACCTACTTTCCAGCAACCTATCGGCCTGTCTTCTATAGCACGTGATAGGGACTAAAGGAATCTTGTGCCTTTCAACCTCCAATCATTGGCACCGACCCTCAGGACACGTGGCAACCTTCCAGAAGACTCCTTTATGGAGAATATTCTCCACTTTTTACCTAGACCAATCAGAAGAGGTTTGATTTGTTCTCTCTCTATAACTTACGCAAAAATCACATGAATCAAACTACTTCGATGGAATTTATTGGGTATGGGTTTTAGAACCCTACCATCTCAGATCTGGAACCATCCTACGAGTTTTAGTAAAACCAAACATTGGCCATATGTTGCCCCGTGGGGCAAAATAATCAGCCCAGTAATTACCTTGGTCGTTCCACGATCACAGAAGAAGAGGGATGGAGGAGCGAGATAGAACAAATTGATAGGCAAAATCAATTCTCATTTCATTCCTTCATTTCCAAATCATCATACAAGAAGATATAAAGAAACTTCAAAAAAAATACAAAGAGAAAGTGATGGGGGAAGGGACTGTAGCCGAGAACGGGCACTCTCCAGTGGTGAACCCACCTTATCACTACTCCCCTCTACTCTCTCTGGCTTCTGGCTCTCTTCTCTGTGCTCTCTTTCTTTTTCTTCGCTCTCCATATTCGTGTATTTCTCTTCTCTCTATCTGTTCCCCTCTCAGTTGCCCTTCTATTCTCCTCTCTGTCTTTTTTTTCTATCTTCTCTCTCTCTTCAAGTGCTCAAATCATGGGGTATTTATGGGCAGGGAATGGAATTTGGGATGGCGACACTAGGCTGGTGGTGAAATGGCAGCTAGGGCCGCATCCTTCTTGGGTCGCTGGATCAAGCCTAGCCACTGGATCACTTAGCCCATGTCAACTTCTTTGAGCCCATTTACTTCTTTTAAGTCCGCTTGAACATCATTTGGGCAATTTGATCAATTTTGGTCCACTCTCTTCATTTGTGGTGCTTGGTCAATTATTTAACTTGCCCTTATTGTCTAGGCTTCTGCTAGTTTGATCAAGAATGGTCCTGAGTATTCTTATGAGCTCTTGGGCTCGCCTTAGCAATCGTCGAGCGTCCTTTCTTTTCTTCTTTTTCTTCTTTATTCCTGAAAGATGAGAAATAGCAGAAATAAGATATTTCAACATAAGTAAGATACTTCAACATTATTATATTATTATTATTATTATTATTATTATTTATTTGTTAGTATTATCATTATTATTATTTTTCACGTGTCAAAAAATTACCCCCCGCCCATAGATGGCGTGAATGAGGGACGAGTGAGCGGGGCCTGCAGGTGTAGCCCTGTTTGATAGAGTTGTATGTGTCTTTTTATTCTTTATTTTTATTCAAGCAAGCATGCAGACATTCATTAACAGCAGTCATAAGATAGATATATGGAATAGCTACCCTTTATTGGGGATATGATAAGGACAACGCCCATGATCCATGGACAGAGTGTGACTCACGAAACATAACTAAGGAAGATGTGCATTCACAAAGAGGACACCACATAGAGTGTGTGCATGGCGTAGATCACAATCTATACCCAAAACTATTCTCTATGGAGTGATAGTGCGAGTATGTGAGCAGCGAATCCTAGACATAGGGACACATAGATGTTCTAAGTAACACTAGAGGATTACTCTAGCGTCTACACACATATTTGGAGTTCTTGCCTTTTGGTAGCTTCACACAACCCACATTTATTCTGAATGCCAAACTTTACCGTTCGGCACGAGTCTCCTCATGTGTCTTAATAGGGATTCCCGGCTACTCAAATTCATCCTTTATTATGATTTTATTATAGGGTTTCCTTCACCGTGTGACACGAGTCTCCTCATTTGTCTCAGTGGAGATTCACAGTTTCTTGGATCCACATTCCCTTATAGCAGTTTATTGTGGAGTTCACTTCAGCATTTCACTCGAGTTTCCTCATTTATTTCATTGGGGATTCCTGACTTCCTGGATCTGCATTTCACTTTTTTTTTTAAATATGAAAGGGGCAGGCAGTTTTTTCCTCACGATTATCCCTCATGTGGGTGTAGAAATTCAAGCATCTATGAACATCTACCTGGGCATTTTATCCTTGGTTGATATGCTTGACTGTGATGAAATAGAATCTCACCATCAAGCGAAGTGCTAACTGGTAGTAGGGGAGGAGCCCCTGCTTCCGCACATCGACTTCTCCTCCCAGTTGCTTTACAACCAGCATAGAATCTCAGAATTCTTCCAACATCCAGATCTCCATGGACAGAGCAATCTGCAACCTAATTATCAGGGTTTCATACTCTGCTTCATTGTTTGTGCATGGCTTGTTTATTGAACAAGATGTGTGGATGACTTCTCCCTCCGGAGATTTCAAGACTATGCTTGCCCCTGCTCTAACTCTGGCTGACCCAGTAGCTGAGGTGTCAATTCTGGAAGCACCATCAAAGTACAACTGCCATGGGGTGGGTTGCACTTGGCTGACTTCTAGGGTTTCATCTTCAGGAAGCTCTGGTTCCAGCGGGCAGTCTTCAGGCACTGGATGCTCAGCAAAGAAATCTGTAATAGCTTGGCCCTTGACGGCCTTCTACGGCATATAGGAGATATCAAACTCCATATGGATCACCGTCCACTTGCCCAGGCAACCTTTGAGTGCCAGTTGGGACATAATATACTTCAGAGGATCCTCCTTGGATATCAAACTGATTTCATCCGACAACATGTAGTGTCGAAGCTTCTTGACTGCGAAGACCAGTGCCATGCAGATCTTCTCAATATAGGTGTATTTCTCCTCAGTTCTGACCAATCTCTGACTGAGGTAGTAGAGGGCTTGTTCCTTCTCTTCTTCATTATTCTGGGCCAGTATTGTCCCCAGGGAGTTGTGAGTGGCTGCTATATACAATATCAGCGACCGCCCTTTCACCGGTGCGCCCAACACTAGAGGAGTCTTCAGATAGTCTTTCAGTTTGTCAAAAGCCATCCGGTAGTCTTCATCCCAGTAAAAGGGAACATCCTTCATCATTAATTTATGGAAAGGCTGGCATCGCCATGACAAATTGGAAATGAACTACCGGATATATGCCAAGTAGCCTTGTAGAGATCTCAGCTCGGAGAGGGCAGCTCTTGTATTGCTTTGATCTTTGCGGGGTCTATCTCAATTCCCCAGTATCTAACAATGAAGCCCAAGAATTTTTCGCTCGATACTCTGAACGCACACTTCATAGGGTTCATCTTTAATTCATACTGCCTTAGCCTCTGATAAATGACTCGGAGGTCCTGTAGATGGTCTTCTTTCTTTCTGGTCTTGACTACCAGGTCGTCTATGTAGCACTCAACCTTGTGGTAGAGTAGCTCATTAAATATTCTGGCCATTGCTCGCTGATAGGTTGCGCTAGCATTCTTTAGTCTGAACAGCATCCTCTTGTAGTGATAGATGCCCTTGGGGGTTCAGAAGGCAGTGTGGACCTGATCATGCTCCGCGATCCTAATTTGGTTGTAGTCGGATGACCATTCCATGAATGATAGGGCCTCTTGGTCAGTTGTAGCATCAATCATGACTTCCGTGATTGGCACTAGAAAGTCATCCTTGGGGCAAGCTTTATTCAGGTCTCGGAAGTCGACACATATCTGGATCTGTCCATTCTTCTTCTTCACGGGCACGAGATTTGCCAGCCATGTGGTATATTGATTTTCTTTGACAAATCTCACGTCAATGAGTTTGTCCACATCCGTACAGATTTGAGTAATGAGCTCCAGCCTCATGCGCCGCGGTGGTTGCTTCAGCGGCTCAACTTTGGGACTTATTGCCAGCTCATGCTGTGAAACTACAGGACTCAGTCCTGGAATCTCCTTGTAGGTCAAGCCAAAGCAATCCCGGTACTCTTGTAGCAGCTGGATGTACAACTCCCGTTCTTCAGGAGATAGCTGGGCACTGAGGAAGGTAGGCCTGGGGTCATCCTCGCTTCCCAGATTGACTTCTATTAGCTCATCGACTATAGCTTGGCCTCCATCTTCTATTTTCGAGGGTGCTGGTTGAAGGTCGATGAAATCTGGGATATCATCTTCAAGGTCAAGGACCTCAATCCCTTCATTTGGTCTCATCAAAGCTTCTGTAGGACTCTCTACCTCATTCAGTAGTAGCTGCGTGGATTGTCTTACCAACAAGTCCACCGCCATTGCAGCTTCAAGGGGCAAGTGAGCAGCTTCATCCCCTGTAGCCGGGGTTGCAGTCGTGACGGACTGGTGGTTGTTTATTGCTGGGTTGGAGTAGCTGGTAGACGGTGAGGAGCTCTTGCCCTCTTGGATTGCTATGTCCTCGGTCGAGGTGGTCTTTTATCTCTTAAGAGCATATATCTCTTGACTGGAGTCAGCTGAAGCTTCCCCGATCGGCATGAGAGGTGCTAAGATCATCATCAGTGGAGGTTCACTAGATGGAGAAGTCCCTACCTCTTCAACATCTTCAACTTCGCTACTACTGGCCATGTCAAATCTGGCATAAAGGGCTGCTTCTTCAGAATAGACTTGTTTCGAGCATCGACAAGGAGTCATGGTCCCTACTTCTCGGCCTCTTGGTCAAGCCGGTTCAGTATATTCAGCTTCTGCTAGGTATTCATCAAAGGTTGCCCCCAGCGGGTTGTCTTCAATAGGATAGCAAGTGGAGATGGTGTCCACCTCATAGCGCCTACTGTAATAATATTCTTCAAGGGTGAAGCCCAACCGTGGGTGCTTAGAGGCACGTCTCAGTTCTTTGTCCAGACTTATGGGATACCACATCTTCTGGAAAGCTTCTTTGCCTTTATATGACTGGTCAGAGGGGATGTGTTGCTTCTCGAACATCCTACCCATCCAATTTGTCGTGAATGCCAGACCCTAGATAGGAATTGACGGATTTTTCGTATCTTTGGCCAGGAAGCAATCTGTGTCTTCCTGGGTAGGGTGCTCTTCAGCTGTATAAAACAAGCTGCTGGGGCCATCTATCTATGCCACCTCCCAGGCTTTGAAAGGCTCCATAGTAGGATTATCGAGGCTAGGAATTGGCTTAGTGAGGCCTTCCAGAACCCCTATGTGGTCATGCTGCTGATCGACCTTGACTTCATTGGCTGCGAGGTATATCGCGGGAGGTGCTATCCTGCCCATGTCCCCGATGACGGTGATATGAGAGACCACCTTGGGCTTGATGTATCCGCGCGGCTGTGGTGGCAACCAGTTGTCACCGGATGTGCTTTTCGATGCCTCCGCAGGGGTCTTGGCTTCAGAGGTCTTCTGAGACCGTTCTGCATACAGGTGAGCGTCTGCCAGGTGACACTCAAATACTTCGAACGGGTGGAGGTCAGCAAATATCCTCTCCTCCTTCCCTTCGAGACTGTATTTAATGCATTGGTGGAGCGTGGAGGGCACCACCATGTTCTCGTGTAGCCAAAGACGGCCGAGCAGTGCCTTGTACAAGGTGTGGGAGTCGATGACATGGAACTGCACCCTCATAGTAAAGTATACCAGAGTGAGTGTGAATTCTGCTACTCGCAGCGATACTTCACACTTTTGATTGAAGCTGGCGATATGTAAATCTCTAACTTTATCGAGACGCACGTTGAAGTGGTGCCTCTCATATATTCTGTAGGGTAAAATGTTGATAGCCGCACCGGGATCAATTAGAATCCTGTTCAGCTCCCGCCCATTCAAGTGTCCCTTCATGTATAACGACTTGTTGTGACTGATAGTAGGGAGCAGCATGTCCTCTTGAGTGAAAGTCATGCTGGCCTCTGGTAGTGCTTCAGCCAAGCAAGTCTCATATCGAGCAGGCGTCTGTAGAGTAGTGATAATCGACTGTTGGGTCTCTTCACTTAGAGAAAGTATCTCCCAGATTGTAAATCTCGTCGGGAGCTTCTTGAGCAGCTTCATTATCCTACTTCTAGCTCGGACATTAGACAGCTTCATCTCCTCTACCCATCTAGGCTTGGGAGAGCCCTGGACTATGGTCCTGATGGACCTGCTTCCTCTGGCTCAGATTCTACGCCTTTCTGCTTGGCGTTGGACTCTTGCTGCCCTTCATCAGCTGCTGCTGGGCAAGCTTCATCTGCACCCGAAGCTTTGGAAGACTGTAGGGGCTGTGGGTGAGTATTCCTGGTTGCAAGGTCGGCATCCTGACACGGCTGCTTGCCCTTGGACATCTTCACAAATTTTGAGAAGGAAGGGGTAGTACTACCCCCATTCTTGCTGTAAAGGCCTAACGGTGGAGGGATTTGAACTCCCTTGACCTCCGGGGGTGGTGTCTTGTAGGGTTGCTCTCCCCTGAATATGATATTATGGTTGGGAGGTGGCTGGCGCCCCGTCTTCTGGCCC
Source organism: Amorphophallus titanum (assembly GCA_024336825.1). Taxonomy (NCBI): domain Eukaryota; kingdom Viridiplantae; phylum Streptophyta; class Magnoliopsida; order Alismatales; family Araceae; genus Amorphophallus; species Amorphophallus titanum. The sequence goes on from JANBPO010002517.1 coordinate 1,828,419, forward strand.
GACCGGGTTGCATGTGTAGCAATCGCAAAGTAGAATACATCCCTGCCTCAGGGCATGTGAAAGAAAGCTATGCCCTGATGTAGGGGCACACAAAGAAAGAAATGCACCCCGGCATGGGGGGCACGCAAAGAAAGAAATGCACCCCGACATGGGGGCATGCAGAGAAAGAAATACACCCCGTCATGGGGGGGCATAAGAGGTAAGAAGCTACATCCCACTCTGGGCACATGAAGCATAAGAATTCACCCTGGCCTAGGGGTATAAGAAGCAAAAAGAATACACCCCGACTTAGGGGCATTTGAAGAAACTACATCCCACCCGAGGGCATAGAAGCCATGAAGAATACACCCCGCTTGAGGGCATAGAAGTAAAGAGACATACCCTCCCAACCTAGGGGGGATGAAGAAAAGCTACACCCTAATTTGGGGGCACATTAAGAGAAATGCACCCCAGTCCGAGGGCATTAATGAGAAAAGAAGAGCAGAACCAAAAGAACAGTCACGAGACAAACGTGGTCTTCACACCCGCCTCTCCACACAAAAAAAGGAAGATAAGAAAAGAAAGAAAAGTCATGAGGTAGACATGGTCTTCGCATCTGCCTCTTCACAGAGAGGAAGAAGAGAAGAAAGGAAAGAAGGTCTTGAGATAGACGTGGTCTTTTACCTTTGGCCTTTAGCCATCCACCCAATAAACCTCTCACATGGTCGGCGTCATGACCTTTCGTCTGAGCCGACGGTTTAGCCATCGGGGCTTCAAGCCGATAAATATTTCACCATCGGGGCACTAAACCGAAGATTGCTCAGCCATTGGGGCGTTAAATCGAAGAATATTCAGCCATCGAGGCTTCAAGTCGACAGATGTTCAGCCCTTGGGGTGTTAAATCGACAGGTTATTCTGCGAACGGGGTGTTAAACTGATAAGATGATCCGCCAATAGGGTGTTAAACTGACAAGATGTCCAGCCATCGGGACTTCAACCGAAAGATGTTCAGCCATCGGGGCTTCAAGCCGACAGATGTTCAGCCCTTGGGGCGTTAAACCGACAAGATGTCCCACCAATGGGGCGTTAAACTGACAAGATCTTTAGCCATCGGGGCTTCAAGCTGACAAACATTTTGCCAGCTGGGCGTTAAACTGACAAGGTCTTCCGCCAATGGGGCATTAAATCGACAAGATGTTCTGCCAACGGGGCGTTAAACTAACAAGATCTTCAGCCATCGGGGCTTCAAGCCGACAAGCATTCTGCCAATGGAGTGTTAAACCGACAAGATCTTCAGCCATCAGGGCTTCAAACCGATAGATGTTCCGCCAATGGGACGTTAAACTGACAAGATGCCAACGGGGCATTAAACTGACAAGATCTTCAGCCATTGGGGCTTCAAGCCAACAAGCATTCCGCCAACGGGGCATTAAACTGACAAGGTCTTCAGCCATTGGGGCTTCAAACTGACAGATGTCCCGCCAACGGGGCGTTAAACCGACAAGATGTTCCGCCAATGGGGCATTAAGCCAAGAAGATCTTCAGCCATCGGGCTTCAAGCCGACCAGCATTCTACCAACGGGGCATTAAACCGATAAGATCTTCAGCCATCGGGGCTTCAAACCGATAGATGTCCCGCCAACGGGGCATTAAACTGACAAGATGTTCCGCCAACGGGGCGTTAAACCGACAAGATCTTCAGCCATCGGGGCTTTAAGTCGACAAGCATTCTGCTAATGAGGTGTTAAACTGATAAGATCTTCAGCCATTGGGGCTTCAAATCGACAGATGTTCCGCCAATGAGACATTAAACTGACAAGATCTTCAGCCATCATTCATTTGGTCAGTGACTTGAAACCTGAGCCAACATAAAATTATGCAAACATTTGCAGCATTTACAAGGTCTTTGATCTGAAGAACTACTCCTTTCTGTATTCGATATCTGATAAAAATGTACAGGAGATAAAAATCAGGTTAGACAATTTCTTTGATTACAGATTGTTTGGTCTCAGAATCGTTTTGCTGTATGACATCCTCATGAAGTCATGACCCCAAATGATTTTAATGATGACAGCCCAGGTATTATGCTATTAATATTCCACAGAGCTCCTGGTTACGTTCCTCTGAAGATACTTTCTATTGAAGATGGAACCCTGTTGAAATCGTTCAATCATTTGTTACACCGTAACAAGAAGATTGATTTTATTGAGCAGTTTAATGAGAAGCTGTTGGTGAAACAAGAAAATGAGAACCTGCAGATTCTTGATGTGTGTATCATTGTCATACTCCATGTTCACTAGTGTGCCTTGTCCTGCACTACTGCTGATAAATGCCTGTTGACTTGTGCAGGTGAGGAATTCAGAGTTGACAGAAGTCAGCAGGACGGAGTTTATGACTCCGTCTGCATTCATCTTCCTTTATGAGAACCACCTGTTTTTAACATTTAGGAATAGGACAGTAGCTGTCTGGAACTTCAAGGGAGAGCTGGTAACGTCCTTTGAGGACCACCTGCTGTGGCACCCAGACTGTAATACTAATAACATATACATAACCAGTGACCAGGACCTGATAATTTCCTATTGCAAGGCTGAAGAGGGATGTGAAGATGAGGGAGAAGGTATCGTATATAATTCCTTTGCCATTCAGATTAAACTGTTTTGAAAAAAAATGTTTTCTGAGACGGAGAAAAACCTTGCATGTTAAGCAGCATCTGCAGTGGGTTCCATCAACATGAGCAACATCCTTACGGGCAAATGTATTGCAAAGATATGCTCAAATGACACAGCCCTGCAGATTAACCCTCGAAGCAGGAACGCCACCGGTCGGTCCTACATCCGAAGCACCGTCAGGGAAGCACTCGAAGACGTCACCGCGCTCTTCTACGATGAGGACCGGAATGAGATCTACACAGGCAACAAGCAGGGTTTGATACATGTCTGGTCCAACTGACTTGGTTCGTCGCAGATAGATCTTTGTGGCATTTTCAGAGAGTGGCCCTTGTATATGAATACATTTCCGTGCTTGTGGAATCAGTTGGCTTCCTCATGATTCTGTGTAATGCCAGGCATGTAGAGTATTAGCACCCCATCTAAGAGCCTCCTTACATTACTGGGGCGATTGTTGTTATTGTAAAGTGTTAAAACTTTCACAGGAGTCAGATTACTTCAAGCTGCTTGGTGACAGAGAAGTTCGTGTTGGCCCCTCCTTTTGCGTAGGGTTTATGTTGCCATGCCAGCAATGGTGGATGTTGGGGGACGAGAAATGAGAAATTGACTTCAACAGTGCGTCTCTTCTTGTGGCCACGCCTAAACCTGAAACGTGATGCCCTTTTTTTTTGTACAAACCGCCCGGGTCTTCTTCTTCTTCTTCTTCTTCTTGTCCCAACTGCAGATGGGGAATCCATTTCAGGAATAACTACCTACGAGGGGATCACTAGAAGCTTCCCATCAGGACACAGCGTGAAGAACTAGGGTTCAAGGGGTTTTATTAACAGAAGAGCAGGCAAGCGGGGCTTGCATGGCCTGGCGGGCGTTCTCACTCTGTATCCATCCGGGCTGGGTAGGCCGTTTTTATTGGCCCAAGCCCATTTCGTGCTGGCCCATCGACAAGCCTCGTGGGGTGTGTCATGGCATATCATATCATACAACATGGTTAGTAGATTAGGTCATCCCATTGGTGTCGCACACACGTTAGGATAGGAATTTCTCTTCCTATATTTGAGGAGTCCTTGTTCCAAGTGAAAGATGGAGAAGATAAGAAAGTGGAGAGAGAATTGAGTGTGCACATGGACCATTCTTTTTGGGTAAAGGAGAAGCCAGATTCCCCGTTTGAAATCCATGCTAATTGGGCATCTCATGATCTTGGGGAGGAAGTTGATTTTCTACATGTTCCTGATCTCGGCCCCTCCATTCACATCCCTGATATCTTGCAACTAGCCGATCGGTCAATTCCACCTAAGCCTCATGATCACCCACGTGTTGAGGAGCACGCCAATTTCACTCTCGACCCACCGTATCTCCTAAACACTAGCCCTTTTGTGGAAACCTTAGGAACTCCTCCCACTCCTATTTTTTCTCACCTCAGCATTATGTTTGAAAATTTTAAAAGTCAGGTTGAAGAAAAACATGCGGGGAATAATAATGTCGGCGTTAACACATACAATACTTTTAAAGACTTAAATTATGAGGAGGAATATTTCATAATCGAAGACATGATCTTTAACAATGTTCCTCCTCCATTTTCTGACGAGGGCATCCCTTGGCATACCTCTAGCCCCCATGCATATGTTTATCATCTTGTCCTCCAATGGCATAAGGGTTGGAACTTGAGGGAGGATGAGATACTATGGTGGCTAATCATGAAATCAACATGTTGGTTATTGGGCCACACTGCGTCCGACTGAGGACGTTAAACTTAGCGCTTGTTGGGAGGCAACCCAACGTTTTCACTTCAATATTTCAATAAGTCATTTTCATTTTTTTATTGTTGTTTGTAGGAATCAGTCGTAGCACCGCGAGGAGGTCTTGCGTAAGTCTCGTCTACCCTCTCCAGGTTGTACCTTTTCTTCCCAAGCATTCATGTGCATTGTTCTTCTCACACATTGTGCATATCATCAGAGATGATGCTACTGAAGTTGGGGGGCAAGGGTAATCATTGTAAAAATCTCATACAACCTAATGCCACATTTTGTTAAAAAAAAGAGAGTTTCCCCAACTGTGTTTTCTTGATTCATGCTTTCATAAAAGAGACACTGGAAGGGAGAAGACTGTGGAGAAGGATGATGGAATGATTCTCTATATCTAGTCATGGGAACTAATTTAGAATCTCTTAAGGTCTCTTAGCATCAAAAAAAAAAAATCACTTGCACACTAATGAAACAGGAAGGACAAGTCATCTGTCATTTGGTATGGTATCTAATACTCTACCCTCCCTTGTGAAGAGTTATGTAACGACTCAGAGCTCAGGGTATCGATAACCCGATATAAATATCGGACTACCGCTACCAAGAACTGGGGACGCCACCTAGGAGGTTGATGAGGCCCGTGAAGGGTTAGTGGGGTTTGTCGAGGGATTACATTAGAAATTAGAATTCACAAGGGCACAGTATTAATTTTTGCAATGATTAATTAAAATAGTGTGAAAGTAATTTACATTATCAGAGTTGTATTTATATACACTAGTCCAGATTTACAATAGTAGCCATAAATATAAAAGTCCCGCAGAAGGAAGAAAAGACAAGGCTACAACTACACGGGACATACCCCAGACAAAAACCCAAAAAGGACAGACCGACGACTGGCACTCTACGTGCGGTCTCCGAAACCACGAGAATCATTGGCGGACGGCTGAGACGGCTCACCTGCAAGAAGGAAGGGTAAGTAACAGCCAGACTGAGTAGGGGTCCTTACCATCGCTTTGGTAGTGGGTTATTCTGGGGATAAGTACTTGGGCTATTCCAGTTTCAGGTCATATTTCACTTGACCACGAACGTTGGGTTTCTCGATCGATTTTAGAAGTGAGATTAACTCGGATTACCTCAAGAGATGGGTTACTGAGCCCACCGTTTAACACACTAAAATAACTCTCTTATCATCGAAGCAAAATCTAATTAAATGAGGGATATAATGTTCGGACTCGATTAAGTTAATTAATCTGGGCTATTCTAAATCGCCACCAAATTGAGCTGGGCTTAATCTCTTTCCAAAGTAGTTAAAAAGAGTGGAGAGGCGATATTGTAATGTTCTTCGTTATGGAAAGTTTCACTGCAAGACTGGGAGGAATATTCTGAGTGACCCCAAACAAAACATTCTTACAATATAACATGAAGCATCATGACACTAATATTTATAAAGTGATCAATAATAATATTTGTTGTAATCGTATGCTTTGCAATGCAGGGTGGTGGCGTTTCGAATTTTTTTTTCTTTTTGGCACAGCAAGTCTTTCGTGGTCAAAGTGGAGTGGACGGAGTTGGGGTTTGTGTTTCTTTTTGGGGCTGGTTTGATAACCGAATTCGTCACTCCGCAGGTGACATATTCGTCGGTCTCACGCCGATCCTGATTTGATAAAATTCAAATTAACTCATTCTAACCATCTTTTAGTAAAGAAAAACTCGATTTTCTCACTCGATCTCATGGGGTCGAGTAAGTCAACCCAAAGATGTCCCGCCCCAACCTTAACCTGCTCGGTTATCAAGCCGACCCTCGTGGTTCTCTAAACCATACACATCTAGACGCCCGAGATGGCCAGCGTGAATTGATCTGAAGTTTTTGTACACATCTCAGCAACGGATGAAGCAGATGGATGGAGTGGGATATTGGATTCAAAGTACCCAGCCGATTGGATGCCAACAAGGGAGAAGGGGCAGCAGTTTGTGGGTTAACGAGACAAATGTTGTTAAGATAATTTTGCCAAACATAACCACACAAATTTTAAAAATGATGTCAATCTTGCCAAACAAGTTTAGGAGTTGATTACACCATTTTTAAGTTTCATGAAAGAGAAAAAAAAAATTTAAGAACAAAATAGCTTCAAAGAAAAACTGCTCCCCAAAACGCTACTAAATTATATTCCTAGAAAAATGCATCCCACACATTAGCCCTCGTTCCCAAAATTACGTCATTTATCAGGCCCATTTTGATGCGTGACAACAGCGAGGCCGTTAGATGTCTCACAATTCAGGCCCAATTCAGCTCCAGACCAGTCCATGTTGAGGGAGTCCTTGAGCTGGTGTGACAAGTCACATACAATGTACCTCACCGCTATTTGTGCCTTAATTTTCTTGTTCAAAAAAAAAAAAAGGAAGGACTGGCTGGTGAATAGATTCTCCTTTTGTTTGTGAGACCGAGTAATTAGTGGCCCACCATCTACTTGACGTCCAATGGTCCACATCTAATCAATTAAACGATACATACACGAACCAAACCAATTCCTTTCTGCCCAACAATGTCAACCGGTCACAGGCAACTTGCACCTTACATTTCTAGGTTCTTCAACTTGGAGGAGAATCCTAGCATGCACTCATGTCCATGTATCCTTGTAATTCTCTATTTATTATTGTCTCTTGCACATACAAAACTGATGCATGGGCTGATCTTATGCACATTTTAAAATTCAAAACGTGGATAGACTTGTCCCATTCTTTCATATGTTTCTTTTGTAAATCAGAATATGGCAAATGCTGTATGCCATATGGGGGGAGGTTGGTGCTGTGCAAATCATTGCTAGATAGTCTCATTTATTTCTTGTCCATCTTCATGCTCCCTAAAACGGTGGCCAAGAAATTGGAGTCTTTTCAGACACCCTTCTTTTGGCACGGTGGTAGAGACACTCGTAGAACCTGGCATGATATCTCATGGGGTAGAGTATGCAAAGAAAAGGACATGGAAGTTGTGGATATCAAGAACATCAGATATTTCAACCTCGCCCCCTTGTGTAAATGACTACAGAAGTTTGGTGCTAGTGACAGTGGACTATGGATGTAGGTTAGCAAGCAGAAGCACAATCGCAGAGTCAGGACTTGGACTTGACCCTGTCATCTACACATTGTATTTCACCCATCTGGAGAGGCATCCTTTAGTGCAGAGACATTATCAACGCAAGTGTGAGGGTCCGGCTAGATAGTGGACAGAAATGTCTGTTCTGGTAGGATACATGGTGTGGGGACTTAATCCTAGAGGAAAGGTTCCTATAGCTTTTTGCCATTTCAGCTGTGTCTATGGCTCCAATGGCTCAAACCTTTGATGCACAACTCTCCGGGGAATATGGGCACCGACTTGTAGGAGGAATATCAGAACGGAGGAGATAAATCAGCTAGAGAGACTTATCTTACTTATCCTAGACCACTCGCCGGTGCCAAATAATGTTGATTCATGGTGATGGAGATGGGAGGAGGGAAGATTTTCAGTAGGTCAGCTTACTTGCTCATCTTAGATGGAGGACTATGCCACTGTTGGGCCCCGCAGATATGGTCTTCCAAGACTCCTCAAAGTGAAGGTGCCGATTTGGAGGTTGTCACACGGCCGGCTCCCCACCTATGACAGGCTTGGCATTTTCTTTCAGAACACCCCACTGTCTGTTGCTTATGCGAGGAGGAGGGGAAGACATTGATCATCTCTTAACAGGATGGACATTCACTAGGGAGGTATGAACCAAGATTGCCGCCAAGATCCACTACAACTTGCAACCCCTAGCGAGTGTGTAACAACTACTCAGAAATTGGCATAAGAGGTGGACTCTTTAAGGGAGATAACCGGATCTGGTGGCTTATTCTCCATGCCACACTTTGGGCTCTTTGGGGAGAAAGGAATGGTAGAATCTTTAGAAGTGAGGCAAGAATTGAGGACCGGCTTGTATCTTTCATTTGTGAAAGGGTGAGAGAATGGACAAAAACTTTATGTAAGTGGAGGCTCATAACTCTCTTTTCATTTTGTTGGGGGGTAGTGAGAACTACACCGCCTTGGTGTGGATTTTGTGTAGGGATCTTTTGAGACCACATTAACTATGCTTGTGTATCCCTTTCTTTATACTTAATACAATTGTGGTACCACCCAAATTAAAAAAAAAACTAAATATCTTACCTTTACTCAAAGATAACTGCTTAAACAGGTTTCGAAGGTTTTCTTTCGGGGAGGAGAGACACAAAGAGGAAGACGCTATGGCGACTTTTGAATTATGCTACAATTTATCTTCTAGTTAAGTTCTAGAGGAGCTCAATCCAAGGGGATAGAAGGAAAAGGAGCAGGGAAGGCAAAAAGGATGAACCTATCCGAAATAAGCTGTTATCTATTGATTTTCTGATAATGTGAAGGATCCCCATAGATGATCGTTTATGTACATCTCCATTTAATTTCTCTTTAGGCTTGTTATTGGTTTCTTCTTAGATGGGTTAGAAATATGTTCTAAAAGTTACGCAAAAATGAATGGGAAGGTTGAAGTTGTTTTTTCTTAGATGGGTTAGAAATATATTCTAAAGTGCAACATGTAATGGCTGGGTTGGTAGAAGTACGAAGAATATTTGTGAGAGTTATTTCATCAAGGGAAAAATTTGACAGATATTTCAAATATATTTTGAACATGGTGTTCTGGACTAAATAAAGATCAGCCAAGTAGCATCCTGGTCTTCCCTGTCACTTTCACCTCACGTGGTTTACAATGACAAAAATGTGGCTGTCAATTCTCATTTCCCCCAAATTTCCCACCTTTGTTATGAAGAAGACGATAACAATCAGTTGCGCCTTCAGTTTATGTATAATGTGTTATATTTGAATAATGTCAAAAAGTAACAGGGTTGCTTTTCAAGTATGTATAATGTGTTTTATTTGATATGTTTAACCTGTTATGATATCTTGTTGTGCTTTTGATGTAGACGACATGGATATTCTTCCTTTTTTTTTCTTTTGTTTTTTGATCAGTAGACCTTCGCAGATATCATCCTTCATTGCTGGGCTATTTCATTCATATTTGATCAAGAGGGCATTGATAGTGGCACCCAAGACACTTCTTTCTCATTGGGCCAAAGAGTTATCTGTTGTGGGGCTAGCAGATAGGACTAAAGAGTGAGACTTCTTTTTCTCTCTTTTTATTTGAACTATGCAGTTAACCATCTCATGCCATTTAAATATATCATTGGACACTTTAATGGCTGCTTTCTTTCTTTATGCAGTTACTTTGGAACCTGTTCCAAAGCTCGCGAATATGAACTGCGCCATGTCCTAAAGGTTTTATAGTTTATCTGAACATTTCACCTAGCCTTCTCTACACTTTCAAGTTCTGTGTTTGGATGCTTTAATATTGTTTCATTATCACATCAGAGGAATTACAGCCTGACTGACTCACAATATTATTTTTTCTGACTACTGTGGTTCGTGAAAGTGGCAATAACAACTCTGTAGTAAGTATATTATTATGCCAGCAGCAAGGTTAAAGTAAGAAACATGGACATCCCGTGAAGTTTGTACTCATAATCTTGATGGAATTGTTGGTTACACAGTTGTAAAGGACAAGGGAAGGAATTGCTTATGCATTCCTGGAAGGTTGAAAGAAGTTTGGAACTAGTCATATATTGCCCATGGGCTTGCTAACATTTTTTCCCCGAAGTAGAATAATATTATTCCCCACCTCAAGTCATTGATAGTGTTTTAGGCAAGAGCAAACTCTGGATGAAATTTTAACTACTTGGAAAAGCTTAGTTTTGCTATTAATCAACATTATAACCATGGTAAGTCATTTGTATGGCACAGGTGTGGCATTGGGACTTGGAGATTTTTCCTTTTGAAAGGAGATGAGGGGCCTCCTGTATGATTTAATGATTAGCACTTTTTGGTGGGACTTAATGTGATTGTTAACCCCTTTTTATGTGCTTATTTCAGAACCAAAGAAGGATCCTGTGACTGTATGCCATATTAGTGAGCCGAACTGCTGAGTCAAAGCTCAAGTTAGTGGGTGGAGAGACCCAAAACTAATATTGGTAGTCAGTGATGTGTGCATATCTGACACAGGATTAAGTGGGTTATATGAACACTCCCTATGACGAACCTATGTGATGTTTGACAGCAAGTGTCACTGCCTGAATGATGAGGCCAAAAGGAGGGAAACCCAATGAGCAAACTGGCTGTGCTATCATGTTGCTGGACCTAACAACCAACCCAAAACTTAAGTTAGTGGGTGGAGAGGCCTAAAACTAATATAGGCATAGATTGGCTTGCACACACCTGATTTTGACCAAAGGGCTTTTGCCAATGCTAGGTTCTTAGATTTAAAGTGCGAATGAATGATCGACAAAAGAGAAATCCATTAACCCGTGTTGATCCAAGGCCAATTGCCTTCTGTGGTTCGATAGATTTTAATACTCACATGAGAAGAAATACATAAATAACTTGCTAAGCTTGTCGCTCATGTTACAACCCAAGACTCAAGTGAGGTGAGCCAAGTTGTTTAGTCTTCTCATGTTCTATTCAAAGTAAGGTCATGGGACCCCCTTCACTCATCTTATTTATTTTGGGTTTGCCAGGTACTAGTCGTCCCGACCAAGTATTGGCTCCAATTGTCAGTAGTGCACTTTCAACTGAGGCATCCACTTCTCCATCTATTGAGCATATGATTCCTGAAGAGGTCGTGCCCGTGCAGCGGCCTATGGTGGTTAGGCCCACTCCTGGGGTTAGCAGATACCGATAACATTGGATGTGCGAGAGACCCCATAGGTTGAATTATGGCCTGAGGCTGACCCGACTCATATTTTTGCTTTCACCATGGTGACAATGCCAGTGTTATCCCTAGCTCATGTAGATACCAGAGAACCCATTGTAGTGCCCGAGACTGAAATCATTTCGGGGCCTACTGATGAGGTCATAATGGAATGGAGTATGTCGGAGGAGATGACAATTGTTGGCCAAGAAACAATTTCCAGAGCAGAAGTATGATATCACTGCCTACGCTGCCTTCTTCATCATCAGCCACTGATGATAATTTGTAGGCGGCAGTTGACAGTGAAGTTGAATTTCATCTATCGCCAACACAGACATTTGGGCTCGTATCTTCGGACGAACTTGTCTAGCAGAATTTACAGATGTTGCGGCAGATAATATTATCAAAGCTAGACTTGACATATGTCCATTTGAAAGACATAGCTAAATGCCACTTGGTTGGCCTTCAAGCAATGGGATGCCCATTAGGCTTATGGACTCAACGGGTAATTCTATTGCTAAAATTTGTAAACCACCGAGACTATTTGGGACGTCTTGCCAGTGACCGTCGAGCTGCTATGATGCTACAGGAGGATAAATGTCGGGCGGCTTTGGAGCCCTTACAATTAGAGGTAAAAGAGCACCGCATAGTCCTTGCGAACACGTTTGAGCGTGTGGAGTTCTTCAAAAGGTGAGTGAAGGAACTACATGCCGAGCTGGAAGCCATCGACAAAGAATTGGGACTTTTGGAGGAGGTGACTGTTCGAAAAACTGAGGAGCAGGCTGTGGCTGAGGGTCATGTTGGCTCACTCCAAGAAGAACTGGACATGCTCTGTGTTAAAGAAACGTGCCCCCGGGAGCAAGCAACATCGCCTTCTGTAGGGCTTCCGGACTTTGAGGACATATGTTGTCCCTAATGCACGTATGGACAAGAAGGGGGGTTGAATTGTCCCCGCCAAGCATAGTGGTAGTTTTTAAAATTAATACAGTGAAATAAAATTAACTACCAACTCAAGAAATAAATGGATGAAATTATCAAACTAGTTCTCTCAACCTCTCCATTCTCACATGCTCAAGATGAGAATGATAAACATGCAAGCCACAATCACACAGATGCGAGATAGATTTTTTAGGTGGTTCGGGACCACGACGGGCTCCCTACGTCCACCCCTCACCGAAACTGTGAGGATTCACTCGCTTCAAAATGAAGCGCATGGAGCTTTCGCTCTAAATACATGGAGACATCGTCTCCTACATGATCCACCATGGATCTAAACACACAGACGAGCTGCAACACCGCAGCACAAAGAACCACACCCGTTCGCAGACGGTTCGATGCACTTACAAAGTTGGAGTTCAGTCTCTCTCTTGGCCTCTGGTGAAGGCATTATAGCAATCACCAATTACTCTCAGAAAGTTGATATAATGACCAATGAAAATTAGCACGAGGCTAAAAGTAGGACACTTACCTCAGCTGGCATCAAGCTTAAATCCCTAGCGGGGGAAACCCCCATCTCCAACATTTTTCCCCCTTCTCCCATGGAAGGGCATATCGCAGATTACCTTCCATCTCATGGCTGGGGGTGAGGGAAGGCAAATTTTCATCAACAAGGGGAGCCGCCAACACTCCATCTCCCCTCTCTTCAACTCCTGCAGAAGCAGCAACCTCTTGTGTGACCGTCACGGGTGAAGTGGCGGGAAGTGCAATATGAAAGTTAGCTCATATGACCAATATGGAAATGAGGTGTAGGGGAGAATATACCTTCAGTCGGGTGCGCTTGCACTTGAGATGCCTCAAATTCTTCAAAGGTGACCACAGCTGGGGGAGTGACCATTGGCTTCGTGTCTGTGGCCTTCTTCTTTCGGGCCACCGATGCTCGGGCTCTCTTTGCCTGAGTAATAGCCTCCCCCATTTGGGACCCCGTCCGCTTTCGCGAACCACTAGGTGGTAGAGGCGCAGTGGTTGGAGCCGACTCTGGGGTTTCAAAATATGATGGGTTCTGAGCCTTTATAATTAACTCCATGTAGCACTTAGTTTCCTCTGAACTGAGCCAAACTGCATGTCGCATAGACACAGGGGTGAAGAGAATGCATATCGCAACAGGGAAAAGAATAAGTTAAAGGCTGAAATTGATACCTGCCGGCCCCGAGTATAGAGGAGAAAGTGGCCAGTAGAACAACGAGGGCTCTTTGTTTCTCGATGCGGCGTCACGAATGAGCCAACAAATATCCCCTATCACCTCACTTTGCTCAGCCAACGATGCCAAGTCTGAATGGTCGTGAGAAGACAAATCATAATAAAGGCTGAGGTGGTCTAGCCCCCACTCGTTGACATATTTGAAGGAGATTTGAAGTGGCTAGCCGAATAGGGCCTCACTAGGGCCATCCACTGTAAGGCCATGGGAACGGAGTAGTGCAAAAAGCCATGGGGTATCACTATAAAGTGTGGCCCATCGGTCCTCTCTTCTGATGAAAGTTATGTATGGACAATGTTGATCACTTTCCGGATGCCAGACGGCCGTAGAAGGTAGAGGCTCCACTACTAGCAAGGGAATCTATTGAAGAGTTAACTGCTCGCCGCTTACACAACATAATCGCTGAAGCATCTTTAGGAAGGTGTCTTTGTTGATCTCTGGCAGTTTTGGCTTGATCTTGGGTGAGTGGCGCTTAGCAGCCTTCCGAGCCTCCAAATAAGTTGTCACTTCAGCATTCGTATGAAATTTCAATTTCTTCAGATAAGCTGGGTCGATGTCCAGTACCGGCCGCGACTGGGTGTCCAAGAACCTACGTTCGGCAATAGCCCAGCATTCCCTCTTGGAACTCCTATAAAAACCAGTTCAGGCATTCCACCATTTAATGTACTCTAAGGTCACACAAGGGAAGCATCCTGGAGCTAGGACTCTGAGTGAGGCTACCTCTAGATAATGAAAGTAATCCCACCAAATGCGGGCTTCATCTGTTGCCGCCGGGCCATCTCGGACTCTGTTTGGCAGAGCAAACTGTGTTGAGGAAGGGGGAATGTGCTGATCATAACCAAAATTCTGACTATATCAGAATGGATAATAGCGCTCCAACCATAAGGTCCCGCCCTTGTGAAAAGTCATGAGGCTTGGTCTTATTGACACTGCCCAATTAATCACCTCCGACTCTAGAATCGACCATGTGCATGTGGCACGAGAGATGGGATGAATATACTTCTTCATCTCTTGGAGACGGCATTCCCGCACCTTGTTCACCAATGGGCTTGAATGGACGGCCAAGCTCCAGAAGTGTAGGACACCAAGTGAATCCATCGGGACCTTAGTTAACTTCGCCTCGATAGCAAAGACTTAGTCCGACGTCTGAGTTAGCTAAGCACCCACAAATTCTATCCTCCTCGGGACCAACTGTGGTGACTGGAGCACCCGAGGAGCAGCTTCTGGGAACAGTGTACATACCCAGGCATTAAAGAAATGAAGTGGACTAATCGTCTGTAAATTTCAGGGAAGATGTGACTAATGAAGGTCCCCCTAACATCTTGTATATTAAGCAGTGGGCAACCGGGCAAAGTGAGAGTTTCATGCCCCATGCCATTAGACAAGCAGGGTAGATTGCCTTAGCTCTAATCACGCCCTCGTCACCTTGCGGGAGAGTGAAGGAACAAATCCAATACGTCAGATACGTAGCATAGTGGGTGACTTTGTCGACACCAGTCAGGTTGGGCCCTCCTCTTTGATCTTCCTTTAAAGAGGGAGGGAAAGCTACCTACCATCGAACCCTTTTCTTCCACTGAATTGGAGCTAACATTAATGAAGGGAAATCCTCGTACTTTCACTCCCCTCTAAAGAAATACTTGAGCCATGCGCCCATCCTCACATGCCTCTTCTCCCTAGGCTTGAGAGCTTCTCTGGTATTGTACGAAGAATGGCACAGAGTATGATATGCTTTCGTCAAATATCAATAGGCGAATCCAGTTAGATATCACCCTTCGTCATCGGTTCGGTCTTTCAGCCAATCAGGCCAACAAACCTCTTCATACGGCTAGCCATCAATTAGAAGGCCACTCAGCTGGGAAAGGCTCGAAAGATCTAGGGATGTCTCTCCTTCCGCCGTATAGAAAGTGTTATATTCTAGACAAAACACTTCAATCATGCCATAGCATAGCCCTTTGGAAATCAGATATCGATATCTCGAAGCATATACATTGTGGTACACTCCTGCATTGACCAGAATTGGGGCATAATTCTGCAAGACATAGTCAATAAATTCCACAGCACCCGCCTTAAAAGCATGGGCATCAACGGCCTCCATGTTGGCGAACCAGCTCACGACAACTTGACGCTTAAAGCGCACAACTAAACAGTCCAACAAGAATGGCTCTTCTCTATACCCCCACTTCAGCGGGGCTAAGAATAAACTAAAGGATGGCTTCTCTCTATCAACATGACCTGTTGACTCATTCCATCTAGCTAGGATAAATTCAAGTGCCCTGGTCAGCAGTGCATCCTACAGAGTCAGCTCCTGTAGTCCAAGTACAGCACCCCATTTTTGGGGTTCACCTGGCAAGTATATTGGCCTGCCCCACATAACAAAGTTGGTCAAGCTGTCCCACTTAACCAGAATCGCCTGTTTAGCCTTTCGAACAAGGAAGAGGTCCCTCTTCCCTTGGAGATTGAAGCACCGTGTTAAAGAGGTTAGATGCTTGTCGTTGGGATGATCTACCCTGTAGCCCTCACGACGATCATAACTGAAAGAGTCACTACCGGTAATCAAAAGACGATTGGTGTCCCCTCTATCCATGTTAGAGTCAGAAGACTCGGTGACTATAGCTAGTAGACTAGTGCCTCGATCCAGGGAGTAGACGTCTCCCCATGTCACAATGTCACGAGCAGCAGAAGAACTAGATGCCATGATGTCTGCATCCAAAAGAAAAAAAACAAAATAGCAAAAGGTTAGAAGATGGCTTCTCGAGCAAAATTCTAACAAAATTTCAGCAGAGTCTCCCCTAGTCGGGGAACGTGCCAGAAGAAAGTGGGAACATATCCACGCATAATGTTGAGATGGTCACTAAAGTAGGTCGTGGGTATCAAACCGAGGCCAAATGGACACCCGAGGGTTACGCTTCGAGGGCTAGCCTACTATAAGCACCCCGGGGCCAAGAGAGGGCTTTTTCCCTTGAGCAAGTTTCCAGTTCCCCTTTGGGGAGATCAAATCTCTACTGCTGGAATAACACAATTGCCGCAGCTGCCATCATTAAGAGAAGAGAGGAAAGGGTCCCGTTGCCGCCGCTCTCACCTCCGTCAAAGTCTCGCCGACACACCGCCTGTTCGCCGGAGCTAAGGAAGAGGAGGTGAAAGCCTAGGGCTTCACCGTTGCCACCACCGTGAAAAGAGGCGCCCACCACCACTACCATCTGGAAAAAGTTAGGGAAGAGGAGGAGCTGTCGCCCGCACCGTTGCCGTGCCCGGAGGAGAGGCCCAACCCCGGTTATCCGGTGAAAGGAGAAGGAAGGAGGGATTTCCCCACCATTGGAGCACCATCCTCACGAACAGTGGAAGAAATTTGGGAACCATGAACAGTCGGCTAGTGTGTGTAGGCAGGAAAATGCCTCCTTTGACTTTTTACCTCTCTTTTTGTCTCTCCTCTTCAATCCACTTGCTTATGCTATTGCATAAAACGAACTAACAATAGATTCTTATTTAAACATTCAGAATTAAAACAAATATTATTCACAAGCCAACACTGATGCAGGTTATATTTAGAATAATGTCTATCATTTCCCCGTGCTGTTGCATAGTGAAACCCATACACAGGAAGTGATAGCAGAAGTTAAGCTCCACAATGGTGGTCTGGTCTCTTTGTGCTCCAAGTTGTTGCTTGTCTCTGAATGACAGATTGTTGTCTGGTACAACTTACTCGGTTTTGCAATCCTGCTGGTACCA
The DNA here is from genome assembly GCA_024336825.1 of Amorphophallus titanum. Taxonomy (NCBI): domain Eukaryota; kingdom Viridiplantae; phylum Streptophyta; class Magnoliopsida; order Alismatales; family Araceae; genus Amorphophallus; species Amorphophallus titanum. Next base: position 1,845,502 of record JANBPO010002517.1, read on the forward strand.
AGATGTTTTATACCACATGCTGGATCTCATATGAGGCTGCTGCAGAAGCACGCCTTCGCAGAGGTGAAGATTTACCACAAATGCAAATACATGCAAGAACAGACCAGAATACTTGACATGGTTCTAACGTCAATCATCTTATGTCCATGAGACACACCAATGAAGAAATTACATAGCATTACACAGATTATGGTGTTAGAGGTGTCCTCTACATTCTTACCCACTCTGTGGGACAATCTCTCACCCTACACTGGCCACACTTTCTCAAAGTTTGCAGGATTAGATCAATAAAGAAAAGGTATGTGTAAATAAAAGATATTCCTATAAATATAAAACGTATTTATAAAGTATGTTTTTTTAAAGAAATTATGCTTGGACCATGATTTTAGTGCCAAGTTGAGACAGTACAATCGAGCGGGTGGAAGAGAGATTCCTATCCCATCAACTGACTATTAGGGAAAACGGAGTGTTGTTGTTCTCTTCCACCTATCAAAGCAATTTTTTACAATATATCCAGACCAATTGAATATCTCTAAGGGTAGCACCCTAGGACTCCGGCCTTAGCTGGACCTAGAGCTAACTGAGTCAGACAATGTTCCTTGCAGAATTCAGTCAGACATTTGAGAGACAGGTAAAGTGAAAGATAATAGGATAGAACAGAAGCTGGAAGATGAATAGGGGATCAAAAACATAAAATGCACATCTGGAGCAAGTAGCTAACAGACAATCTACAACATTTAAAGTGCATGGCTAAAAGTAATTATACATCTCCCAGAAAAAGAGAAAAAGTACAACTGCATATGTCTACCCTCTGTTTCTAAAGCTTCAAGCTGTGCCAGAGCAAGGATGATCCAACTGCTATGCGTGGAGAAGCAAGCTTGGCTTAGCAGAGCCAATGCAGAGAAGCAAGGAGGAGACTCTCCCTTCAGCTTGGGTGTTGCTGATGAAAACTGAGAGAATAAGAAGCATGAGACGAAAGAGAGAGAGTGGAGATGGAAGAGAGGAGCACAGGAAGGAACCTACGGTTCCCAACCAGGATGGCCGCAGGCCTCTCCCCCTGATTTTATTAGGTCTTCTCATAAAACATGTTACACGACGTAAATACCCTTGGAAGTGAGGGAAAAGGACAACTAACCAGACTCAACAATAAAGCAAAAACAATAAGACAAGCAAGGACAGAAATGCCCATCTAAAGTGCCATCTTTTACCATTCCCTTCAAGCTGAGCATAGATATCATGCACATATTTAGCCAGTCTGTTTACACGTAAAAAATTAATTTTTTATCCATTTCGTTGGATGAATATGCATATTTTTAGGATAATTAGCATGCGTATTGTAATTTCAGCATGCTTGATTTATCAGGCGACTTAGGGTTCATGTATTGGACTCTTCCCCACCGACCGAGGTCAATGTTTATTTACATCAGAGCGAGTCCGAACACCTTTGATTGACTGCTAAAGATCCTCTTTACCCTTACGGTATTGGCTACAATGAAGATTTTTCCCTGGGGGTTATACGTCGTGTGATGGGAGAACCTACCCACTAGAAGCAAGGCCAGATGCATCCACTGATGACTTAGTCCACGCCCCAGGTCTCTCCCTACTCACCCAAGGTGAAAACTAAGACACTGTACAAGTAACAGATGGACAAGGGCCTAGTCAGGGTCATGCTCATCAGCGCACGTCTTAAGTCCCCGACCACTTGTGCACACACTAACTGATTGTGCTATGTCAGGCCCTTTAGTTGGTTTTCCTCCCGACCCAGACTCAATCTGCCACAGTGGGAGGTCCTACAGCAACTAGCCTAAGATCATCTCTCCCGGGTTTAGCTCTCCACCACTCTCGAGTGAGTCAGCATATGCTTGCCCAAGCAAGCTATGACTAGTGGGGGGTCATTGAATGTAAGACTCTCAAAAGAAACCACCGAAGTATTAATAGGCTACACCCAGGCCCGTCGCAAGTAACTAGGAACATAGGGTGACACGGTGTCACCAGACTCAAAATGACTAAACAAACTTGCTAATCCAATGGCCATAGAGTCATGTGACTTATCCCAAGGCCATTGTACCATACAACACCATGTTGTCAAATCACCCTCATCTAAAAGTTGAAAACCACAGTCAAAAGGACTCGTAAAGTGGCTAACAACCGCCTGGTCCATTCTTTTTGAGACTTAAGAAGCCCCAAGTGCCTGGTTGGGTGATAAGACTCTTGGTCATTGGCCATATGCATGATCCACATGGAAACCACTTTCTGAAGAAGCTAACACTGTGCGAGGGTAACCTTCCGCACGTACACGAGTATACGGTGACTCAATCTAGCACGATGAAGCCCAGAACACGCGGGTTCACCTAGACCCTCAAAACCTTACGAGCACGCTAATCGAGATAACATGATTCTTTCAGACACCCAAAAATACGGTCTCAGTCCCCAAGGGGTGTCTGGGACATCCACGGGATCAAAGGTCAACCAAAGGGTCTTGACCGGGTCGACCGGAGGCCAAAATGGGCAAGAAGGCTACATTTTAGTCAACCAAGGCCCTAGGTCAGTCAACCTACACAAGGGTCGATCGGCTGGCCCAGTGGGTCGGTCGACCGGTCCATGACCAGTTAGCCCACTGGCTTGGGCTGGTCGACCGGTCCATCTGGGTTAGTCAACCGAACCAGGACAAGTTACCCTATTCGTGGTGAATGTACGATCAATCGACTGAATTGCCCATTCGATCGACCGATTTCGGCGACGTCCGAATGGGACCCCCTCCGAGATATCCTAATCAACACCCCAATCACCTCTAGTAATAGAAAAAACATGGGGAAGCTCCTCCCCAACCTCCAAACTATCGGGAGGTCCCAATCAAACCACAAAAACCCTGTTGAATCGGTGAATCCGTTGCTCACCCCGAAAAAATGCATTTTAACTCCCGCATGGAAAGAAACCCACTCTCGGCCTCACCTCGGCCTATAAACCACAGGAAAAGGGAATGCACAGGCTAGGGATCTATCCCCCTACCTCCACCGATGATTCTTCGTGCTGAGGATGCAGATTCCACGTGAAAATAACACTCAAACCAGTGCTAACATCTCGAATCTGCGAATGGGAGCACGCCACACCATTGCCCCGTTCCCCGCTCCATCCTTGCTGATCGTCACCCCACGTGCCTTGTCGCCTCGCCCACCTCCAACTCCATGGCCGCCTGGAGAAGAGGGGGTGAGAAAGAGAGAAACGAGAGGAGAGAGGGAGAGAGGGAGAGAATGAGGGTGAAAGGGGGTGGGGGTTGTTTATATAGAAAATGATTTCCCTTGCGCGATGGTGCCGAACGCCAGCGCGTAGGCGGTGATGACCCACTGCCGGTTGGCGGTCGAGATGTGCAGGGCGTGCTGGGCCTGCGGCAGGCCGCGGACCTGCAAGGACTGCGGTGCTCCCACGACCCTCAAGGCGGCCAAGAACCGCGCGGGCAAGATGTTCAACACCCACGACTGCACCTCGGGCCAGCGCCACCAGGCGGGCTACTGCGCCTCTCCCATCTGGAAGAGCAAGCAGGCCGCCTACGTCCAGCAGACGGGGCAGCAGCCCCCCGCGGGCCTGGTCTACGAGCAGTAAGACGTGCTGCCCGCGTTCAGGTCCCTGGACCGGGTCACGGAGTCGGGGGAGCCCCTTCCGGGGGCACTGGACACGCTCGCCCAGGCGAGCATCCGTTTCCACCGGGGGGAGCTGTCGATGATCGCAGCCCCCCCGGGCGGGGGGAAATCCACCCTGGCGCTGCTGCTCGCGGTCCGGATGCAGGTCCCCTGCCTGTACGTGCTGTGCGACATGAGACCGCACAACTCCTCGGTGAAGATCGGCTCGATCATCACCGGCAAGTCCAATGACGAAGTTCGGGGCTGGAAGAAGGAGGACCTCCGTGGCCATCTCGCTACCGGTGCCCGGCATCTCTACCTCGCGCACGAGACGGGGCCGACGCTCTCGGATATCGACGAGCTCGTTCAAGGCGTGGTCGAGGTACGTGGGGCGCCACCGGCAGCGGTCTTCGTCGACAACCTGAAGGACCTGAGCGGGGGCCAGGGGGAGCGCCACCAGCGCGACCAGGAGGCCGCGAACATCCTCAAGCAGATGGCCGGCCGCTACGAGACGGCCGTCATCGCCCTGGCCCACACGAAGGTCCCGGCCGGTTCCCGGGTGGGACGCCCCCAGTCCATGGACGAGCTCAAGGGCCAGGTGAGCGAGGACCCCCGGGTCATCGTCACCGTGGCCACCGATGCGGCAGCAGGCGTCATGCGCCTGGCGGCTGTGAAGAACACCTACGGCAAGCCCTCTCCGGACGCCTCCGAGGTCCACGAGCTGCTGTGGGACGCCCCTTCGGGGCTGCTCAGAGACAAGCCCCTGTACACCCCCAGCCCCTCTGTATGGGGCGGCTATTACGAGAAGGACGACTAAGCACATGTGCGAGACCTGCAAGAGGCTGGGCTTCGACTGGACCCAGCTCGCGTCCGCGCTCTTCCGCGAGCCCCTCATGGGCGAGCCGGCCGTGAGGACCGGGAGCCTCTCCGAGGTCCTGAGCCGGGCCGTCGACGAGGCCCGGGACTCCGACGAGGAGGCCGTCCTGAAGGGCCTCCAGCGCCGCGTGGAGGTCCTGGAGAAGTGGGCCTCCCGGAAGGTCCAGAGCGACCTCAAGGGCGCCCTGAAGCGCTTCGAGATAGACGCCGGGGTCGCGCGGCAGGCGCGAGAAGCCATTGACGCCGTCGCGCTCCAGCGTGACCCAATGCGGCCTCAGATAGCCGTTCTCCAGCACGAAGCTGTGCAGCCCGAATTCCTCGGCCACCTCCAGCGCGCCGCGATTGCGCGGCAGCGTGTCGTTGAAAGTGATGATGGCGTCGATCTTCTTGGCGCGCACGACGCCGCGCTTGCCCTCGCGGGTCACGTAGCGGCCGATGATGTCACCCACGAAGCCGTCATGCGCGATCTCGACGGGCTCCACTTCCCTTGCTGTGGTAGTGGACAGAGCGGCGATGACCTTGCGTGTTCCGCCCATGACGTAAGTGCCGTCTTCGGTCACCAGTCCGTCAGTGCGAAGCCGCTCCACCAGGGACATGTAGGATAAAATATTAAGGGATTTATCCCTGAGTAGGTTACAACTAATGATTTCTTAAAGGTTGTTGAGGAACAGTTTATCAGTTCTGATAAAACAAAAGCCATCACTTTGATAGCTAAACTATCCTCAATGAACTACATTGGCAGTGGCAACACTAGGGAACATATTATAATAATGAGAGATATTGCACTTTAACTCAATGCAATGGAGCTAGGTTACTATTTTAGACACATTTCTTATCCAGTTAATTCTCAACTCTCTTCCAAGTGAATATGAGACCTTTAAGATCTCATACAACACACATCAGGCTAAATAGTCATCGAATGAATTGATAACTATGTGTGTTTAGAAGGAGAAGAGATTGAGAGGAGAGAGGAATCATGTTGCTAATTTTACCTCTCATAAAGTAAGTAAAAGTTCAGGAAATTATAAGCGTGTCTAAAATAAGGGCAAGAAGAAGCATAACAAAAAATAAAAAGAAAGAAAAAAGAAAGAAAATACTTTTTCTATTATGAACTTGAACATATTAATTAATAAAGAGTGCTTGAAATTTCGATGATCGTTTGAAAATAAAGGTAATCTCTCATCTTATGTTTATTGTGAGTCTCATGTAGTAGATATTCCTATTAATACTTAGTGGATTGACTCTTGCTTTACTGTGTATGTTGTCAATTCTATGTAGAGATTCCTATTCCAAAGGCCTACGAATGAGGGTGAGAAAACTATCCTTTCGAAGAATAGGACACACTCACAAGTCAAGACTATAGATACATATAGACTTATTTTAAGGACTAGATTTGATATTGACGTGGAAGGCACATTCTATGTTCCATATTTTAGCAAAAAATTAATTTCAATATCTAGACTTAATTTAAGAGGTTTCATTTTAGTTTTAAAAACTCCCCCTTTGATGTAATCAAGGATTCAATTATTGTTGCTATTAGTTTAGGGTTTAGGGTTAATTTTTGATGGTTTATATAAATTATGTCTTGGCCAAGTGAATGAGCAATCTTATATTTCCCTACATAAAATGGTTCAAATTAGCAATAAACGTGGTAGAGTGAATGAAAATTCATCCATGTTGTGGCATAGATGATTAGGATATATCTCTAGCTATTAAGAGACTTAAAAAGTTAGTGGGGGAATGAGCTCTTCATACTCTGGATTTCACTGACTTTGAAACTTATGTTGATTGCATTAAAGGAAAGTAAACACATACGCATAATAAAGATACCACTAGGAGCTCAAGAACATTAGAAATTATACACACTAATATCTATGGTCTCATTTTACCTTGTCTAACTAGAGAGTGATACTTTGTCACTTTTACATATGACTACTCTAGATATATGTATCTCTATCTACTTGAAAATACAAATATTTTGGATGCCATAAGGATTTCAAGAATAAGGTAGAGAAACAATCAAGAAAATCTATTAAGATAGTCAGATCTAATAGGGGTGGTGAGTATTATGGTAGGTATACAGAGATGAGATAGAGGCATGAACTATTAGATAGGTTCCTTAGAGAGGAGGGCATTATTGTACCTAGGTACACTATGTCTGGCAACCCTTATCATAATGATGTTGCAGAAAAAGGAACTGTACACTTAAAGAGATGGTCAAGACAATGTTGAGTCATTCTGCTCTTCCTTTGTCTTTGTGGAGGGGGGCCTTAAAGACAACTATACATATTTTGAAAAAGATTCTTAGGAAGACTTCTCTTAAGACTCCCTATGAGTTATGAACTGGTAGGAAACCTTCAGTGAACTATATGTGCGGCCCACGGTTCAGGAAAGACGAACAGGCCGTCAGGAAAGACTTCCGGGCCGTCTGGAAAGTCTGAGCCCGCCAAACAGGGGGCGGAGGAAACAGAATCGGCCCGTGAGGAAAGTCTTCCTCCAGACGAGCCCCGCCACAAACCGAGTGGCGATGCCACAAACGCTGTGGCATCTGGCCAGGTAGATGCGTCGGAACTGACCGAGGACGACGCCTGCGATGCCATGCGTGCCGGAATCCTGCCACTGATGCGGATGGCGGACGGAATCCCTGAGGTCATCCGGCAGCCGGTCAAGAAGCGGCTCAACCAGTGCCTGGACATGGTGATGACCATCGAGCCGGTGGAGGAAACCTGACCGTGAGTTCCGGCTGGATCAAGATGCGAGACCTGAGGACGCACCCAAAGGTGCGTGCAATGTCGGCCCGTCTAGGCGTGAAGCGCAGCGAGGTGATCGGAGCACTCGTCTGTCTATGGCATGACGCCGACTCGCACGCCGAATCTGGAACACTGCCGCACCTGACCCCGGAGATCATTGATGCCGACTACGAGATCCCCGGCTTCACCGCCGCACTCGCGCATGTTGGATGGATCGAACTGATCGATGATGGGGTGCGACTGCCGCGGTACGAGGAGCACAACGGAGAGACGGCGAAACGCAGAGCGGAAAATCAGCGACATCAGCAGCGAAAACGGGCCGGAATGACGGCTGTCAGCAATCCGTCAGCAACCTGTCAGCAATCTGTCAGCAAAAGCGCTGACACTTTGCTGACCAGAGGAGAGGAGATAAGAGAATATAAATCTCATGAGGCTCAGACTTCTGAGCAACATGAGCCTGCCGGCCAGTCGGCCCCGCCTCCTGCCCCAGAACCCCAAGCGTCAAACACCGGCGGATGGGGACGGCCGCTGACGAAACGTGACCTGCAATCTGGCGTCACCACGAGCGAGCTTTACGCCGTCGCTGTGGGCCGCGGCTGGGTGTCCGATTCGGAGGTCGCCCGCATGGGCTTCGAGGCCGTGGCGGTGCAGTCTCTCTCGAAAGGGAGGGACGTTGGACGGTTCTTCACGGCCCAGGTGAAGCGCGCGGCGTGGAGGCTCGCCACGAAGGACGGCGGGCCGACAGAGGCCCACTACGACGCTGCGTCGAAGCGGCTCAAGGCGATTCGCGCTGGACCTCCGGTTGCCGGGCCACGGCTGGCATCACTTCCCGAGATACCACCATGACTGAGGCACGCGATGAAGACCTGCCGTAAGTGCGGCAAGACGTTGCCGGTGGACGAGTTCTACCGGCACAAGCGGATGCGTGACGGGCGTTTCAATCACTGCCGGTCATGCATGTGCGAGGCTGCGAAAAAGAACAGGAAGCGGAACCGCGAGCATTATCTCGATTACGACTACGCGAGAGCGATGCGTCACGACCGCGTTGAGCAGCGGCGGCACTATAGCCGCTCACCACGCAGCAAGATTCGGCGTCACCAGAGAACACACGGAACCGGGAGCGAACAATGCTCGGCAAACTCTCAATCGTGAAGCATCCCGACGACTTTGACCCGGCACTAGCAATCGGCGTGTGGGACAACCGGCCTGTTCCGGCGTCTGTGTGGAACAGCGGCCACAAGAACCGCAAGCCGAAGGTGGTCACGCCGCCCCCTGCACCGCGACCGTCGCCGGAGCTGCTGTGGACCAGGTATCTCGCGACGCATCCCAACACGCCTGAGGCTCGCGAGGCGATGGGTCTCCTACTCGCGGTCAGGGATAGGGGGGTGCTGCTGTGAGGCCGAACATCGTTGGCGCAAACGAGTGCACGAGGGTTTGATGATGGCGAAAGGTATGCTGCCCGCACAGGTCGTCACCGGATGCCCTGAGCCATCACTCAAAGCGGACGGCTCCGCCACCACCCAATTCCAGCACCAGAGTCCGCATGGACAGACCTCAACACTTCCCGTTTTCCAAACTGGCGCTCCCCGCAGGCGAGGAGATCCTTTGGTACGCCAACAACGCGACTTTTCATCGCAGCTGGGACTACGGCATCATGATCTCTGACGAGGCTATCTACTTGTTCTCGCCGTTCTGGCTCTGGCTTTCCCGATGGCGGCGTTACCCGATCTCGGGTATCGACCAAGCGAGCTTCATCGACCCTTATTGGCTTCCAAAACTCATCCTGCGGATGGGTCCGCGCAAGGTCATCTTCCGCGCGCCTTTCGATGGATATCAGGACGAGATGAATTTCGACCGCAAGCATCTCGCAAAGGCCGCCGACCTCCTTGCGCAACACGGTGCAGCGCCTGGCACATCATCCAAGCCGGCGCGCGACCAATCGCGCTTCGCCTGATTCATGCACTGGATCACGACGACCATGTTCGATCCCATATCTGATGCCGCTGTCACCGCCCTGGCCCATGCCATCTTCGCCAAAGGAAACCCGATGGTCGTGGAGGCTTACTCCGCGTTTGAGGCCGAGCCGCGCAATTTCACTTCAGCAGCCGACTTTTGCGCTTACGTGGCGCATCAACGAAAGCAACCATGTGGCAGCGCGCACTTCGCGATCCACTATCCCGATACGGGTGGGCGATTGGTACGAAGGGGGATCACTCTTGACCCATCCAGATGCGGTGGCTTCACGCACCGTTTCGCGCATGAGGGCTGGGGTATTGTCTGGGTCTATCTTCATCTGGTCGGCCCCAGTCCCTCGGGGTCGTTCATTTCCGCAAACTCGCAAAAGCGCGCCGAAAAATGGGCCACCACGTACGCCGAACTTGATCCGCCCGCAACCTGGATATGGCCCGCCGTGGCAAGCCATGCCCGACGGCTGTCCCGTGTGCTCAAGCAGTCGTCCAGCAGTTTGTTCGCGGCAAGCAGCAATTCTGCCACCGACCGAATCAAGAGAGATGGAGGCCATTAGTTTGGCAAGCATCCGGTGCTTCGCTTCAACAGGTATCGTCCACCTGATCACCAGTTCGGGGCAGGTGGTAACGCCACCGTTCAACTTCCGCGTTGGGCTCTTATGACCGCCATCGAAAATTTGCCTCTGCGATGCCCGTGCTGTGGCTGCAAGACCATCGGCGAGAGGAAGAGCTTTCTTGTATGCAAAGTCTGCTTTTGGGAGGACGACGGCCAGGACGACGCAAACGCAGACGAAGTTTGGGGTGGTCCAAACGGTGACTTGAGCCTTACTCAAGCGCGTGCAAACTACGAATTGTTCGGTGCTTCCTGTCGCAAGAATCTCGCCCATGTTCGTCCTCCGCTTCCTCATGAGAGGTAAAGCGGCGGCTGGGGAGCTCAATTTTTATGGATTGATGGAGTTGTTACTTATGATGCATGTAGGAAGCAAAATTTTATTATGAAGGCTGCACTGATGTGGATAATAAGTGACATCTCTGTATATGGAATGCTATCTAGTTAGAGCACACATGGGAGGTTAGCATGTCCTTACTGTATGAAAGATACCAAATCATTTGTATTGAAATATGGTGTAAAAGCATGATGGTTTGATTGCCATCGACGGTTGCTACCAAGTGACCATCCTTTTCGAAGGTAAAGAGACTCGTTTAAAAAAAATACTGTTGAAATGACCACTCCCGGGTGGGTCCGCACATGCGTGCGCAGGAAGCTACGACTAGTGGATAGGTCACTGGAAGGTAGACTCTCAAGTCAACAGAAAATAATGTCTGAACCAAACGGGGCACAGGGGACTACCCCTCGCACCAACACCGACTTACAGTGACGTAAGCCAAAGACGCCACATCCCGGGACCCCCACCGCACCCCACACCTGGTCCCCACATGATGCCTAGCATCAGTCAGACCTCAAGTCTACATGTGGATCGAGATCCGCTCACCCGGGACTCGAATCGGCATGGAAGAAACTACCGGCTAGGCCTCAGATGATGAATGGTCCATCATTGACCGCTCAAGGATGCACGGCTAAGTCTCAGCCGTGCATGGGAGAAAGATGGTCCACCCTGGCCGTCCATCAATCCCAATGGTAAGAAACATGAATGGTTAGAAACTAGCTGCTCGGGGGAAGGGCGGCTAGGACCCCGCCATTCAAAGGCATGGGCGGTCCCACCAGGGCCGCTCATGCACGAGAATGAAAGGCCAGCCGATGGCCGCTCAGGGGACATGCGGCCAGACCCCAGCCGCTCACCCCAAACATTGTGTAATGGTAACAACCAATGGTCGGAAACTCACGGGATGCACGATTGATCGTGGGTCGCTCAAGGGATGAACGGTCAACCACTGGCCGCACCTCCTCCAACGGTAAGAACACAAGTGCAGTTGGGACCTAGCCGCACAAGGGAAGGGCGGCTAGGAACTCACCGCACAAGGCATGTGCGGTCTGACCCTGGCCGCACAACCTGTCAACTACACCAGGTGACATACGGCCAGATCCTGGCCACACGAAGGGTCATACGGCCAGACCCTGGCTGCACGTGGGGATATACGACTAGCCCCTAGCCGCACACCCCAAGCACTGCATAACAGTCACAAACAACGGTCAAAACCCCAGGAAATATGCGGTCACCTTGGGGCCGCACATAGGGACATGCGGTCCCACGATAGACCGCTCAACCCCGCTGCATGCCGAGCCTGACTCGCAGCGTGCCGAGCCTATGAGCAGCCAGGACAGGACCGCACAAGGGATGTGCGGGCCCTGGTTCGACTGCACATGGCTCACCGGCGTGAAAAAGGCGAACCTCACCGAAATCGCCCATTTCGGCCCCAAATTGAGCCCCACGAAGGGGGAAACGATGGAAAAGAACCCCCAAGCCCCCTAACATGCTGTTGTACCCTTGAAACGTGGAATCGCGGCATAAAATGGCGAATCAGGCGAACTCACCCCGCGACATGATTTTCCCTTCCCGATGTTTTATGACCCCACTCGACCTCGCCTTGGCCTGTAAATCACATGAATGGAACGACACTGAGCTAGGGATAGTCACCCTACCTCTAGTTCATGATGAGACGTCAATCCAAGCTCGATCCCACGAAGAATGCCATTGACAACCCCGCCTTCCTGCGCTTCCCACGCTCGCTGCACGTCCGCACGACCGCCCCGCCGTCACCCACGTCCTCGCACCATCACCCCGCCGCCATCTGCAGTCGGTACGGAGGCCGTCGCGATCGAATGGGCGAGAGAGAGGGAGAGGGACGCACGTAGGAGGAAGAAGAGGAAGGCGAAGAAGAAGAAAAAAAAGAAAAGAAATGGATTATTTATAGAAAATTTAATTTTTTTAAAAATATCAAAAAATAAAAAATTACATTTTCGTGATCCTTAGAATGCACCGATTGCAACGGTACCACTCTCGCCTGTGTGAACGACTCGGTTCGCCCGCAGCGGCGTTTCGCAGGATTTCCCGGAAACTGGGTCGGAAATCGATAAAACGCGTGGAAAAAGTCGCGGAACACCTTCGGGCCTCCGAAACAACTCCGGATCCCGCCGATCTGAACACGAAAGATATCTGAAACGTAATCACGGACACAACAGAGTCGGACACTCCAAGTAAACAGATTCGGGACCCGAAAATAAGGATCCAAAAGGGTTCAGGACATCACAGTTTCTGTAGCCGAGGTCTGGGGTTTCCGGTGACCGTGGCCGAGAGCTTTCCCTAGATGGCGTTGAGTTCACGACAGTGACGTCATGACTGTGTTTTTGGACTGTGTGGTTTCGGCTCAGGCGCTGCTGTGAGGGCAGGTTTTCATGACCGAGGCGTCGTGTCGTTTCTCTAGTAGCATGGTTAGGACGGTTCATGTCTAGTAGTCTCTCGATCGTGGAATCAAGATGTCGGGTGCGTGACTTGGTTGTTCTCCTGACGGGAGACTGAGTCGTGTTTTCTGTAGCAGTAGGAGTAGCTGTAGTGTCGAGTTTTGATCGGCCACCGGTTTGTTGTTCCTATCGTTACTGTTGTTCCTTCCGTGGCTAGCGTAGCTTTCCTTTCCGTCGTTGTTTCTCGGTTAGGGTTCCGCGAGATCCCTACTGAGCCAGTGATAGGAGGCTCACCCCTAATTTTCAGGTGTGGTGGTTCTTCCTCGGGATTCGTGAGAGCGACGTGGAGGTTCTTAGTTTTCAGCCTACCGGGCCGAGTGTTCACTTGAAGTGTGGTACGTTTTACTACTTTAGACTGTACTTTCTGTTGGACTGGAATCTATTGTAGTTAGTTATTATTTCAATTATATGTCTATTATCCTACTTTATTTCTTATTTCTATGTACACCATACCTATCCTTTTATCCCTTTCGAGTCTTCGGGCTCGTGGGAGACGGGCCGAGGTTCGAGTCACGTCGGTTCCTTTCCGGTACTCAAATCCCGAGTCGCCACAGCTGGTATCAGAGCTATGGTTGTGGAAGTACATGAGAATTCGAGATATTACAGTGATCAGAGTCCGTAAGGTCTAGTACAGTTGGCAGCTGGCATAGAGTTTTGTATTTATTTTTTGCTTGGTTTCTCGCGTGAGAGCGTGGCGTTGGTGCTGTGAAAATGGTTGATGTTCTTATCAGAGTGCCGGCGTGGGGCCTGGGGATTAAGGTCTAGAGCTTTCTCCCTCATCGCTGGTGGCCCCGATGATGCTGCGTTGGGCAGAGGTTGCCGGCAGTTGCGTTGCTGCGGTGCTGTGTTTGGGGAATTTGTAATGAGGTCAGGTGACTGGCGAGGATTGCTCATGGTCAAGTAGCCGTGAGTGTGCTCTGAGGGAGCTGTTATCGTGTTGGTCACCCTAGCTTGAGGATTATCTAGCCCCTGAGGTGTTGAGATCGTGGTTCGAGGTGGCAGAGTGGGCACTCTGGTCGAGATGTGCCCGGATGAGCGAAGGATCTTCTTGGATTGGGCTGTGGTTGCCCTGGATCTGGTTCAAGATCGTGTGGCAGTGACGAGCTTGCGGCTCGAGGATGAGCATTGGCGGGTGCCAGTTATAGCTCGTGTTGCGGCTCGAGGCATGGTGTGTTGCGGTTTGAGGAGTCGCAGCGATGGTGCATCGAGAGGTGTTATGATCGTGGTTCGACAAGACACTTGGTGAGTGTGTCGGAGGTGCTGACCTGACGGGAGGAATAGTTTTTTCGACGCTGGAAGGTGCTATTCTCAGCGTGTGCAAGGTTTGAGATCAGGTCAAGCACGGGGACCTTCCGTTGGTCGGAGGTGTATTGAGTTTTCCTTGGTTGGAGGAGATCGCGTTGGGTTAAGGTTCGTCGTCTTGCGTCATGTGTTCGGATTGGTTGGCCTTCGTGTGCCATGAAGTCCGTGTGAGACACGTCCCATGTTTTGGCAAGGTTGTTACCAGTGAGAAGCGTTGCCCATCCCCTGATGTGTAAGGGTGTGCTAGCGCTGCTCCAGAAGGATGCATGCCAGTTGGGGGGTGTTTGTGAGAATTTACGGTTGGTGTTGTGTTTCCGAGGTGTTGTGAATCGGAGCTTGCAGAGTTGCAGAGGATTGTCGGGATGGAGGATCCTGAGTTGTCATTGTGATAGCTATGCACTTGGATCTGAGTGCGCAATGGAGGGTCGTAGCGTTGGATGCTACGGACGGATTTTTGAGGATGTGTACAGCATCAGAGGATTGGTTCCTCAGTGTGAGATTGTCTCAGATTGCGTGAGACGTGTTGTTGATGTGCCATTGCTTGAGGCATTGTGATCTGTGGCACTGGTTGGATGGAGAATTGGGGAAACGTGCTAGCGAGGTTGCCGCATGAGTGTCCTATTTTTGTGTTGGAAGTTGTGTCCTTGGGTGAGATCGTGTTTTGGAGAAGTGATCTCTAGCAAGATTGTGGGTCCTGATTGATTGCTGTGAGTGGCTGGTGAGGTTGGCCGAGTGATCGACCATGGTAAGAAGTTTATTGTCTGGGGACCTGTGTGCATGGGTCGTGGCACTTTAACGTGGGCCATCACTTTCTTATGTTCATTCATACGCATTAAGACATTTTAGGTTCATGTTCATACGGGCACACCGATGGAATTAAGTTTGTTCAAGCAAGATTTTAGTTATGTTTCGTGGAGGGTGACCCTAGTATGTGGCGGAGTCTTTGACTCACGCATAGTGAGGGCCTTCGCCTAGGCGTAACTTGAACTTCTTCCACACACCATTTGATATACCCGGGACGCCGAGTAAGATTAGCCCTTCATCATTTCGTGTTAATCACAGATTGATTAATGTCCAAATTCTCATGTTTAAAGATATCTTTGATTTTGGTCCTTTTGTCGTCGTCACTTTTTTTGTCATTAGTCCTGCCAAAAATGCTGCAGCATCTCCCCTAGACCCGGAGCGTCGGGGGGGTGAAAATAGGGGGGCGCCAATTGGAGAAACTCCAAGGATGGCCCCAAAACAAAAGGATGTGTGCCAAGGTGATAACGCCCTGAGGTGTGCACGAAGGCAACAACACCTGAAAACCCAGTTTACGTGCGGAGATCCCGAGGGCTAGCCTATAAGGGACCCCGACAACCCACCGATTGTCGTGAACGTGCCGAAAACCACTTTGGGTATGAAGATCTCGAGGGCTAGCCTATAGGGACCCCGATAACCCACGAGTTGCCACGAACTTGTCATCAAGACATGGACTTTAAGCTATTGTTGTATGTGGCCTTTAATATCCACTTCCATAGGGGAGGCCGGGGAACATGCTAGGAGGAAGCGGACCCCCGGTAGCCCAAGAGTGGTTGAAGTGCCGAAATCATCATTTGCAAAGAAATGATCATATTCGAAAGTATATCCCCAAAGGGAAGATAGGAAAACCTGAGAGATATATCATATATTGTCTATGAAGACTTACATATATATCTATGTATACATATATACGCACATCTGCAGGGTTGCACACACCCATGAAGAAAAAATAAAAGGAGAGGAGGGATGGGTTGGATCCAGGAACGATCTCTCGAAGGGGCGGAGGTTTTCATTTCACCAAGAAGGGCAATTATACATCAGAGGAGATTACATAGATATCAAGGGAAGGAGAGAGAAAGAAAATAGAAACAGAGGAAACGAGAGAAGGGGGAGGGGGAGTTGCCCCACCTCTCCCTACTCTCACTCTCTTTCTCTCCCTCTCTCTCTCTCTTCCAGCGACGGTGGCTTCGAGCTTCAGATTTCTCGCACAGACTCATGACGACCAATTTTCCAATTGCTGAAGAGGGGCTTCTGCTCCGCAAGGGGGGCCTTTTTTTAGGGTTTAAGACCCTTGTTTAGAGGGAGAAAAACCCCCCTCTGCTTCCTTTTTTTGTTCTTTATTTCCATCGCCCGTCGCTGCTCCATATGCCGCTGATGTTGCCACTACTGTCATTCGTACGCACGCTGGCGACACTAGAGCGTGTCACGTCGATGGTGGTATGGAGGATGACGGAGCTGGGAGAGGGAGCCCCCTCTCCCTGCATGTCGTGAACGGCGAGGGTGCAACCCTACGTGAACCCCCCCTTCTACAAGCATTCAATGTGTGAGGAGGAAGATATACAGTGGAAATGACGGTGAAATGGCATCCAAGACGTCTACTGCCATTTCTTGAATCACGTCCGTGTTAATGGACGCTCATTCTTCGGATTAAAATAATCCTGTAATCTTGGATATCGACAGGAATTGGCATCCCCCATGTCTATCGTCATTTCTTGAATCACCTCCTCGTAAATAAATGCTCATTTTTTAGATTAAAAATAATCTAGTAATCTTGTTTCTTTCCACCCTAGACCTTGAGCACTCCAATGCATACCCCCCTTAGTGTAATGTTGGCATTCAACTCCTAGTAGGAAAAACTCGTTAGGCTCGGGTAGAAACAATAAGAGCTTACTCGTACAAGGGCCCTTGGTGTAGATGGAGGTGTAGGACCCGATAGACGAGTGTGAGAGACTAAGGTACCCCGTGGTACTTGCTCCTAAGGCTAACAAGTTTGTTACCATCACTTGCCTTAATGTACCCTTAATGAAAGTTCTAATTAGGATGAAGGGAAGGCTGCCGGTTCGGCCACAAAACGGCCACCGGATCAACCGCGCAATGAGGCTGTTGGATGTGCTAATTAGGAGCCACCAAGCTACCTTAGAAAGGCATGGAACAGGGGAGAAAGGCGGCATCCTTGAGCTTAAGGCTATATATGCTCGCTATTCAGAGCAAGCTCTAATAAGTGCAAGGGCTTTACAAGTGGGAGCATCAGACCCGTGGGGCTCATCGTAAAGAGAGAAAGGATACTGAATCAAAGGGTTGCTGCAGATCGGATCGGTAGTACGGAGAATCGGTGTATTGGTGGCAGGCTCCTACTGGGCTGGGCGATGGAAGACCTAAGCAAAGGGCTTCCATAACTCGACCCGGGGATTGGGACTCGGGATCCTATCCACGGAGTAGGATAAACCCCGAGCCCAACTCACTCCCAGAGATAGTTCATTTTGCTGCCCTGCAGGAATAGCCACGGTGAGAAGGAACGGAGGCAGAATTATATACATAACGATCGCAATTGAATCGGCAGAAGAAACATAAAAAGACATACATAGAATCATTCACGAGCATATTGTTCTTATTCGTTGGCCTGCAATAACACAGCCAAATAGAAGGACTACATATAAGGGATCAAAAATGAGAGAAGGAAAAGAAAGGGAAACAGATTCAAAGCCGGGGGAGGGAGGGGGCGGAGCATTGACTCTGATCCCCCTCCCTCCGGGCCTCAACCCTTCCCTCTCTCTTCACTCTCTTCTAGACATTGCAGGCTCTGGGAAACCCTTCGGCCCTCACCTTTCCTTTCTCTTGATCTTTGCCTCATGGCTTGCTCATCCCCTCTACTCTTCTGCTCTCCTCTTGTTCTGTCTCTCTTTCCCGTTGTTCACAGGCCTTCCCTCTATTTCTCCGCCGGCCTCTCTGTTATGAGCTCGAGGGCACTTCTATAGCCGTGCCGCGAGCTGCCGATTGGGAGCGCTTCTACCGGATGGGAAGGAGCCACGCTGCCGGATTGAAGGGGGGCTGTCGGTTCGAGCCCCTGCCGCCGGATCAATGAAACGCCGCCGTTTGAAAGAAACTCCACCGGATCGGGAAGCGCTATCGGATTGAGGGGCTACTACCGGATGAAGCTACTGCCGTATGCGTTGTTGCTACCGGATCAAGAGGTGGTTGCCGGACGTGTTGCTACCGCCGGTTCAGCATATAGCTGCCGGTTGGAGCCAGTGCTGCTGCCGAATCTGTTAGCGCAGAGTGCACCGAATGGATGAGAGAAGGCGTTGACCAAGCCTGCCGTATTGAGAAGCTGATGCAGGACAAATACGGTTCACCCCTTCAAATCAATCTGAGCTGTCATGGGCATTTAATCAAGCATATGATACGCTGCAAAATTCGGCTTTCAGACTCAAAACAGAGAATTTGATGCAAGACAAATCTGGATTAGCCTCTCATTCTTTCTGCTCGCATCCCAGCTTTCACCTAAAATCACATATGACAGCCATGCCATAGAAATGTCTGGCTTGTATCCACAACATCAATAGAAGTGTCTTTTTACATGAGGAGACACCTTGATCAGAGGCCAGACTCCCCAGTTACTCAACACAGACATGCCATTGCTCTGTCAGGTTTTCAATTATTTTATTCTGAAAGTGACAGTGGCACTTCATGACTTAGGTTTGCTCCATTTCTTTGATGGAGGACCCAGTTTCTCGGTGACCAAAGTCATTACATTAATAACAATTTTTCTCTTCAGTCAACTTCTTTCAAGTTAATGTTTAAAGACAATACTCACTCTATGGATCTCTACCAAAGTGGCCTTGAGATCAAATTTTCAGATTTCAGATGAGAGAACCAAGATATTTTATGACTTGGTTGGTTAAAGTTTATTAAAACTCATTATTCAGATATTTTCAATCCAATTAAGTACAAATCTGAGAATACATTAAACTTATACCAGATTGAAACAGTGGTCATTCTTAAACCAGTATGATAGGAATTTCTTTTACATCTTCAGACCAGTTCAATAAAGACAACTGAACAACTTATCATCACAGGAGCAAGAAACAGATTAATCAGACCAGCTTGAAAGGATGTGAGTCTTAGATAGATACAAGCTGGTAGAGGAAGTAACAGTAGGAGAGAAGACCAATAAATCTATGCAGCGTAGAATCTAAGTCAGTAGCTGAGTCTGGAATACAGACAGATCAGCTAAACAAGTGGAGACAAAAGATAATTCAAGTGAGCGAAATGAGAGCAAGAAGATTATTCAAATGACTAGACAGGAAGGGTTCAAAAGGTGAAGAACAAGTGAATTTAAGATACTCCCCCTGATCTAGATGCACTATGTAACAACCTTACACATGAGCAACATGATGATTAAATAAGAGTAGTCAAACTCCCCCTGACTAAGTGCATGGTGTACAATGAAGACATAGCACATGATATTAACCATTTATGCTCAATGAAAGTACATGCAGTTCAATCAGAGAGAGAGACTACCTTAAGCATTATGAGCAATTCAGATTTCAGGTGATTTTAAATCAACATGGATCAAATCAACAGGATACTCAACCACATCAACCAAACAAATTCAGATGATGGAATCTAAATGGAGCGTTCAGAACAGACCTGAAAAGTAGGATCCTGGGATCTTCCTTTTTAAGTACCTTGGTTTATTTACCCCTCTTTATTTATTCCAAGACACACCTGCATCAAAATGATCACTTTGATCCTGTAGGAACCTAAGTAGCCTTGGGTCCTACATTAGCCCTAACAAGTGTTCTAAACAACATTTTAGCAACATTGTCATCAAAATCTATCAAATAACAACTATCCATGGAGTGACCAGATTCACCACAATATCTACATGAGACAGTAAATTTTCTGGTCCTACGGTGCATATCAACAACAGCATGAGTTTTATATGCATATGCATGGAATGTTCTGTTGTATGCATGGACAGTTTGTTGCTTATTACCTACTAGCCAGCAATTTGTAGATTTGTGACCTAGCTTACCATAGTTGAAACATGAAAAATTCACAGGTCTTTTGGCAGAGAGTTTAACAGAATAAGAATTAACATATTTCTCTTGTGCATGCCAATAGTCCTTGACTGTGTGGCCATGCTTCCCACACTCAAATCACCTGAGGTGCTTACCTTTTGAAGTATTGTTCCTCAAATGAGACCCCGACCAGCACTCAGCAGCCTTGTGCCCAGGCTTGTTACAGTTGAAACAAACAATATGCTGGTTAAAATTAGCAGACGACCTAGCATGCAGTTTATCGTCTTCTTTCATGATGAAACATGCATTCATGAGATGCATTGCACCAACTGACATGCAAGATTGAACTAGACAATTCACTTATTACATGCTTGACTCGTTATATGCTTGACTTTCTATACATGATATGTTTGACTAGAGAGTTAATATCCTTGTTACATGGCCATATTTACAATTCTATACTTGGTATTGATCTTCATGGTTACACTTGAGTTCTACAATATCTATTTTTGAAATCCTTGACTTCTTGATCTTGTTCTCTATTTGTCAATATTTTATTGCTCATTTTATTTGAGAGCATATAGATGATCCAAAATGTTAATTACTTAAAGTGACCTGATAAAGAGATATAAGTCTTACTGAGCTTTCTAGCTCACCCTGTGTATTGTTATTACTTTTCAGAAAATCCTGAAGATGGCGGGAATGGGCTGGAGTGATGAGAGTGATGATAGTTTTTAATGAATTTTTCCCCATCTGTCTACTTATAAATGAATGTATCGAGTTTGAATAGTATTGTAAGTCCTTGAAGAATATTTGTTGGAAATGTTAGATTATGAAATAATGATTTGATTTTGTCCATTTGTTGTTCGTACTCATCATCTGAGTCTCTTGATCGACTCGCTTGTATAACTGTTCACGCCTTGATATTTCCGCCTTGTTCGGGGCGTGACAGACGATCTTGACCCGAGTCTCGTGGCTCAAGGATCGTTGTGTCAGCAGGTCTAGTTGTCTGTCCTGAGTTTGGTGGCAGTCTTGCGTGCTGCCTTGTGCTTGGTGCTTCGTAGTACGTGCGACAGTGCATTCTTAGCCTGTCCGTACTTCAGCACTCGTATTTTCGGAGTCTCTGTGTCTAGTGAGCCTCCACTAGTCGTAGTCTGACGACACTTTCCTATGTGTCGGCCCACCTGGGAGTGGTGGCGGGGCAGAGTTCTCGACTCAGATGATTTTTAGGCTAGTTTCTGTGGGCTCCCTTGCTTGGCAGTAGCGTCCTACTGGGGGAGAAAACTAGCTAGAGGCCTGGCTCAAGACAATGAGCTTATGTGTGCACACGTGGTCAGGGACGTTTGGACGAGCACCGATGGGCGTGACCCTGACTAGTTACTCGTTACTGTTGTTCCTTATACTTGGTTGAGTATCTCAGTTACCGCCGTTCCAGATGTGTGGGAGATACCTGTTGCACAGTGTAAGACGTCAGTGGACGCATCTAGCTGTTCTTCTAGTGAGGAGGTACTTCTGTCACATGGCGCATAACTCTAGTGTTCCTCAGAGTTGTGTCCTTCCTGGGTTAGTCTTTTCTAGACTTTATCCGAGGTCAGCTTCGTATAGCACGCACGACGCTCTAGTCGAGTATGCGCTAGTGTTGCTTGTCTATGTTAGTCATTTGTAGGGCTTTTGCCTGTCTTCGTAGGCCTTAGCTTTAGACCTGGTGCTCTGTCGACGGATTGGTAACTCCTGAATTTGTGAGATCATAGTTCACCTTTCTGTTGATGCTTAGAGTAGCTTCGGTAGCCGTGCTTTGTTTGGTACGACTTTTCCCCTTTCTTTTAGCCATCTCTACTCCTTCTTTTACATCTTTCCTTTATAGCTTTACTATTGTAGTTTGGCACTGCTGTTACTGCTTTCCTTCCTGCTTTACAGCTTTCTTGTTTAGCTGTTGTCTTGTGTGTTACTGTGTTGTTTCTGGTGGGGATCTGTGTGACCCCTACTGAGCCAGTGACACGAGGCTCACCCCTGCTTTTCAAGTGTGGTCGTTCTTCTTCCTCACGGGTTGTGGGCGTGGTGTGTTTGTTCATAGTTGCCAGTGCTACCTACGTCGGGCTTCCAGGAGGAGTGACTTCTCTCTCAGGGGAAGTGGTCGCGTATGACATCTCGATTGCTATGGCTCAATTCTTTGTGTAAGATTTTTAGCAGAAGATCCACCGTGTCCATTCTTCTCTGTCAATGTCCATTTTATATAGGGTTGTCCTGGAGGTGGAGGCCTATCCTTTTACAGGGAAGGTCACGGTTAATGGAGCAACGCCTCCCGCGATCGAGGTGGGAGTTTCCCGTTAGAGGGCAAGTTCCTCGGCATCGACCGTTCCCAGGGCGAGTCTTACGGCTCTCATGGGACGTGCTCGCCTCTTACGGGCTAGGGGCCGACGTCGTGAGGGCAACGGTCGGTCGTCAGAGAATCTTCAGGCGGTCATTGCGCCTGGACTGCCGCCTTCTGGTGGCTGTCGAATCCAATGTGGAGTCGTATTGGGCCTGACTGACTGGGCTGTAGCCGCCGCGTGTTTTTATTTCTGGTAACCGAGCCTGGGCCACCGTGGGACTGCAGTATCGGGCCCGTTATGGGCCAAACCGGATTTACCCTCCTCACTAGCCCCCCTACTCTCAATTGCCGAGCACTTTGGAGGGAGCTGAGAGTCGAATAGGAGAGGGTTTATAGCTTGGGTTGTAACGACCCAAGATCCGAATACTAGGAGGAGCCTGATACCTTTCAAATCCTGTCCCGCCACCCATGAGTCGGAGGGCTCGGAAGGGCTAAAAAGGAGTGTGGAGGTACAAAAAAATAAGAAATAAAGTAGGATAATTCAACAATTAACAGAAAAAATAACTAACTACAACAGAGTCCAGTCCAACAGAAAGTACAGTCTAAAGTAGTAAAACGTACCACATGCCAAGTGAACACTCGGCCTGGCAAGCTGGCAGCTAAAAACCTCCATGCAACGTCCTCGAACCTTGAGGAAGAACCGTCACACCTGAAAACTAGGGGTGAGCCTCCTATCACTGGCTCAGTAGGGATCTCGTGGAACTCCAACCGAGAAAAACAACGGCAGAAAAGAAAGCTACGCTAGCTAAGTAACTACAAAAGTAGGAAAGTAACTATGGTGGCCGGTAAAACCTCGACTCTACAGCTACTCCTACTGTACCGAAAAACACGGCCCAGTCTCCCGTCGAGGGGCAACCAAGTCACGCACCCGACATCTCGATTCCACGATCGAGAGACCACCAGATACGAACCACCCTAGTCACACTACTAGGAAAATGCCACGATGTCCCAGTCGCGAAAACCTACCCTCACAGCAGGGCCTGAGCCGAAATCACACGGTCTGGAAACACAGTCACGACCTCGCTGTTGTGAACTCTATGCTGTCTAGGGAGAACTCTCGGTGACGCTCACCGGAAAGCCCAGACCTCGGCTCCAGGAACACTCCCGAAAATAACACCTGAAACCCCGTCTCGCAGACGAGAAATGAAAACCCAGGACACTACAACTCACGTCACGTAACAGGAGCACCGCCCACTAGAAGAACGATCGGATGCGTCCTCTGACGTCTTACACCGCGTCACAAGTGTCTAGCTATGATGCCCCAGGCGCGAGACTCAGCCACACCAAGTAACCAGAAATACAACAAACCAAGGACTAGCTGAGGTCGTGCTCGTCAGTGCGGGTCTGAACCCTCAACCTCGTGTGCACACTCAGACCATACGCCTTAGGTCTGTCCTCTAGCTGGTAATTCCCTCACCAGCCCGGACTCAGCGGTACGCGGGGGCCCTACGGTAACCAACCTACTCACCGTCTAACTCAGGTACGCCACACCAGTGCTCTCGGTGGGCCGACACACACACACAGACCATCTGCTCTAGGTCGGGTCCTCTAGCTGGTTTTCCCCCCCACCGGACTCTGGTGGCAAAGGCAAGAGGCCCTATGGAAACCAGCCTAAAAACCGCCTCACTCGGGTCACGCTCTCCACCACTCCCAGGTGGGTCTGCACAAGCGTGCGCAGGAAGCTACGACTAGTGGGAGTTCACTAAACGTGAACACAGAAAATCACACACGCACCCATCGCGGGTGACGCGACGTAACAGGTGACTCGAGGCCACCTGACTTTGGACAGTCCACTAGACCTACTAGACTCAACGGTCCTTGAGTCACGAGACTCGGGGTTAAGACCGTTACACGTGGCAGCACTAAGCCATCAATCTGGCCTAATCCCTAGGTCCAAATCACGGTAACACGGAATCCATGGACACCTCAAAACACGGCCACGGAACCTCGGGAGTGTCCGGGTCACTCACAAGACCGAAAGTCGACCACTGGGTCACAACTGGGTCGACCGGAGTCTAACACGACACTCAACGGTCGCTAGGAGGTAGACTCTCCAGTCCACGAAAAATAACATCTGAACCAAATGGAGTACAAGGGACCGCCCCTCGTACCAACACCAACTCACGGTGACACAAGTCGAAGTCGTCACATCCCGGGACCCCTCACGGCGCCCCACACCTGGTCCCTACATGATGCCCAGCATCAGTCAAATCACAGGTCGACACGTGAATCGAGATCCACTCACCCGGGACTCGAATCGACACGAAAACCTACTAGCTAGGCCTCAGACGATGAACGGTCCATCATTGGCCACTCACAAATGCACGGCTTATTTATAGTCGTGCGGGGGAGAATGGACGGTCCCACCTAGCCGTCCGTCACTCCCAACGGAAAACAGACCATAACGCGCATGTCCAGGGGCGTTACAGTGCTTAACGGACCAACAGAGGTGCGTTAAGCCCCAAGCCACGAAAGCGAACATAACGCACTCCTCCAGAGGCGTTACGTACGTAACGGACCATACCTGGTGCGTTATGTCACTGAGCAAAGCAACCCATAACGCGCGCCTCAAGGTGCATTATGGGCCTTAACGGACCAACTCGGGCGCGTTAAATGGAGGGTAAGGGCTTTAAGCATAACGCACCTTCCCTGGGGTGCTATGGTACATAACGGGCCTCTCCAGGCGCGTTATGTGACTAGGACCCCAACGGTCAAAACCAACGGTCAAAAACCAACGGTCAGAAACCATGACGCACCGGCACTGGGGCGTCATACTGGACATGACGGTCAGTCGAGGGACCGTTATGCCCTCGACGACCAGACTCAAAACTTACGAAGCATAACGCACCTGCCTGGGCGCGTTATCCTCATGACGGTCTCTGGAATGACCGCTATAACGGTCCGACGGCGAAACGGCAAATGAAAAATAAAAATGTCAACCATGCCCCCGTACCTCCACAGGAGAGGGGGAAATCCAGGGGGAAACTCCCCAATAGCCTTAGGCATGATTCTACGGCCTCGGATCGGCCAAAAACACGATGAATCGCTAGATCGGCTCACAACTCCAAAAATATGAATTTTTCCCAAAATCCCCAAATACGCTGCTCGGCTCACCACGGCCTACGAAACTCGCGGGAAATGAAGTAAAGAGGTTAATGATCCGTCCCCCTACCTCCACCGAAGAAACGACGCGCCGTGGACGCCGATCCACGAAGAAAACGTCTAGAAACCCTCGCCGGTTCACGAGCACGCCCCCGAGCTTCCACGCGCCACCGGCCCTCGATCCTCGACCCGTCCTCGTTTAAACCGCTGAGCTAGACTTTACAGCTTTGTAGTCCATGTGCTTTAGATTATGCCAATGTCTGTTTAATTGCATGAATGCATGCTCTAATTACTTTATATTCGCATGCATGCTTGTTAGTTGCGAGGTAGGGATCCGCGTGACCCCTACTGAGTCTGGCTGTGACTCACCCTTCTACTTTTCAGATGAGCCGCCACAGTCGCCGACTGCAGCTCCGCGTACTTTTCCAGATCGCGTCTAGCAGCCAGCTATGTCTGTGGTGTCCTTTTTGTACTTTTGACCGAGGTATGCCCCGTGTAGTTGTACATTAGGATTTGCTGTATTGTGGACTTGTCTTTCTGGTAGTTCTAGACTAGTGTATATATTTGATTATCACTCTGATATTTGTATATATTTCAACTGCTTCCGCATTTCAGTTTATTTTAACTGTTGTATTCAACCTGCGCCCTATGCAATTCAATTCATTAGGCATTTCCTCGGCAACCACCTCCAACCCTTCTGGGGCCTCATCAGCCTCTTGGGTGGCGTCCCCAGTCTTTGGTGATAGTAATTCGGTACTTGTATCAGGTTATCGGTACCCTGAACTCTGGGATGTTACAGTTAATATCAGAGCAGAGTTGAGGAATGTTTAAGGAATCGAATGCAGAGTGATTGTCCAGAACTAGTCCGATACACTGTCCATTGCTGGCTTAGGATGTTTCCCGTATGATTAATGTTTTCCTCGGCGTCGGAGAGTCCCGGTTCCCCAGGAAGAGAGTAGTGTACCTGCTCCAGTTCCTGCTATTCTAGTCCAGGAAGATGTGCCTGGCAGTCGCAGGCGAGCGCTAAAGGAATTCTTGTTGTTTCACCTGCCGACGTTTGAAGGCCAGACCGACCCGGATGCTACTAGAACTTGGCTAGATGCCGTCGAGAGCGTGTTTCGTTCCATGGAATGCGCAGATGATGAGAAAGTAATGCTTGGCACCTTTCAACTCCAATGGGCAGCCTTGACATGGTGGAACACCGAGTGGGAGATTTCTTTTCAATCTCGCCCACTTCGTCAGATTTCTTGGACCAATTTCGTGGCTACATTCGAGACTACTTTCAGCTCGGCTTACATGCGCATGGATAAAATGCACCAATTTTTACAACTTGTTCAGGGCAGAATGTCGGTGCTCGAGTATCGGAACATGTTCATGGAATTGGGCCGTTATGCGCCCCATATTCTCGCCAATGAAGCACTGAAGACAAAGCAGTTTCTGCGAGGCCTCCGTGCAGAGTTGAGACAACCGTTGATTGTCGCCAAGATGACTACAATGAATGAGTTGTACCAGGCAGCAGCAGCATTGGAGTTGGATTTGATAAGGTCTCTTGTTCCTTCTCAGGCATTATCGGTGCAGCCGACATCTCAATTTCCTCCGAGTTACTTGCCTTCTGTTCCTGCATTCCCTTCTGCCACTCCTGCAGACAGTGGTGCAGCCTCTTTTGACAGATCTAAGTTTCGGGCATATAAGAGCAAGAAGAAACCCAGGAGACGATTTGAGCGGTAGACTATGTCCGAGACTACTCAGCAGTCAGCCCCTTCCTTTCCGCGACGATAGGGTTCTGCAAGAAGTCAATTGAGAGGTTGTGCGCGGTGTGGTAGCAGTCACCCAGGCAGGCCATGTTCACTACCAGTGGTATGTTTCCGATGTGACCAGCCAGGGCATATTGTGAGAGACTGTCCGATGCGGCCAATTCCAGTGCAGTTTGCTCCTGCAGCTCCATCTCAGCCATCTCAGTCTCAGTTCAGACCTCCACTTCTCGGGTACGTCACACCAGTGCTCCCGGTGGGCCGACACACGCGTGCCGTGGAAGCTACGACTAGTGGATGGGTCACGAAACGTGGACTCAGAAATCACGCACGCACGCATTGCGAGTAACACGAAGTAACAGGTGACTCGAGGCCACCTGACTCTGGACAGTCCACTAGATCTACTAAACTCAACGGTCCTTGAGTCACAAGACTCGGGGTCAAGATCGCTGAACGTGACAGCACTGAGCTGTCAATCTGGCCTAATCCCTAGGTCCAAACCACGATAACACGGAATCCACGGCCACAGAACCTCCGGGGTATCCGGGTCACTCACGAGACCAAAAGTCGACCACTGGGTCACAACCGGGTCGATCGGAGTCCAACATGACACTTAAACGGTCACTGGGTGGTAAACTCTCCAGCCAACGAGAAACAGTGCCTGAACCAGACAGAGTACAGGGGACCGCCCCTCGTACCCGCACCGACTCACGGTGACACAAGCCGAAGTCGTCACGCCCCGGGACCGAGGTCCGCTCACCCGGGACTCGAATCAGCCAAACGGAAACACCGGCTCAACCAATCCCTTGAACGGTCCACACTGGACTGCTCAGAGACATGCGGCTAGACAAGGGCCGCACCAAGAGTTAGGCGCTCAAGAACGCACCGCACAAACCCAGGGACATGCGGTCATAACCAGGCCGCACAAACGATGAACGGCTAACACTTAGCCGCACAGAGAGATGAACGGTTCCAACACGGCCGTTCATCACCGCAACGATGAAACATATGTACGGCTGGTCCCTAGTCGCACTTGGGAAGGGCGGTTAGAGCTTTGTCGCACAAGGCATGTGCCGTCCAACTTGGGCCGCACTACCTCCAACGCTCCAAGGGTTGTGCGGTCAACCCCTGGCTGCACAATGGGATATGTGGCTAGCCCGTAGCCGCACACCTCAGAGGACAGAAAACCACTCAAAATCGGAAAGGGAATGGGCGGCTGGACCTTGGCCGCACCTGGGTTATGCGGTCGTGCGATAGACCGCATAACCTCCATTGTGCGCCAAGCCACAGCGCAGCGCACCGAGCCGATGTGCGGTCCAGACAGGGCCGCACAAGGGATGTGCGGTCTCCGGTTGGACCGCACAACCATCACGACGAGCAACTCGCGGGGTTGGCCCAACGGAGGCCTTCCCACGCCCCGTTCGTACCGAGACGAAGGGGACACAATGGCAAACACCCTAGCAAGCATCTAGACTCTGACCGGGGTCAAAATGACTCGCGAATCGCAAGAAATGGGTGATTCTAACAAAATCACCCAAAAGGGTCACCGGACTTCCCGGGCTCCCCACGGTCAAACGGGACTGCCAATCAACGCAAAATGAGTATCAATGGAACGCTGACGTTCCCAGGAGTCCATTGACTCCAACCGATCGCAAAATCATCGTCGTTTTTCGACGAAGCCTACGAATCTCGAAAAACTACAACGAGCCAAAACTCACTCGTTCTTACACCGTAAATCGCAAAATCACGTGAACATGAAGTGCACGCGTCAGGGATCCGTCCCCCTACCTCCACCGAAGATCTCGCACGCCGAAGCGACTAAACCACGCCGAAATCGCCAAAACCCGAACCACGCCGATTCTCGAAATCCATCGAGGGATCACACCACGCCACGCTCGAACCGCCGCTCCATCCCACGTTCTGATCTCCCCAACGCATCCCCGCCTCGGCCAGCTCCACACGGTCGCGCGCCCCACGCCGAGAGGTCGAGAGACTGGAGAGAAACGAGAGAGAGAGTCCACCAAAATTCATGTTCTATGGATCAATCTCGAGATAATACAAAGGGCAAGAGGTAGGAACAAGTGGGACTCGGATTTAGAGGAGGATTCTAGAAGTTATGGCTCTTGGAAGAAGGGCCCATCACGTAGGAAACAGAGTGTGTGTTGAACTAGGATGCACAAACCCCCAAATTTCGTCCACGATTCTGAAAGATATAGCCAATGAAATTTCAAGTTCTATGGATCAATCTCGAGATAATCCAAAGGATAAGAGATAGAAACAAATGGGTGTCAATTCGGAGTAGAATTTAAGAAGTTATGACCGTCGCAAGGTAGGCCCATCGAGTAAAAATCAGGGCAGAGTCCAGCGCAGGCTAGGCTCTTGATTTGCTTAACGGTTGGTCGACCGACTGCTAAGCAATAAACGGTCGGCCGACCCACCGTTTGCAATAAGAAATGATCATTTGCACGACCATTTGTAGTCTGTTTACACAACTTTGGAAATCGGATCATATCTCCCAAACGGTGTTGAACTAGTGAAAGTGGTAGAAGAGGAATTTGTAGATAACTGAAAGATGAAAAACTTTTATGAAGAGAGTAAGATGAAAAAATGATCAGAAGATGGAGAAAATGGGGCTAGAAGGTTGAAAAAATGTTAGGTCTGCTGGTGAATAGCGTAGCTTGCCTGAAAAATGCAGATAACTCAAAATCGGTGCAGAACTGGCTAATGGCGTAGAAGAAGACGTTGTAGATCTCGAAAAAATGAACACTTTGGTGAAGGGCACATTTTCAATAGATGATGTGGGACGAGACAACGAACCTGGGACTCTAGCTCGCGGGCGTCCCTAAGCGAGGGAAACGCGGGATCGTGCGCGGTTGAGGAGCCGGCAGTGAGTCTCGGGGTAGTCGGCTCTTCCATGCTCAGATCGAGTCACGGGTCGGGTCTCACTCTCTCTCTCGCAGTGGTGATAATATATGATATCGAGCTAATAATCCTATCACATGCTCTCTAGCAGTGGCATACGAAAATATATGAAATAAAGTAAATGCAGAGAGAGGAGTGGACACGATACCTCCACGCTCTGGGCGTGGGGAAGATGATCCCGGCCAAGTGCGGTAACTCCCGGTAAGAAAATATTACAATAATTACAGAAGTTAATTTTGCTGCCCACTCTACGCAAGGAGGTAAATGGCTACACAAGTAGGCACGGGAGGACCGATCTTGGGTTCACAGGCAGCACTTTGATCACCCCGTCAGTGAGGTTTAGATGGCGAAAGCTGCTGATTGTGGGGCCCACGTGCTGGTCAACAGGTCTGAGTGGGCTCGGAGTGGTACCGCTATGGCAGTGGCCCCTGGAGTGGCACCCCCTAGGATAGCGGCACATTGGTTCACCTTGTGGACGGCGAGGCGATGGCCGGGCGGTCGTTGCAGTTTGTCGTCCACGGACCTGCAGTCCTATTTTTACAGTGCGCAACCCGGTAAAAATATTTGCTGCGACCAACTCCGATGTCGGATCGGCACGAAACTAGTGCCGTTGGAAAGCCCTCTCAGATATATTCGACCAAGGACTGCGGCAAGAAATTTGAGGACTCTGTATTTTTCGTGGTGGATTTTATAAGGGACGGACTGGCAGACTTAGAAAACTTAGGATAGCTCAAAATTTTCCTGATAATGTGCATTGACCGACACTAAAACCTCAGATCTGGAAGTTGGCCTCTTCACAAAAGTTGTAGAGGGATGAGTAAGGAAGACTAGGGTATTTTGTATTTGAACTTTTATGGAGGTTTCGGATTTTTGGAGGAGTCGTGGTCGATCGGCAGCGGCGGGTTGATGACCCGCGGCTACCGCTACCCCGAGGGGTACTCGCTGGCCGAGAAGCACACGCACGTGCCCCGGCCATCGCGCGACGAGCTCCGTGCGATGGTGCTCGCCAATCGAGAGACGCGCCGCCGAGCCCGAATCGGTTCCCGAGACATCGGGTGAGCGGCGCAAGGTGTCCCCGCTGCCACGGGTTGGTCAGCGGGGGCACCTTCCGCGGTCGGCGTACAACCAACGCGCAGGCCATGACCAACCACCAGTCCAGCTGCCCCGCTACTAGCCCACTAGTAGCCCGATCCCAGGAATCACCATGACCACTCAACAACCATCCGGCCACCGCCACCTCGGCTACGTCAACCATGCCGGCGGTTGGGCCGTGCCCAAGGCCCAGCTCAGCTGCCACCTCTGCCCCAACAGCGCCGTCGTGCTGGCCCACCAGGACCCGATCCGCGACGTCGCTACCCGCCTCGGCTGGCTCTACATCGGCGGGGTGCACACCGTAGGCAGCATCACAACGGGGGTGTGGATCTGCCACGAGCACCGCATCACCGAGTACGTCGCCGAGGGCCCCAAGCACATCCGAGAGGGGGTGCGGAAGTGAGCGACAAGCCACCAGCGATCGCTCTCGTGACCCGCGTCGTCGATGCCCCACCCAACCACCTCGGCATCGAGTTCACCGTCGAGCCGTGCAGCGAGTGCGGCGAGGACTGCGCCAGGGCCAAGACCACGCCGAGGGTCCACCTATACCCGGACGGGGACGCGGTGGAGGTCCGGCTCATCTGCGGCCACTGCATCGACCAGTACGTCGGCGAGCTTGACGAGGAGGCGATACAGCTGACCCAGGCCCAGCTCGACGAGCTCCGAGCAGCGGGCGCCGGTAAGCCGGCGTTCCTGGCTCTCATCGACCGGGCCGAGCACGATTCGGAGTTCCGGCTGTGGCTGGCCCGGGAACTCATCCGCCTCGCGACGAGAGCGGGGAAATGATGAGCGACGAGCCCATCTACGACATCGAGGGCCCAGAGCTTCCGCCGGTGAAGCCCACGACCCTGGCCCTGCTCGACCTGTTCGGGCGCGCCGGCGCCGAGGAGGTCCGCTTCGGCTACTCCGACGAGGAGGATGCCGGCCTGCCGGTGGTCTGGTGGGCGACGGGTCGCTGGCTCGGCGACAAGCACGAAGCCGCCGGCGGCATGTCGCTCGACGACGCCATCGAGCGTCTCGCCGAGCGGGTCATCGACGGCGGGCGCTGCACGCACTGCTTGCGGCTATCCGTGCTCCTCCTCCCCGAGGACGAGGGGATGCCCGACAAGGTCAAGGGCCTCGGCGCCTGCTACGTCAGGTTCCGGGACGACGCCTTCATCTCCGACTGCCGTCGCCGTGGCCCGGCCGGATCGTGAATCGGTGATGCGCAGGTTCCCCCTGGTAACGGACTTCCTCCGTTCCAGGGGGAACGACCAGCTGACGCTCGAGATCATCCGCCTCATGCAGGAGGTGCTCGAGTACCACAAGCTGCGCATCGTCCACCGCGAACTGAAAGGCCGACTGAACATGCTCGAGTACCTGATGTGCTCGTGCACCGAGAGCGGCAAGGCCGCTCGATGCCCCATCCACAATCTCAGCCTGACGCAACAGCTCAGGTGGGAGGCCGAGCAGCGTCGTGCTGCTCGGCGAACCAGCACCAACCAACCCAGCAAGAAGGAACCACAACCATGAAGCGCATCATCATCCCGACCGTCGCCAGCCTGCTGCTGCTCGCTGGCGCCGCCTCGACCGCCGTTGCCGGCGATCACGGCCCGCAGTGCAAGAAGCACTGCCCGCCGCCCTCCTCGTCCGTGCCGCCTGACAGCAGCACGCCGTCGAGCTCCGAGCCGGACAGCACGCCACCCACAGAGCCGCCGTCGTCCAGCAGCAGCAGCACCGAGCCCGAGACGGTCCCGCCGACCGAGCCCACCACGACCACCACGACCACCACGACCGTCCCGGCCACCAAGCCACCGGCGACCACCGGCCCGCCAGTCACCGTGCCCTCGTCGTCGACCACCATGCCGGTGAACACGACGGTCGTACCGATCCCGTCGACCACGATCCTCCCGCCTCCGCCCACCCTCCCGGTGTGCGGGCCCGCTGGCGGGCTACCGTGGGAGTGCGCTCCCGCGCCGACGCCCCCGCCCCGCATCGACATCATCGACTGCGGGGTATGCGCGCCCGCGGTGCGGATCACGCTCCCGGAGACCCAGTGATGGGGGGCGTGGAAGGATTCGACCTGTCCGGCGTCGAGACGAAGCAGGACGTCCTCGAGGTCATCGAGGACTTCGTCGATCGGGAGATGGACGACCACGGCCTCAGCGACGACGACAACGACGTCGAGTACGGCATCGTCGAGAAGCTGTTCGAGTTCCTCGACGAGCGCGGCCTGGTCACGAACTGCGACACGTGCGGGCAGTGGTACGTCCGCCGGCTGAACCCAGAGGGCTGCCCGTACACCGAGCGCGAGGAGCACGAGAACGACGATGAGGAGGACGACGATGAGTGACGACGAGCTCAACGACGTCGACGTCGTCGCCCTCGGTTGCTGGAGCAAGCGCATGATGCCGGTGATGCCCTACCTCGGGA
The DNA here is from genome assembly GCA_024336825.1 of Amorphophallus titanum. Lineage (NCBI taxonomy): Eukaryota > Viridiplantae > Streptophyta > Magnoliopsida > Alismatales > Araceae > Amorphophallus > Amorphophallus titanum. The sequence continues at coordinate 1,878,910 of JANBPO010002517.1, forward strand.
GCATCACCGGCCAGTGCGCCATCTGCGACACCGACATCTGGATCGGCGAGCGTCAGCAGGCCGTGGCTCGGGAGTACGACGAGGCAGGCAAGGAGATCCAGACCCTGTGCCTCGAGTGCTCAGCGCAGCTGCAGGCCGCTCGGCAAGTCACCGGCGCCGCCCGGGGCGACGTTCACCGCGTCATCCCTCTGGGCGGCGAGACCACGGTCGCGGGCCGGGCCCGCATCGACCAACTCGGCAAGGAGATGGGGGTGGACATCCCATGAGCGACGAGAACTTCGTCGACGAGCGACACGCCCTGTACTCGGGCTGGCGGATCGCCGGCCTCGTCGACTCGGGGGTCCCCGTGGCTCCGATGAACGACGAGGACGACGACCACACGCCGGCGTTCATCTTCGAGGCCGACTACGGAGCCTTCCGTCAGGGCGAGATCCTGATCATCGGTCCGCCACCGGAGGGCTGGTCGCTCCGTGGCGACGCCGACAGGATGGTCGCTGACGGCCTCGTCGACCCGGAGCTGCGCGCCATCCTGGAGGACTTCATCCTCGGTACCGAGGCCCAGCTGGAGGAGGGGGACAGTGAGTGAGCAGCGACTTCGAGCTGGTCTCCACCCGGCAGTTCCTGTGGCTCGCTGTCCTGTGCACCCTCGCCAACCTGGTCGTGGTTGCCGTCCTTGCCGCCACCGGGCAGTGGTGGTCTCTGCCCGCCCCGATGAGCGCGTTCGCGTCCATCGGGTTCAGCGTGTGGCTGATGGGGCGCTCCTCTGGATTGCGGCAAGCGCTGCAACGGTGGGAGCAGCAGCAAGCATCCTCGCGGTGGTCTGGCGGTGACGGTTCAGCGACCGAGCCGAGCGGACAGCGACAGGCCGTTCCAGGATGGCGCGGGGCTTACCGACTACCAAGCGATGGACCTGGTGATGGCGGCGTGCGACCGCCTGACCCGCACGGCGCTGGACGCCCGCAGGAACCTGCTGACGGCCGGCTTCGGCCCGAGTCACGAGGCGTGCCGAATCCTCGACCGGATCGCGACCGAGACCAGCGAGCTGTTCACCGAAGCTCGCCGAATCAAGATCAACCTCCCGATCGAGCCGAGGGAGGAGGTGAACCATGCCGATGACGGGGAAGCAGCTGATCCAGGAGCTGCAGAGCCGGACGGAGGAGGAGCTGGCGGCTGAGATCGTGCTGCCCGAGGGCTCCCGCTTCCGTTCCATCGAGGACATCTACGTGACCGAGTTCTACGGGGACACGTACATGGTGATCAGGCCCGCCTGATCACCCCAGAACATGCCGAGAGGCCCGCATCCCAGCTGGGATGCGGGCCTCTTTGCGTTCCCGGGGTAGGCGCGCCGAGTCGCCTCGTTCTTAGGCCACAGCCCAGCGTCGAACACAATCCCGACAGCTACGACGTGCCCGCTCGGTATGCCACCTTGGCAGGTGCCGGGCAGTGGCCCCCGGGGAGCAGCACCCTAGCCGGCGTTGAGGTCGCCCTCGTCGGGATCTCCGAACGTGATCGTCACGTCCTTGCCGAGGCGCTCGTCGAACCACTCGGTCGCCGCCTCGTTCAGGCTCTGGATTTCGATCGAGCCGGACGGGGTGTACTTGGACCAGGCGGCGTAGTCGCCCTTGGTCGTGGCGTTGAGTCGCACGACGCCGACGCCGGACGCGCTCTTGCCGACGTGGTTGACGTAGAAGATGGCCTTCACTCCCACTGGAGCCTCCTTGGATCTGAGGTTGATGTTCAGGAGGCTGCGGCCCTCCACGGGAGCGACCGACCTGGCGAGCAGCTTACGGCCCGGTCGAGACCAGCAGCGCCAGGCAGACGAAGCACAGCACGACGGCGACGCCGGCGAACTCCCAGGCCCGGCGAGTGCCGGCGACGACGGCGAGGATGCCGGCGATCACGGCAGCGATGAGCAGGAGGACGTCCCCGTCCCCGTTGACGACGTCAGCGACCATCCAGGTCCCCTTCCGGGTTCAGCTTGCGCTTACCGGGCGTCCACCCGGCAGCGACCAGGGCGTCGTACTGCGCCTGGGTCAGCTTCACGTTCCCCTTCGGGGTCACGAGCATGCGGATGATCTCGCCGCCGACCGCGATCCAGGCGGAGACCACCAGGCCCAGGCTGGCGATCAGCTCGGGTGCCCAGCGGAACAGGAGGGCGAGCACGTTGATGGTGGCGCCGGCGGCGGCGGTCACGAGGGCACCGAGGCGGACGGGTTCGTTCATGGCAGGAGTCCTTCCGAGCAGGAGATGAGGGGAAGCCTCGAGTTCAACTCGAGGCGGAGGTCATCGACCAGCGTGTCGCCCTCGGAGCCTTCGGGAAACACGGCGTCGAGGGTGTCGTAGAGCCCGGTGAACACCGACCGGATGTCAGCCCGCCCGTCCTGGCGCGATTGACACGTCGTGTACTGGTCCACCCAGTAGCCCGTGATACCGACGCCGCCGGCGAGTGCGATCGAGACGACCACGATCGGGGCCGTGATCTGCTTCCCCCTCACGCTCCAGGCGACGAGGACGGTCAGGACCAGCAGGATCACCAGACTGATGATCAGGGGCATCATCGGTACTCCTTGTCTGAGCGACGGCACCCAGGGTGCCGATCGTGAGCAGCATGGTGACCAGGCCGACCTCGATCCCATCCCAGGGCTCGCGCAACGCGACCTTCTTGATCACGATGCCCAGTCCGACGAGCGGTGCAAACGCCCACGCGATGTCCCGGCCCTCGGAGGGCGTGATCATCCGCAGCTTGCTCCTGCGCCTCCGGTTCATCGCGCCACCTCATCACCCTCGCCCATCCTCCACGAGCCTACGAAACGTGCCGGAAGAACTCCCGGCCCGTCCAGGTGTGCTTCGTGTCGCCGGTCGGCAGCGGCCCGAGCAGGATGCAGTTGGTGAAGCCCCCGAGGGTGAGGTCGTCGTTGATCGTCGCGCCGGCGGCGATGTGGGCGTCGGCGCGGGCCTTGTCGACCCACGAGAGGTACACGGCGACGCCGTCCTCGGTGGCCGGGCCGATGAACTGCGCGGTGCAGTCCTTGGGGCGGAACAGGGTGACGCGCATGCCGTCGTCCTCCGGGGGCGTAGGCGGCTTCGACTTCCCGAAGCCGATGGTGTTGTTGGTGATCTGGCCCACGATGCCATCGCCCGGGCAGGCCGTGTACTGGCCATGCCGGTGGAAGCTGAGCGCCAACTCCTTGCCAGCGCGCCGGCGCATGTCGTCGAGCAGCCAGTTCGTCGCGGCAACCTGCAGAGCGTTCGCCTGCTTGGCCTCGTCGACCACGATCTGGATCGAGATCGTGGAGTTGTTCCACGGCGGCGGGTTGGTGCCGTGGGCGGCGTCGCCGAGGTTGGCGGCGTTGGCGTAGTCGTAGCCCCGGATCTCCCAGATGTCGCCGGCCGTGCCCACCTTGAAGCCGTAGCCGTAGCTGTAGCCCCGATCGGCGCCGAGCAGGTACATCCGGTGGCCCGAGCGCAGCAGCGTGACCGTGTCGAGCTCGTCGACGCGGCCATCGTTGTTGACGTCCATGTCCGGCCAGTCGGCACCCGGGTAGTGGATCACCACTGTGTTGATCGCCGCCCAGCCGCGGAACGGCGGGCAGACGTAGAACTCACCCTTGCCATTGAGGGTGTGATCCCAGGGAGGACCAGAAGGGTCGAGCCAGTCCTCCCTGGGACGAATGCGGAACTCAGCCATCCTCGGACGAGGGGTCGTAGGCGCCCTCGTAGAAGGGGGAGAGGTCCGGGAACGAGCCGTCGACATCGGCGCCGCGCGCCTTGCCGGCCGGGTACTCGTCGGTGTTGTTGTGTCGGTCGACCTCGGGGGTCGTGGTCTTGCGAGTGCCCATCTTGGTCCTCCTGGAGTTCGGCTACTAGTTGACTAGTAGCAGGGCGAATGCTAGGCGAGTCACTGGCTGGCGGCGAGCTCCCGCTGCCGGCGAGCCTCGTCGAGCTGGGCGTAGTAGCGACGCAGGTACTCGTTGTCCTGCTGCTGCTGGGTCAGGGTGCGCACCGGCAGACCCAGGAAGCGAGCGATCGACTCGGGCTGGCGACGCACCGCCTCAGCGTCCCCGCCGGTCAGCTGCGGGAGCAGCCGCTCCGTGCGGCCCTGCAGCGGGTTCACCGAGTTGAGGACGTTCATGAAGCGGGGATCGACTCGGCCGGCCTCGTCGGCGTTGCCGGTGATGCGAGCCAGCGCGGTGATGAGCGCGCCAACCGGACCGCCCTGGCGCTCGAAGCCCTCGCCCTCGGGGAACTGCTGGCCGGTGAAGAAGTCCGTGCGGGTCACGTACTCGAGCGGCGCCGTGAGCAGCGGGTTGAAGCTCGACAGCAGCCCGCCCGGGTTCTCGCCGGACAGCGCGCTCTCGAGGTCGCTGACGTCGCTCTGCAAGCGGGTGAAGCCCAGGTCCGGCTGGACGTAGAGCGGCATCCCACCGACCTCGCCACCCGAGTTCCAGGCGCCGGCATCGGTCCAGTACTGCGGGGTGTACGGCACGTCGGGGCTGGCGAAGTTGCGCACGAACGAGGCGTAGGTGGCGTAGGCGGCGGGCTTCGTCCACATCTGGCTCACCTGCAGCGGCAGGTTCCGGCTCATGAACGTCCAGAACGGGATCAGGCGCTTGGCCTGGTCGTCGAGCTGGCTGATCTGCCCGTAGTCGAAGTGGATGCGGGTGATGCGCTGGACCGCCGCCTGCACCGACTCGCCGTTGCGGATGGAGTCGAGCGCCATGCCCAGGCGCACTGTGCTCTCGACCGCGTTGCCGGCGCGCTGGCTGGCACGGGTGAAGCGGTTCGCCGCCAGCTTGTTGTAGGCCCCGGCGCCACGACCGATCCCTTCGATGGTCTCCGCCACGCCCGACTCGGTGAAGCGCCCGCCAGCACCCGACGCCGCGATCGCTCGGAAGGCGTCACGCACCTCGTCCGACTGATTGGTCAGCCAGTCCTCGCCGCCCCGGGCGAACTTGCGCCACAGGCCCACGGCCTCGTGCTGGGCCTGGAGCGAGACGCCATCGCTGGTGTTCATGAAGATCGCCGACAGCGCGTTGCGGACGTGGAAGCCCGGGCTCAGCGTGGCGTACGTCTTGAACAGGTTCGTCATGGCGTTGAAGGTCCGGCCGAACAGCGTCGGCTCCTTGCGGAGCTCGAACAGCAGGTTGAACTGGTCGGCCAGCTTGCGGTCGACGAACACGTCACCCTGGCCGACCAGGCCCTCGTGCATCAGCTTCCACTGGTCGTTCAGCATGGCCATCATCACGTCGGTCAACTTGCCGCTCTCGGCGTCCTTGATGAGCCGGGCCACGTCGGCGTCGCGCAGGTCGCGCTCGCCGAGCGTCAGCATCCGGCCAGCCGCATCGTCGAGCAGCACCTCGACCTGGTTGAGGATCTCGTCACCCATCTCCGGGTTCTGCGCCGCAACCTTCTCCATCGGCGTGAGCACCTTGCGATCGAGCTCCTTCATCGTCTCGATCTTGCGGGTGTCGGTCGACATCAGCGTGATCGAGCGACTCAGCTCCTTGACGCGCTCCTCCTGCTGGCGCACTACCGCCATCTCGCCCTGGTTGTGAGTGATCGCCGCCGACAAGCTGTCGATCTGCTCGTCGAGGAACTTGATGCGCGCCTCGGGGGCCCGAGCCCTGGAGCGTGCCACGCCACCCGCCGCCCGGATCTGATCGCGCCGAGCCTTGATGTCCTCGAGGATCGCCGTCTTGCGCGCCTCCAGGCCGAGCCGGCTCTCCTTGCGCACGGCGTCCTGGCGATGGATCAGCGACCGCTCGAACTCCTCGCGCCGCAGCGTCGAGCGCCGCGCCGTGCCGCGCCGGGCGCCGATGTTCTCCAGCTCCTGGCGCACCGCCCGCATCGTCTCCACCTCCGTCTCCGCCGCCTCGAAGGTGCGCGAAGGCGTGCGAACGGGACCGAGGCTGGGACGGCGGGCGCGCTGGAACTCCGCCTGCTCCAGCTTGCGCTGCAGGGGGCGAGCAGACTCGGCCCGAGCGAGCTCGTCCTGCTTCGCCTCGCGCAGCACCTTGCGAGCCCGGGCCAGGGTGCGGTCGGCGGTGGGCGCGCCGGCGTCGGCCTTGTTCACCACCATCCGCGCTGCGGCCACGGTCTCGTCCGAGTGCCGCATCTCGTAGCTGTTGACGGCGTTCTCGAGCGCGGCCCGAGCCCGATCGACCGGCTCGTTGAGCAAGCGCATCCGCTCGGCCACAGCGTCGGCCATCGGCCCAGGATCGGCGACCATCGAGTACGCCCGAGCCTCCTGCTCCTTGAGCGTGGCCAGGTGGCCCTCCAGCGAACGCAGGCGGGAGTTCTTCTCCTTGGTGGCCTTGCTCGACGCCTGCTGCGTCAGGCGGCGAAGATCGGTGGTGATGGCCTGCTGCTGCTCGGCATTGCTGGCCAGCACCTCGGCCAGTGCCTGGCGCGCCGCCTCGCGGTTGCCCTTCTCGGCGGTGAGCTCGGTCTCGACGCGATCGAGCTCGCGCTCCAGACGCTTGATGCGGGCGGCGTACTGGCGGCTGGACACCTGGGGGACCGTTGCCTCCTTGACCTCGAGCAGGCGATTGGCCATGTCGGTGCGGGTCTCCCGCACCTCGGCCACCAGATCGCTGAACTCGGCCTGGGCGTCGGCGCGCTCGGCCTTGCGGACGCCCCTGCCGCCGGCGCGGGAGGTCAGCCAGCGCTGGCGGTCCTCCGTCGCCTTCACGTCAGGCACGGCCTTGAAGAACTCGCCCGGGTCGAGATCCCCTCGCTCCACCGCAGCGGCCCGTGCTTCGGCGCTGAGCGGGCTCGTCGGGGCCGTAGGCAGATCGGCCAGGGGGTCGTAGTCGCCGGACGTCAGGGCGTCGTACAGCGGGTCCTGACGCTGCAGGCTCTCGTTGATGTCGGTCCGAGCACCCTCGAGGTCGCCGGCCACACGACGCACCAGCGGGTTCTCGCTGTCGGCGAACCGCTCTACGGCGCGCCACTTGCCGGCGCCCTTGGCCAGCGAGTCGACGTACGCCTCGCCGATGCGGATGGGGTCGTCCTCGTAGAACTTCCCCCCGAAGTTCGGGAACGCCTGGCGCAGCTTGTTGTTCAGGTCGTCGATGGTCCCGTCGCCGATCTGGATCGTCTGCCCGCCGATCTCGATGCGCGCACCGGGTACCAGCTTGCGGGCCTTCTCCAGGTAGCCCGAGCCCTCGAGGAGGTCCTCGGTGGCGAAGCCGGCCTGCCGCATGAACTGGTCGGCCTCTTGGCTCCCGTTCTTGAGGAAGCGCCGGAACTTCGGCGTCAGCATGTGCGGCACGTAGGTGTCCGTGGTGCCGTTGAGGCGGCGAACGTCGCGGCCGGCCACGTCCCGGTACACGTCGGCCATCGTGTTGAAGAAGTCGTTGAGCGGCGTGGTCACCCCAGCCGTCTCCGCCTCCTTCACGAGCTCAGCGCGAGCGCTGGGGCTCATCCGACCGAGCCCGACGATCCCCTCGTCCTTGTTGCCGCGCGTCATCATCGCGAGCAGCCGGTTGCCGCGCAGCTTGACCTCGTCGCCCTCGCGGGTGACGTTGGCCATGCCGATCTTCGTCAGGTCTCGCAGCACCGAGCCCTCGGCCTGCGACCCCTCTCGACCGAGGAGGCGAGCCGTCTCCTCCTCGAGGCCCATCGGCCCACGGCTCAGGCGCGCCAGCGGGCTGGCGTTGAGCCGACCCCGCACCGCGCCGCCGGCACGCTCGAGCCCGCGCGCCACACCTCCTGAGCCAGGGATGCCGACGCCGGCGAAGCGCATCTGCGGATCGAGCAAGCCCAACGCCTCGCGAACCGCCGGCGTCTCCGCCGCTCCGTAGCCACGCGCCACGATGCGGGCGAACTCGGCCTCGTTGTTGGCGATGACGTTCGGGTTACGCGCTGTGAGCTCGCCGAGCTCGCCCATGCGACCAGCGCGGTTCGCTCGGGCGGGGACGTAGCGGATGCCGCCCGGTCCTTCGAGCGCGGCCACGTGAGCGAGCCGAGCCGCCTCGGCGCTCTCTGCTGCCTGGCCGGCGCGGTTCATCAGCTCGAGGAAGTCGTCGGCCATGCCCGGGAGCTGCTCCGTCCCGGCGGTCCGTCCAGCCTCGGCCGCAGCAGCGACGAGGCGATCAGCCCTCTGTGCGTCGTTGAAGGCGTCCGCCGCCCGCAGGCCAGCGGTCGCCGCCTCCGCTCCCTCGGTCGCCTTCAACGCCCCACCCGACACGTAAGTCAGGGGGTCGAGCAGCACGTCGCCGCCCAGGCCAATCGCCCGGTTCAGCCACGCACGTCCGCCCTTGTTGCTCCCCTGCTCGATGATCGAGCCGAAGCCGTAGTCCTTGTCGTTGATCCGGCTCCAGGCGCTGCGACCGTCCGAGGCGTCCTCGTCGATCAGGCTGCTGGCTCCCAGTTCCATCCACTCGGGGGTCAGCTTGGTGAGCTCCTCGAGCCCGACCGTAAGCGCCCGGCGCGGGTAGCTCAGGGTGTCGACGGCGTTGAACAGGCCCTTGGCCAGCGGGTTGCCGAACACGACCCCGAGGCCCTTGCCCCAGAACGACTGCTTCTTCCGGGCCTCCGCCTCGGCCTTCTTCTGCGCCTGCTGCTGCGCTTCCGGCGTCGACGCAAACGCTCCCAGGAGCTGGTCGAGCTGTGACCCCGACGACCGTGGCGCGGCCATCGGTGCCTGCGGCCGGGCCACGAACTGCTGGGTCGAACGCGGGGGCGCGTACAGGGTGAGACCACCGACGCGCTGCAGCCCCCGACTCGGGGCAGCATCACGGCGCTGCGCTTGATCGAGGAACGACGGCATCAGTAGAGGCCCTGGGCACGGTTGGCGAGCAGACGCTGCATCATCGCGTCCTGGAGGGGCGTGCGGCCCTGGTCATTCAGGGCCATGCGGGCGCCGAGGTCTCCCATCGTCGCCGCCTGGGCGCGGGAGCGAGTAATGCGGCTGTCCATCGCCGCGCTGCGAGCAAGGCGGGCGTCCTCCCGCTTACCGCGCTGGCGGTTCACCACGTCTCGCGTCAGCCGGCCGGCACTGCCCGTCTCTGCCCCGCCCTGAGCGACCAGGGCGTTGGCCATCCCGGTGAAGTCGAAGTTGAGCAGGGCGTCCTTGATGCCGGCGCCGGCGTCACCCTGGTACATCTTTCCACCCTTGCCCAGCCAGAACGACGGACCGGCTGGACGGGGGGCGCCGAGGGTCGCTGCCTCCTCGTCGGTCATCGGCTGTCCGCTCCCGGGCTGACCGCCGATCTGACGCACGTTGTTGCCGTCGCCGCGCAGCTCCCGCGCTCGCGCCGAGCGCTGCGCCTGCGGGAAGGTCCCGGGCTCCATGAAGGTCGGGTTTACCTCGTCGTAGGCGTTCAGATCCTGCTGGTACTGAGCTAGCAACGCCTCCATGTCGTTGATCGCTCCAGCGCTGGGAGCGGCGGCGGTCGCCCGGTTCGCCCGCTCCTGGGCATCGGCAACGGCCGCGTCGTACATCGGATCGAGCGGGCCCTGGCCGTACGCCTCGTCGGTGTAGCGAGCGGTCGGGAAGGGCAAGCCGAGGTCCAGGTACTTCTGGGCCGCGCCGCTCCACACCTCCTCGGGCGCGTTCTGGTAGATGGTGCCCGTTGCCGGGTCGGCGTAGCCGGCAGCAGCGCTGGGGTCCTTGGCGATCTCGGCACCGAGGTTGTTGGCGAAGTCGTACAGCGCCTGCACGTCGTACTGCTGGGCGAACTTCTGGGTGTCGGTGAGGTCGCCCTGCTCGCTCGGGAGCGTGGTACCACCGCTTGCCCGGGCCGGCTGCAGCGACATCACGAGAGCGTCGCGCTGAGCTCGCATCTCGGGCGTCAGCGAGTCGCTGTCGGGCAGGGACGCCAGGGTGATCGCCTTCGAGACGGCGGTCGACGGGTCGTCGCCGGCCAGGATGGCCTCGGCGATCATCGACTGGAAGCCGCCCCCGCCCATCTGGGCGTAGTAGCCGGCCATGTCGCGGCCCGGCTGGCTGACGACCGGTCCGTCGAACTTGTACGTGGGCGTGAAGGCCCCGACGTCGTACGCGCCGGCGCCCGCCAGCGCGCCCGTGATGTTGTCGGCCAGCAGCGCGTTGCGGTTCTTCTGCTGGGTCAGCACCTGGCCCTGCTGGTCGAGGCCAAACGGCAGAGGCTGGCCCTTGGTGTTGTAGTCGCTCGGGTACCCGCCGAACGACGACAGGGCGTACGCCTGGTCGTCGAGCGACGGGGCGTAGGCGCCGTCGAACCCGATCGGAACCTCGTTGGCGTCGGCCAGCCCGAGCTGCTGCAGGATGAACATCTGATCGTCGGGACTCAGCGTCTGGAACCAGGCGTCGAAGTCCCCGTCCATCATCGACATGGTGACCTCCTAGTAGGCCGAGAAGATGGCGCCGGTGCCACGACCGGTCGGAGCGAGCGGGCGCCCGCCGCGAGGGCGCTGAGCCTGCGGCGGAGCGTAGGTGGGCACCTGGGGAGGCAGCGGTGGACCGACCTGGGGGCCCCAGCCGGGCTGCGGAGCGCTCGAGAACCCGCCACCCCCGGGGCGTCCGCCCGATGCGGGCGCTCCCGGAGCGGCCGGCGCGGCCGGGGCGCCGCCGGGAGCGCCGCCGAACAGGCTCGGCAGGTTGAGGTTGGTGCCAATCAGGTTGGGGAGCAGGCCGAGCATGGCGCTGATCTGCGCCTGCTGGTACTGCGACTGGTTCGTGGTGTTGGTGTCCGATACCTCGTTGCCCCGCTGCCAGTTGGCCATCGCCAGCTGGTCCGCCCGCTGCTGCTGGGCGATCCGGTCCTGGTTCATGTACTCCTGCTGGCGCTGATCGAACGCCTGCTGCGCGTTGTTGCGGGCGATGCCGATGCCGGCCGTGCCACCGAGGCCGGCAGCGCGGATGCGGTTCAGGGCGTCGTTCTGGGCGAACTGCGCGTTGGCGAGCCGGCCCTGCTGGGCCGAGTTCTCGTTCATCGCCATCGTCTGCCACAGGTTCTGGAACGCCTGGTTGGCTCCGCCGGCGCCGATGTCCTGGCCCGCTGCCGGGTTCACGCCCTGGCCCTGGAGGAAGTTCGCCATCGCCTGCTGGTCCATGCCGACCGACGCCTGCGGGGCCGCGCCGGCGAAGGAGTTCTGGAAGTTCCCCTTGAGGTACTTGGTGAGGTCGGTGGTGGCCTGCCGAGCGGTGGCCTGGTCCTGCGACAGCGCCTGGTTCCACTGGCCCTGGAGCTGGTCGTACATCTGGCCGTTGAACTGCTGCGGCTGGTACCCCTGGTAGGCGCCCAGCTGCAGCTGGTTGGCCTGCAGCTGGCCCGGGGCTCCACCCTGGAGCGTCTTGGTGTACCAGTCGAGGAGGGCCTGGCTCATCTGCGGCGAGGCCGCCCCGCCACCGCCACCGCCACCGCCACCGCCACCGCCGCCCTGGCGCGAGCCAGAAGGCGAGCCCGGGCCCATGCCCGGCGGGTAGCCACCACCGCCGCCTGCGGCGCCGCCCGCCCCGATGTAGCCGCGCGCCAACGCCAGTCGGGACAGCTGATCGGCGATGCCGCCCGAGTTAGCGATGGCATCCCGAACCGCGTTCGAGCTGGCGAGCTGCTGCTCAGCGCTCCCCGTGATGGGCTTGCCCTCACGGTTCTTGTAGATGCCCATGCCGGGTTCGCCGGGACCACTAGCCATCACAGACCTCCCAGATAGGGCCGCAGCGCCTCGATGGCGAGAGCGGCGTTGGCGATGTCATTCTGCTTGTTGCGCTCGATGTCGGCGAGACCGTTGTTCAGGTACTGGTCGAGCTGCGCGCCCTGGAGGTCGTACTGCTGGAGATCCTGCTGCGCGTCCTCCTGCGCCCGGCTGTACGACCGCGAGTAGTCGCCGAGGTAGTTCTGCATCGAGCGCTGCATCACGCCCGACGTCATGCCGGGGCCAGCAAGTCCCCGCTGCGAGAAGCCCGACCGGAACCCGCCGAGCGACCGGTTGAAGTTCCGGCTCATGTCGCCGAGCGACCGCTCCCCGCGCTGCTGGCTGAGGAACCGGCCGTAAGCGTTGTTCGCTCGGTCCGTGTTGGCGCGGTACTTGAGGTCGTTCGCCTGCTGGTCGTAGTACGCGGTGTTATAGCCGTCAGCCATCTCAGTACCGGATGATGCTCGGGCCCAGGGTGACGTAGGGCTGCATGTTGTTGTGGGAGCCACCGCCGCCGGTGTTGTTGTTCGTCGTCCCCGACACGGAGTGCGTGTGGTTCACGGAGGGTCCGCTGGTCGTCCCCGAGACGGTGTGTGTGTGGGCGCCGTCAGACGAGGTCGGCGTGTTCACGTTGGCCGAGGTGCCTGATGCCGGGCCGACGCCGTTCTGCGCCAGCGAGACGGCGTTCACCTTCGAGTACGTGTGGTCGTGGGCACCGGCGGACGACGACGTATCAGAGAACGTGTGGGTGTGGTTCGCCGACTGGTTGCCCGAGGTGGCGCTGAACAGGTGGGTGTGCGCCGGGATCTGGGCAGAGGTCAGGGTGTGCGTCGTCGCTCCGCCCGACTCTCCGATCGTGTCGACCTCGGCCGAGCCGCCGGGCGAAACCGCCACCGTGACGCGTCCCCGGCAGTTCGGCAGGTTGAAGGTCGTCGAGCCATCGCCGGCGCCGTAGAGGATGCCGATCACGGCAAACAGGGCGGCGTAGGTCGTGCGCGAGACGGCTGTCCCATCGCACACCAGCCACCGCCCCGCCGGCGCCACGCTGCCGGCGAACGGGAACACAGTCCCAACCGGAATGAGCGCATCGACGTAGCCCTTGGAGGCGGCATCGAGGGCGTTCAGGGGCGTGCTGTTGAGCAGCCGCAGCTGGGCCGTCATCGCCACCAGGCCATCACGAGTGATGACCTCGGTGTTGAGGTAGTTCTCCAGCTGCTGGAAGTTGGACTGGACCGGCGAAGCGTCAGCCGGCGTGTAGTTGGCGAGATCGAACAACAGGCTGATGGGCATTACCGGAACCTCCGCATGACGAACTTGGCCACGATGCCATCAACACCCCAGCGCACGCCAGGGGTCGCATCGCTGGATCGGATCTCAAGCTGGACCGAGCGGCAGAGACCCATCGAGCCCGAGCGCACCAGCTGGCTGCCCGAGCGCGCCGGTGCCCAGTCAGCACCAGTGCCGCTGTCGTCCTCATCACCCTCCTCGGTCCAGTCGAAGCCCCCCGGCTCGCCCGAACCGAGCAGCGTCCACGAGGCCCCGCCCGACGTGTCGATGTGCAGCACGCGCGTGCGGTGCACGTCGGTCTCGTCGTAGTTGCGGAACGCCTGGACGATCAGGTCCACGTCTCGAGGGACCTCGCGGCAGATGAACGTCGGCCGGCGGAAGGACTTCTTGCGATCCGGCCAGCCGGCATGGAGCCAGCGCGTGCGGTAGTAGGCCAGGAACGGCGTCTGCGTGTCGGCGAATTCTTCATCATCAGTTTGTGAAAGGGTTGGCAGCGCCCAGACAGATTGGAGATGAACCTGCGGATATAGGCTAGCCAACCTTGCAGAGACCTGAGCTCTCCTAGATTCTTCGGGGGTGGCAGCTCCTGGATGGCTCTTATTTTGAGGGGGTTGATCTCGATCCCTCTATGCTGGACAATGAAGCCTAGGAATTTTCCACTGGAGATGCCAAAAGTGCACTTCATCGGGTTCATCTTTAGCTCATACCGCCGGAGCCTCTGGAAAACAACCCTGAGGTCACTCAGATGGTCACTTCTCCTCTTCGTCTTCACGACCAAGTCATCAATGTAACATTCGACCTTGCTATAGGGCAGCTCATTGAATATCTTGGTCATCGCCCGCTGGTATGTGGCACTAGCATTCTTGAGGCCGAAGGGCATTCTTTTGTAATGGAAGATCCCCTTGGGTGACCTGAAAGCTACATGAATTCGGTCGTGCTCGGCTATCCAGATCTGGTTGTAGCCGGACAAACCATCCATGAAAAAAAGGGCCTCATGACCGGTAGTTGCATCGATCATCACTTCGGTAATTGGTATCGGGAAATCATCTTTCGGACAAGCCTTATTCAGGTCACGAAAATCCACGCAGATCTTGATCTGTCCATTCTCCTTCTTCACCAGCACGATGTTGGCCAGCAAGGTGGTGTATTGATTCTCTGCCACAAAGTCGACGTCTACGAGCTTGTCGACTTCTTTGCAGACCTGCTTTATCAATTTCGGTCGCATGTGTCGTGGAGGCTGCTTCACCGGCTCCATTTTGGGATCAATTGCTAGTATATGCTGGGTTACTTCGGGGCTGAGACTGGGCATCTCTTTGTAGTTCCAAGCGAAGCAATCGCGAAACTCCTGCAAGAACTTCACATACTCCTCTCTCTCTCTCGAGGAGGTATGAGGGCACTCAGAAAGGTTGGCCTAGGGTCACTTTCTGTGCTAAGGTTAATTTCGATCAACTCATCGATGGTGGCCTGTCCACCATCTTCAATTTTTAGTGGGGCCGGCAGCAAATCGACAAAGTCTTGATCTTCGCCCTCCTTGGCCTCGAGGATGCCGTAGGTCTCTCCTTGCTCGTCTTGGCCCGATGTTGGGCATTCACCTCGCATCCCTCTGGGCTTGCTGTCGGTGGGTCTATGGGGTTTCCTGGCACGGAAGGGCACCAGGGCGCCCCGGAGTCTTCTAGGTAATCGTCATAGATGGCTTTGGTCGGGGACGAGGCCGTTGCATCTTCAAGAGCCTAGTGTTGGATGGAGATAGTGTAGACTCCCCTCCTAGGGCCGCCCGTCATATGGCGCCGCGGCGGAGCCACTACGTAGTCTCCCATTCTTAGCTCATCCCTGTCAATCAGGTCTTGAGCTATGTCTTTGAAGACATAACAATCTTCAATAGGGTGACCGAGTATCTGGTGATAGGGGCAGAATAGCGGGTCACCGCTTCTCCTAACATCTTGGGGCCTCTTGGACCTGGGGAGGGAAATCTTGCCGTAGTGACAGGCCCAGTCAAAAATGCCCCGGGTCTTTTCTCTCGAGAAAGACTAGGGCTTTTGCAGCTTCTCTTGCAATGTAAGGCCTCGCCTAGCTGACTGTCTGGCTGAGGGTCTCGCAGTGTTCCTTGTTCTCCTCCTTGACTGGATAGAGGTATCAGGACTGGTGGCCCGGGACAAAGCCATGTCTTCACCCCACGGGCGGAGGGAGTCCTGGGTCAGGTCTGCCACAAGTGCAGCTAATTCAGCCAATTGTGCCTTCAGCATCTCGATCTCCCATTACTGCCTATGGTACAGGGCGAGCATAACGGGGTCATATCGGGGAGGGCCTGAAACACGACTCATACCTTCACTTCCTGCCTCGCCAACAGATGGGGATGATGGAACCCTGATGATGCGGTCCCTCGAGGTTGACCCTTCAGAAGAGGGAAAGACCTTCACTGTGCGCCTATGGTGGAGGGGGTTCCAGAGGAACACTTCTTCATCTTGTGTCTCTTCAGCTGGTGGCAGAGGTTGTTCATTGCGGCTGGCTCCCTGTAGTGCCGCAGCCTTGACGGGGTCACCGCCGAGTGGAGCCGAAATCGATATCACGTTGGCCTCGTAGTAGTCTTCCGGTGAGAAGCTCAAACCCAGATGCTTGGTAATCCGTAGCAGCCTCCGGTCCAGGTTTGGGGGGTTCCACATCTTTTCAAACATCTCCTTCTGGCTGGAGGGTTGATAAAGAGGAATCCTTTATTTTCTGACCACCTCGGTCGCACGGTCAGTCATGTAGGGAAGCCCCGCAATTGGGACGTGCGGGTCATGAAGATCGTCAGGGAGTAGGCAATCATCATCTCCTCTGACTGGCAGTTCTCTGGCCACATAGAAAATAGCCGTCAGGATTCGGCACCTCAAAGGTCCTTAGCTGTTCGGCCGCTTGATAGTCGAGCTCCGTTATTGGCTTAATAATTCTTGGCAGGACCCTGACGTCCTCTAACAGGTCCTCGAGGCAAGGTGCCCCCGGTGTGGAGTAGATGGCAAAGGGAAGTGCCCTAAATATCCCTTCTTCTTCTGCAATGAATGGTACATGCGGCGGAGCCACATAGGCTGGGGGTGACAGAGGAACCCAGCCCTCCGATTTTATCTTCTTCTTCCCTTTGTCCCGGGGAGCTTTAGGAGTCTGCTTTGTCTCTTCCAAATACAAATTAGCATCTGACAGGTGGCACTCGAACACCTCAAACAGGTGGAGGTCAGAAAAGATCCTGGCTTCTTTCCCCTCACAAGGGTACTTGATGCATTGGTGCAAGGTAGACGGTACCACCCTATTCTAGTGCAGCCAAGGCCGGCCAAGCAACGCCTTGTAGGAGGTGTTGGAGTTGATGATGTGGAACTGGACCTTGGTGATGAAGTCGTCGAGGGCTAGGTCAAATTCTGCAACCCCCATGGACACCTCGCACTTCTGGTTAAAGCCAACAATCTTGACATTCTTCACTTCGACTAGGTGCACGTCAAAGTAGTGTTTTTGGTACACCCGGTAGGGGAGTATGTTGACTGCTGCTCCTGGGTCAATCAGGACCCTATTGATAGACTACCCATTTAGCTGCCCCTTGATGTAGAGTGGCCTATTATGACTGCAGGTGGGCAAGAGCATGTCATCTTCTGTGAAGGCCACGGCCACCTCTAGGGGCATCTCCGCCAAACAGGCTTCAAGGTGAGCTGGCGTCTGGAGTGCGACAATGATGGCTTGCCGTGTTTCTTCATCCAGGGATAGCATCTCCCAGACGGTAAATCGGGTAGGGATTTTCTTGAGATGTCTGACTATTCGGTTGACAGCCCGAACCTTGAGCAGTTTCATTTCTTTGGCCTTACCGCGTCTGCCCCCAGCCTGGGCCTGGGGTGCTGGGTCAGAAAGTGACTCCTCTGCTGGATCTGGGACAGCTGCTTGAGCCTGTAGAGGCTGCTGGGCCTCCTCCTTTTCCTTCATGAATTCGGCAAGGTTAGGGATGCCGTCAAACTCTTCTGTCGGGTAGGGCGAGACCACTTCCAGTAGAGCCGGAGGATTACTTGCAGGCGGAGCTGGGAGGCTACCGGCTCTCTTGGTTGGTCGTGGTCCTTGTGGGCGCACCTGCTTTTCTGTGCGGGCCCGAAGGAACTTTGCGAAGGAGGGAGTGCCCTGGCTCTTCGGCTTCTCAGGATAAAGACACGACGGTGGGGGGATCTTTGTACCCCGAACCCAAGGCTCGGGGACTTGGTACGGCTGCTCACCCCTTAGCATGATGTTGCGGCTATCCTAAGGAGAGTGTCCCCATTTCTTCCAGATCGGGTGGCATGTTGAGAGGTGGATGCTTCGGCCTGGTTTGCTTCCGACGGGTCACAGGATGCCCCTTCTTCTTCTTCCTCCAGAGAGAGAGCAGTGTCGAACAGTCCCGAGAGAGTGTTGCAGGTGACGACGACCTCTTTTTTCTTCTTACCTCTGGATCCTCTCTTTTTCTTCTTTTCTACAACAGCCGGTAGCTGCTCTTGAGGGAATTTGCCCCACAAGGGAGGCTCTTGCTCTGCCTAGGCTTCTACTTCGGGGGTTAGCTCGAGGGATTCGAACTCCTCCCAAGGGACATATTCTTTCAGCTCAACAAGCCTGGTGCGGACACCCGAGCACTTGACCGGTCCGGGTCGGTGAGCCACCGGTACCGTACGCGGAGCACCACGCGAGCCACAGCAGGTTCCATTTGGCTCGGAGACAGCCTGGAGACGCCCCCATGAGTCTCGTCATTTATGGCATTTATTTAGACTTTTAATGACCCGGATCCTTGTTATCAGGTCTCGGAGCGTCCGGCTCTGTCGTGTCTGAAATTTCGTTTCGGACATCTTTCATGTTCGAATCGGCGCGATCCGGGGTCGTTTCGGGGGCCCGGAGGAGTTCCACGACTTTTCCCGCGTGATTTTTCGATTTTCGACCCAGTTTTCGACAAATCCTTCGGCACGCTGTTGCGGGCGAATGTGGTCGTTCACCCAGGCGTGAGTGGTACCATTGCGATCGGTGCGTTCCGAGGGTCACAAAAATGTGATTTTCTATTTTTTTGATATTTTTGAGATTTTCTAGATTTTCTATAAATAGGCCGTGGTTCATTTCATTTTTCATTCTTCTTCCTCTCTCTTTGCATGTTCCTCTCCCTCTCTCTCGCCCATTCGACGCTGTGGAGGCTCCGTTCCAGCTGTAGACGGCAACGGGGCGACGGTGCGGCGACGTGGGTGACGGTGAGGCGATCGTGCAGACGTGCGGCGAGCTTGGGAAGCGTGGGGAGGCGAAATCGTCGACGGCGTTCTTCGTGGGATCGAGCTCGGATCGGCGTCTCTTCGCGAACCAGAGGTAGGGTGACGATCTCTAGCTCATTGTCGTTCCATTCCCGTGATTTGTAGGCCGAGGTGAGGTCGAGTGGGGCTTATTTTACACCGGGAAGGGTGAGCATGCCATGGGGAGTGATCGCCCGATCGTCCGTTTTAAGCCGCCATATCGCGTTTTGGGGGTGTAGTATCATGCTAGGGGGCACGGGGGTTCCTTTCCCATCATTTTCCCCCTCCGTGGGGCTCATTTGGGGCCGGAATGGGCAACCTCGGTCGGGTCCACCGTCTCCGCACCCGCGACATTGTGCGGTCGAACCAGAGACCGCACAAGGCTTGTGTGGCCCTGTTCTGGCCACACAACGGCTCGGTGCGCTTCGAGTGAGGCTCGGTGCGCAGTGGGGGTTGTACGATCTATCGCGAGACCACACATCCCTTTGGGCGGCCCTGTGCTGACCGCCCATCCAATGGGTTTTGACCGTTGGTTTGACCGTTATACAGTGTTTTGGGATGTACGGCCGGGAGCTGGCCGCATAACCCCTTGTGCGGCCATTGGTTGACCGCACATCCCCGATGCCTTTTGGGCTCGGCGCGCAGTGGGCGGTGCGGTCTATCAGGGACCGCACAACCCTTGAGCGGCCCAGGAGGGACCGCCCATCTTGTGAGTTTCTGACCGTTAGAATTTACCGTTATACAGTGTCGTAGGGTGTGCGGTTAGGGACTGACCGTACATACCCTTGTGCGGCCTGAGTGTGACCACACATCTTTGTAGTGCGGCCAGTGTTGGACCGCACCTGCCTTGTGCGGCTGGATCCTGACCGCACCAGTTTGTGTATGATGGGTGTTGTGCGGCCCTTAGTGGACCGCATATGCCGTGAGCGGCTGGTTCAGGACCGCTCATCTTCTGTGTGGCCAGTGATGGACCGTTCATCATCTGAGGCCTAGCCAATGGTTTTTCGTGCCGATTCGAGTCCCGGGCGAGCGGACCTCAGTCCACGTGCTGTCTTGTGGTCTGACTGATGCTGGGCATCAGGTGGGGATCAGATGTGGGATGCCAGGAGAGGTACCGGGATGTGACGTTTCTGGCTTACGTCACCATGAGTCGGTGTCGTACGAGGAGCGATCTTTGTACTCGTGTACTTTCAGAGTCGGTTTCTGCTACTTGAGGGTCTGTGCTTCTGGTGACCCACCCACTAGTCGTAGCTTCCACGGCACGCGTGTGTCGGCCCACTAGGAGATAGCTCCTTCAGCCACCCAAAGAAGAGAGGGAGAGAAACGAGAGGAGAGAGGGAGAGAATGTGAGAATGAGGGAGAGTTGGTGAAAGGCTTATATTTATAGAAAAATATTTGGGGTTTAAAAATTCAAAAAAATATAAAAAATAGGGAAAATCACCCCTATGATCCTTGGAAAATGCACAATGCACCTACAATGTCCCGGAGCCTGAAAATTCAATGGTTCACCCTACACAAGAATCTGAAGGCCCAATAGCCAAAAATCTGATTTAATCACATAACTTGATCTGAGACCCACGAAAGTGCTACGAAACCTGCGGATTATGATTCGAAAAATCTTCGGTGTTACACTATGTGTCACAGACTGGTATAAAAGTCCCCGTGACAAGGCTTAGAGAGTACAAGAGGCAAAGACAAACACCACTTCAATTCCTTGAAAGCTCGCTCGCACTCCTGATCCCAATCTACTCGCCCCCTCTTATCCGGTGTCCTGTTGGCCTACTTATTGAGCTGGAAGAAGGGATGGCATCTTTTTGCAGCCCTAGATAAGGATCGGGTAGGGATGGCTACGTCACCAGTGAGGCACTATACATCCCTCGGTCGTTACGGCTGCTTCATCTCTAGCACCGCTCAGAGCTGGTCCAGGTTTGCTTCAATTCTATAGTGGGTTACTAGGAAATTGAGGAACTTATCCGACCTAACTCCAAATATCCATTTGCTTGGGTTGAGCTTCATGCTGTACCTCTGGAGCATTGCAAACGTCTTTGCTAGGTCCTCTAAGTGTTGGGCTGCTCGCAGGCTTTTGATGAGCTTATCATTGATGTAGACCTCCATGCTGTGGACGATCTGAGCATCAAACCTGTGGTTGATGAGGCACTGATACATGGCTCCAGCATTCTTCAACCCGAAGGGCATGCGCGTGTAACAGTAGAGCCCATGGTCAGTGATGAAGGTGATTTTATCTTGGTTGGGCTTGTGCATCCAAGAAGCTCAGCATTTCATGTCTGGCCTTGGCATCAACCAGTTGATTGATCCGTGGCATAGTAAAGCTATCTTTCGGGTGGCCATGTTGAGGTCTGTATAGTCTACATGCATACGCCACTTCCCATTACTTTTAGGAACCATGACCACTTTGGCAACCTAGTCTAGGTACTGGGTGGGTCGTAGGAGTCCTGAGCGTAGTTTCTCGCTCACTTGCTCCTTTATAATTGCCTATTACTCGGGGTTACAATGCCTCCTACGCTATTGAACCGAGTGGCAGCTTGGATCCTACCTCAACTGGTGGGTGATGATCTCCGGTGGGATTCCAGGGAGCTCATCTTCAGACCAAGTGATCTCATCTTAGTTTTTGATCAAGGTCTTCGGTCGGAGTGCTCCGACTGGGCCTAGGGTCCTCCGTCCTCGCCTTCTTTTTGAGGGGAGTCTCCTCGGCTCACCTCTCTTTGGTGGATGCAACACGGGAAGGTGATTGCCTATTCTTCTAGGCAGTTGAGGAAACATGAGGAGAATTATCCCGTTCACGACTTGGAACTTGCAGCAGTCGTGTTTGCCTTGAAGATCTGGAGCCACTATTTATATGGGGAAACATTCACGATATTTTCAGATCATAAAAGTCTGAAATACTTATTCTCTCAGAAGGAGCTTAATATGAGGCAGCGAAGGTGGTTGGAGTATTTGAAAGACTTCGACTTTTCGATCGAGTATCATCCTAGCAAAGGCAATGTTGTGGCCGATGCATTGAGCAGGAAACCGATAGCCAGACTGTCTAGTCTTATGTTACAAGAATGGCCCTCGACGGGGCCGACTGTGAGTAGCGCTTCTTGTTTGGGGCTAGTTTGTCTCTTCTGGAGCTCGTTCGGTGCTGCACCGTAGTGTGTGTTGCTGGTCGCGTCGTCCGTCTAGCCGAGTCTCGTAGTCGTCCCGCGTCACTTTCCTTTTTTTTGCGTTGCCGAAGTTGACTCAGCACCAATGTGGTGGACCGAATCAACCCGGTCCAAGGTTGTCCAGAGCATGGCGCTTTTGACAAGCATCGGTGCAGCCAGAGCTCGGGAGTTCAATGCCCGAGCTGGGGCCAACAGAGTGGCAACCCGGTGCCTAGCATTCACTTAGGCCGTCAAAGTTGTTGCCGGAGCTCGGGGTTCACGACCCATGTTGTGAACTAAGGATATCAGAGGGGCGGTGACGCGTGGCTTGACGCTCGTATTGGGTGTTGACGAGGCTGGTACCCGAGGTAGAAAGCCTGCACTGGGAGCTGATGAAGCTGGGCTCTGGGACTGGAAACCCAAATTGAATGCTTGACAACGCTAGGATCTAGGGCTAGAAGCCCATCTTGAGTGCTGGTGGTGCTGGGACCCAGGGCTGAATGCCAGTCTTAGGCATCGACGAAACTGGGACCCAGGGCTGGAGGCCCATTTTGGGTGTTGTTGTAGCTGGGCCTCGGGGCTGGTCACCCATTTTGGGCCTTGATGTAGCTAGAACCCAAGGTTGGACATCATTCTTGAATGTTGTCGGAGCTGGATCCCAGAGCAAGATACCCTTTTCGGCTGTTGGTGATGCCAGAGTTCTGGGACCCAAGGCGGGGCGCCCACCTTAGGTGTTGATGTAGCTGAGCCCCAGGGCTGGTAGCCCGTCTTGGGTGCTGCTGAAGCTAAGACCCAGGGTCAGGAGCCCATCTTGGGTGTTGCTAGAGCTGAGACCCAGGGTCGAGAGCCCATCTTGGGTGTTGCTGGAGCTGAGGCCCAAGGTCAGGAGCCCGTCTTGGGTGTTGCTGGAGCTGAGACCCAGGGCCGAGAGCCCGTCTTGGGTGTTGCTAGAGCTGAGACCCAGGGTTGGCAAGCCCATCTTGGGTGTTAAGGTAGGCCTTTCCCGACGAGGAAAACCTATGTTGGGAGTTGGCATTGCTGGATTGTAGGGGTAAAAGACCCCACCGTAGAGCTGGGAAGCAAGGGGTACAATGCGTAGAGTCTGCATCGGGGACTGACCTTGATGAGACCCGGGGCTGTGTGCCTGAGCCAGGTATTGGGGAGCCTCAAACTTGGGGTTGAAAGCCCGTATTGAGTGTTGGCTCGTTCGAGATTCAGGCTGAGAGACCCGAATAGCATGTCGGGAGGCCGTGCCCCCAGGGTAGGAGACTCGTGCTGGGGCAGGCTTGGCTGGGACTCAGAGTCGAGAGCTCGAGTGAGACATTGAGGAGCTGGGAACCCCGGGGTCAACGTCCGCAAGAGTCTCTATTGTTGGAGAAGCTTCCGGGCCAGCTGCCTGCATGGGCAGTCACCAGACTGGGCTACTCGTCAGCTATGGCAATGGCGACTGAGGATCAGGGTGAGCCAAAGGCTGAGGCAGCGTTGCCGAACACGATTGGCACTGCCAACCGTACGTGCCCGACGTGGATGGCGATGACTATCGGACCGTAGGTCACTATCGCCACCGATTTGTTGTTGCTGTTGCTGGTGCCGGTTGGTCACTTGACAACGACTGGTTGCATGTTGCATCTCGGACAAGGGGCCCTCCTCTTCCTCTCCGATAAGAAAATGAGAGGGCATTGCAGCGCACACTTGGGGGGTGTGACTCTTAGAAAATGAGGCGAGGTAGATCGGATACCTTGGAAATAGAATGCGGGTCTATGGGGAGGCTGAAAGTAGACCCTCTTTGATCCACAATCCACCACCGCTCCATGGGCCTCGAGCCAATTCATGCCCAAAATCACATCATAATCACGAAGGTGTAACGCATGAAGCCTGCCTGGCATGTTCTGCCCCTCAATCCACACTGTAACCTTCTCGAAGCAATACGGGGTAAGCATAAAATCGCCAGAAATTAATTCCACAGCCAAATCACACGACATCTGGGACACCGGGTCCTCGACACTCAGCGTAAAATCCTCCGATATAAACGAATGTGGCGCGCCCAAATCGAACAAAACTCGAGTTGTGCAACCCAAAATCATAACAGTACCTTCTACAAGCTGTGACGACTCTGCCTCTGCCCTGGTCATGCATGCAATCTTACCTTGAGACCTCTGCCTGCCGACACTCGCTGACCGTGGTAGTGGCGGATACTTCCCCTGCTACTGAAACTACTGCTACTGCTGAGGGTACTAGGGTGGCTGTCGTGGACTCTGAGGACAGTCACACACCATATGCCCTAGCTAGTCACATCTAAAACAAATCACTGGCGTCGTGCACTGTCTGCCTGGATGCGATTCGCCACACTGGGGATACGACCCTCGCGAACCACCAACTGACCCCTGACACTGATAAGGCATCGGTTGTTGAACACTGCCTGAAGATGCCTGCCTCTAATCTCTGCCCTCCTTACGCTTCTTACGAAAGTTCTTCCTGAAGAACCTCTTAACCTTGGAGCCAAAAGACGTAGATCCTGTCGCTGACGCCGCTGCTGCCGAAGCCCCTGAACTACCCGAAGAGGGCTGAAAGGTGCTATGCTGCAAGGTAGCCGTCTACTGGCTGTGGCCTGACTGGGACTGCCCCTGGCCAACCTATCCTCAGATCTTTTGCATATCTAGCTCCAATGATGCCGCTACACGGGAAGTCATCTCCAAATCAATGGCAGTGTTCGCTATCAGAAGGTGCCTCAGCTCCTGCCTCAAACCCTGGATAAACTGCTCGGTCTTCAGCTCCTCATTCTCCATGATATGGGGAGCATGACGTCCCAACTCCACAAATCGAGCCCTATACTACAACACTGACATGTCGCCCTGAACCAGCTCTAGAAACTGACGCATCTTCTGCGTACTGACATAGGATGGGCAGTAAGCATGCTCGAAGACCTTGACGAAGTCCTTCCACACAATCTACTGAAGTGGATGAGACTGAAAAGACGTCTTCCACTCCGAAGACCACCAAGCTCGAGCCGTACCCTACAACTGGTTGCAAGCTAACATCACCTTGTCCTCCTCGGCGTAGTTCATAGAACTAAACACTCTCTCCATCTCATCAAGCCAATCTCTAGCAACATTTGGGTTTGGCTGGCCGCCATACTAGGGTGGATAGAACTGCAAAAAGTCCCTCACTGCCTGGCCAGGCCCACCCCTGGACGACGAGCCCTCACCAACATCTCTGCCAAACTGTTGAGTCATGAACTGGAACATGCCCCGAATAAAATCTTCTACCTCGGGAGCTCTCGCTGCATCCCCTGCCTCAGTGGCAACTGGTGGCACTCTGCTCTGCTCCTCTTGCTCATCCTGAATCTCTGCCGACTGTCCCTATTGGGAGCGAGTCCTCCGCCTCGGCGCCATACTCTCCCTGATGCAAAAGACAGAAGACATGGGAAACGGTGAGGTGAATAAAACATACGGTGCCCTAAGCCAGTGCCGACTGTACATCATCATTGTGGACTAGACAGACTAGATAGAAAGCACACACGACTCGATTGTCGTGCACGCTCATCTAGACATGACCACATGCACAACTAAAACGTCGTGCGCATGACACAACACTACACTAACCTCGGGCAAAGCCATAAGGGGGCTGACCCGGAAAGGTCACGACGCTCGAGAAACACGAGAGTCACGCGGAAGTCACGTGTCACGTGTCTGAAGTACTCCCCTTACTAGAAGAACAGCCAGCTGTGTCCACTAACGCCTTATACTGTGCCTACAAGTATCTCGTCTACGTTGTGGCCCAACAGGCATGACAGAGACTAAGACACTCTAAGAACCAGAACAGAACTATAGTCACAAGTAACTAGACAGGGTGGTGCCCATCGGCGTCAGTCTAAGCCCCTGACCACGTGTGCACACACTGGCTCATCGCCCTGAGTTAGGCCTCTATCCAGTTTTCTCCCCCAGCAGATGCTACCGCAAAGCGAGGGAGCCCAGGGAAACTAGCTTAAAAACCGTAAACCGGGAAGTGCCCCGCTACAAGAGCCGACACATTGTAACCTGTCGAAAGGCTATGACTAGTGGAGGATCACGAGACATAGACTCTAAAATGCGAGTTCCGGAGTATAGACAGGCTAATCATGCACTGTCACCCATACAACCAAGCACCACTGGCAGCACTAGAAACTGTTGACAGACTCAGGACAAGACAACTAGACCTAAAGCTACAACGATCCTTGAGTTTCACGACTCGGAGTCAAGATCGTCGTACAAGCGGAACAAGCCGCCAATCGATCTAATCCTAAGCCAGAGAAAATGACTCACCGTAGAAAATGACTCACGGAGACCTGAGGGAAACACCGAGACCCTCAGCACACCTGGATGCGTAGAACGAGGTAAGACAACATCTCCCTGCATCCAGAACCATGTCTCGAACTGTACAGAACTGTCGAGACACACACAAGGTCACCTGTCAACCACTGGATCACACCGTGTTGACCAAAACCAGACACGACACACACACAGACATAGACACAGAACAGAACAACGGCCATCACGACCAATAACAAGGCTGTAACGCACCACCAGAGGCGCGTTACCTGCTCTGACGCACCAGGGTAGGGGCATCCGGGCAACCAGACCACAACACAAATAAAAGGGCATGTAACGGACCTATATAGGCACTTTACACCCGCCTAACGCACCAGAACAGGTGCGCCTGGGCCAACAGACCCAAAACCACTAACACGGACCATGTAACACACCAGGATAGGGGCTTTACACAATGCGACACACAAGGGGAGGTCCGTCAGGGCTAACCGACTGACCCGATCTTCAAGGCAGACACGGTCGTCGAGGGACTGACAGCCACAGTCCTTGGAAACCACAGCTCGTAACGCACCATCATAGGCGCGTCACTGTATGTGACGGTCCTCTGCTGGTCCGTCACACCAAGAGCGTAACGCACCACCCTAGGCGCGTTACAGCCATGTGACGGTCCTATACTGGTCCGTCACACCAACCCTGCCTCGAAGAATGCAAAATGACCAACGACTATGGTGGTCTATCGTGGGACCGTCACACAGTGTGACGGTCACTGGAATGACTATTATACAAAATCGGCGAGTAAAATAGGGGAACGACTGAATCGGACCGTTCCACGCCCCATTCACGCCGAAGCGCAGGGGAAACAAAGCCACACGACGATACAACACTCCCAGGGTCTAAAAACACCGCATGTACGCATTAAAATGCGGGATCGGGGCGATTCCGACGAATCGACCCTAAATGAGTCACTGGGGCGGCAAGCCGATCAGTCCAGTATTATACAGAATACCAAAAAATAATCTAAAAATCAACAAAAATAGGTAAAATTCACAAAATAAAAATTTAGATCCGAACCACTAAGGATCCGCTAAGGACACGGGCCTTACACCCAGTCACGTACCTGAGGGTCCCAAGGTAGAGGACCCCACCAGCCCCACCGTGCAAGTAGAGACCACGATTGGCAAAGGAGGGAGGGATGTCCCTGCCAATAGTTGTGGCAGAGATCTAGACACGCCCCCGGCAGCAGACGCGACTAGGCTACCTACTGCTCCCAGCTCGCCCTTGAAAGAAGGCAGAGCCACCGACGAGTCAGTGCTAACCAGCTCCTAGATCATCTCCAGGGTAGCAGCTAGGTCCTCACCTAGCAAACGAAACCACAAATGCAATCAATAACTCTAGCATGTCAAGCGTCCAAAAAATAGAGGGCAACTCCCTTTATAGCAATTTGACACTTACTCGAGCCGTCTCGGGTCGCTGACGGCTCCTACTCCTCGATTGGGAGGGGTACCTGACCTTGCGCCTCTGGATGGGCCGTGTCCCCCGGCACCCCTGCCATCTCTGCATGAAACAAGTGGCTTCGTCAGTCCCCAGAAGCAAGCACAAGCCATAACCAGAACATGTCCAGTCCCATAGGTCCCTACCTGGTCGGACATTCTCAGAGGCTTTCCATGACTCAAAGTCAGGGAACGTCTCGACATTGTGGCAGGCCTCATCCATCACGTGAAGGAATGCCTCCATGTCGATCTCACCCTTGACCCCGTCGTCGGGCAAAGGATCGACCTCCGGGGGTGGCAAGAAAGCCACCTCCGCCCCAATTTCTAGCAGAGCTACAAGAAACCAGTCAAACAGTGCAGGGTTAGTCAACTATAATGGCTAAACCAGCAAGAGGAAAAAGACAAACTTGGTGCTTAATTAGAGCTGGTTCCACCTCTATATGTTCATCAGTCCCGAGTCCTTGAGAGGACTCACCAGCCCCCACCGCTCCGGTGTCTACTCGAGGGTGCTTCCACCTAGGCTAAAGACTCCCGTTTTCACTCCCAGATGATGCCTCTATAGAGGGATGACCTTCCTCCGCTGTGGAACCTACTAAAGAAATACAACAACACACAACACCTCAGTCATCTATATAAAAAGATTACAAGGCTGAGGTAACATACTAAAAAAAAAGGGGTGTCTCACCTGAGGCCACAAAGGGAGTCGACAGCAAAGGAACCTGCTACTCCGACTTCAACCCTAGCACTCAGGCAACCTTCGCAATTGCCTCCCTGATATCTCTCAAAGTGTAAGCACACTCGATATGGGAGACAAACTCCACCAGTCCAACTAACCCTATTGCCTGGCCAATATGGCGTCTCCAGTCATCGACAGCCGTGTCAGCAAAGCTCCCTTCTGGGAGCACCCAGTCCAAGGAACCCTTCTTTCGAAAGTCACAGTAGGCTTGGAACTGGGTCCACTAAGTATTCAGCGCCCTCGACCGAGATGCCCCAACTCCAGCTCTTGCAGGTGCCACCTGCACCGACCTCAAGGGCTTGAGGGCCCTGCTGCAACCTCGACGAGCTGACGAAGAAGCCCGACTGCCCCGGGGCCACTGTTGTGCCGACAGCTCCACCTCCCGACAGATCCGAGAGAAGCGGTGCAAGACCCGTGGATTAACGGATCCTTACTGGTTCCGATCTAGCACTTATTCCGTGAATTTCGACTATTTTTATGGATTTTATGGGTATTTTCTGGCATTTAATCCATTTAGTTAAAGTATTTCCAAACGGGACACTCAAAGAAGATTTGGGATCAATTCAATGTTGTAGTTCATCAAGTCAACGTTGCGTTTCAGCAATCATCTCTTGGATGGGGAGAGATCGAGAAGGATGCAAGCCAGCCTGAGCAAGAGAGTGTGAATTTAGACCAGGATTATGATAATGGGTCGGATAAGGGGATCCGAACTGAGAAGAATAAGGAAGGCCCATTCCGGGAGTGGAAGGATATGCAAGCCTAGAAGGATCATGAGCATGAGGAGGAATCAGGCTAGTAGCAACATGGGTGGATGATGGAGGCCCATTAAAGTAGGATGGCTCATTAAGAAAAGAAGTACCTTGAAGGGAATAAGGCCCATTAGGAGAAGAAGACCCATTAAGAGGATGAGGCCCATCATCAACGTAAGAGGGCCCATTAAGAGAAGAATGAGGCCCAAAAGAAGAAAGCCCACTAAAGGATGGAGGCCTATTAAGAGGATGAGGTCCACTATGAAAAGGAGGCCCATTAAGGTGATTTACAATAAATTTTTGGGCCTGGGCCGGGTCCATTCGACGAACATGAGATGAAATGTGGGTCATAAGATTAGCTTGCCCCTCACACGGGTGAGGGAAGCCACTGGAAGCTGGGCCCGCATGGAAAGAGGATTCTGCTTGGGAATAGGAAGAAGATTGGGAAGAAGAATGATACAAGGGGTTGGAATAATGCTCTATGAAAACAAATGGAGACTTAATACAAAATATCAAGGAGAATACAAGTGGGGAAGCAAGGGCTTAATGGGCTCGAGGACAAGAGGGGGCTGACCCACTAATGCAATGACCGAGGGAGAACGGACCTACGTTTTAAATACATGTAACCACAAGATTGAGATATGCTTCCACAAACACACAATATTTGTTATCATCAAAATCAGGGTCAAAAATAATGCAAGAATACCATACCCAACAGCGTCCAGATCTGAAGGCGCTGCTATTGCTCTTCACCATCTGTTGGTTTAGGCGCGCATCTCTTCAAGGGGCTGGCGACTTCCACTCATGGTCTATTCGTTCCATAGCACCCTTCCATAGAATCTCTGAGTTGTGTTGAAGATAAAGGGAGAAAATCTTGTTAGCATATTTCCTTATCTTCATTTGAGCATAGATCAATATTTGGGGGTTTATTATATATCTTCTCTTCTAATCAAACTTGATATACTACTCTATGTGTGGGCAGAGTTACATCTCCGCGTGTGTTGGATTTTATTGAGGGGAAAGCTTCCCCGAGTCTGGTTGTGGTAGACGGAGTTGTGTCTCCGTGTGGTTTTAGTGTCTGGGGTGTGATCCCCGACTGTGTGTGTGTGTGTTGCAGTGGCAGCGTTTTGGGGCTTGTCCACGTGTGGTTATTACGGTAGAAGCAGTGTGTGTGTGATTGGGGTTCATCCCCGTGTTGCTATGAAAGTAGTGTGTAGTGAAGCCTCACCGGGTTCGGTGAGGGGTGGACGTAGGGAGCCGGTCGTGGTGCCGAACCACTTAAAAATCTCTGTGTTGCATGTGGATTCCCTATGTGATTGTCCATCTCTTCTATCTCCAATCACAGGTCAATTTGTAGATTTTTATTCACGACACCTCCACACCTTGCTACCTCCATTATTTGTATTTGGGCATAAATTTATCTATTGTTTGCTCTGTTAATTCGAGTGAGATCGGAAAGCTTGAGTGAACTCTTTTAATCTCACATCTGTTTAGAGTAATTAACATTGTTAGTTTTAATTCCGTTGTAATTAGTTGGAGTTGTTTTTAAAATCCACCATCTCGAGCGATCATTGGGCTTTCACTTTTGCTTTCTCCATGCCATTCCTTCTCCATTCATTTGCTTACCTGTCATGAACAAAGCATCACGTATGTCAGTCACATGAGAGTGGAAAATAATAATGACTTATAGTGTTAGCCATTATCAAAACCATGAGATACAAATAACCACAGGGGCACAACAATTGCTTCCTCTCCTCGGGTCATGATTCAATCACACCCTCCATCATATCCCACTCTCGATGCAAGCTCAACGCCATCAATTTACGGCTTAGAGCATACACCACTACATTAGCCTTGCATGGATGGTACTGTAAGGCGAAGACATACTCTTTCAATAGCTCGACCTACCTCCTTTGCCTCAAATTGAGTTCCTTTTGAGTGAATATGTACTTGAGACTCTGATGGTCAGTGAAGACCTCAAATCGAACCCCATATAGATAGTGCCTCCAGATGCACAAAGCGTGGACCACTGCTGCCATTTCCAAGTCATGAGTGGAGTAGTTCTTCTCATGGCCCTTCAACTGTCTCGAGGCATAGGCGATCACTCGGCCATTTTGCATTAATACACAACCGAGGCCGATCCTAGAGGCATCTGTATATACCATGAAGCCATCATTCCCCTGCGGGAGTGCCAGCACTAGGGCAGTCAACCTATCATTGAGCTTCTGAAAACTATCTTCACACTCTTCTGTTCAGATGAATTTCACTCCTTTCTTGGTCAACTTGGTCATGGGAGCTGCAATGATGGAGAAGCCTTCAATGAACCGGCGGTAGTATCCAGCCCGACCAAGGAAGCTTCTAATCTCCATGACTGTCTTCGGTGCTTCCCACTTTGTTACTACTTCAACCTTACTAGGGTCCACTGATATGCCATTCCTGGATATATCATGTCTGAGAAACATAACTTGATCTAGTCATAATTCACACTTGCTAAATTTGGCGAAGAATATGTTTTCCCTGAGGGTCTGTAGAACCACTCTCAAGTGCTGCCGATGTTCCTCCTGACTGGCAGATTATATCCGGATGTCGTCTATAAAGATCACGACAAACTGATCTAGAAAAGGGTGAAATATCTGATTCATCTGCTCCATGAACACATCCGGAGCATTGGCCAACCCGAATGGTACTACTAGGAACTCGTAGTGACCATACTGAGTCCTAAAGGCCGTCTTCGACACACCTTCGGGCTTGATTCTGATCTAGTGATAACCTATCCTCAGATCAATCTTGGAGAAGACCTTGGCAGATGACAATTGGTCAAATAACTCTTCTATCCTCGGTAGGGGGTACTTGTTCTTTATGGTGGCCTGGTTGAGCTTGCGGTAATCAATGCACAGCCGTATGGTCCCATTCTTCTTCCGCACGAAACAAACTGGTGCTCCCCACTGAGACACACTGGGCCTGATGAAGCCTTTGCCTAGCAATTCTTGTAATTGCTTCCTGAGTTTGGCAAGTTCAATCGGAGCCATCTGGTATGGTGGAACGGAGATGGGTGCGGTGCCTGGCACTAGCTCAATAGAGAAGTCCGCCTCCAGAGCTAGTGGTAGTCCTGGTAGATCTTCGGGAAATACATCAGGAAATTCTCGGACTACATCTAAGTCATCCAAAATCTTGACAGAGCCTTCTTCAAGCACCACACTAGCCAAGAAATAGTCACATCCTCTTCTGATTAGCTTGGATGCCTGGATGGCTGATACCATCATTCTCCTGGATTTGTCCTTAGGGTATTGAAAGAAGAATGTCTCCTACCTCGGCTTCTAAAAAATTACTCTCTTCCGACGGCAATCCAAATTTAACAATTACAACCTAGAGTCAAGTCCAAAGAAAAGACAACAAGTGCCAAGTACAGTCGACAGAAAAGAAAAGACGTACCGAGAAGTCGGGGGAAGCCCGACGAAGGTACCAGCTGGCCACAACTAGACGCTATGAGCACGCGCCCCAGGTACACACGAAAGTCGAACGAATAACCACCACCTGTAAAGCAGGGGTGAGCCTCATGTCACTGGCTCAGTAGGGGTCACACGGATCCCCACCGAGAAAAATACGCAGTAACACGCTAAAACAGCAAGCAACAGTAGGTAAACAACAGGCAGTAGTAAAGCGGGAAAGCTAAACTACAAAGCTGTAAAAGAAGTAGAACAGGAAGCAGGGGTAGAGAACAAGCTAAGGAAGAGGGGGAGGAAGAAGCCGTGCCAGACAATGGCTACCAAACTAACCTCGGTACCCCAAACTACTCCAATCAAGGGCAGGAGAGCGACTCAGAGCTGACAGTGTCAGGAGTTGCCGAACTGCCGACGCAAGGAACCTGTAAAACAGACAAAAGAAACCTAGGAAAAGACTAGACAGACGACCGACACAGATGACGGACGACACGACTAGGACGTTGTGCATACTGCCACATACACAACCTGAACGTCGTGCAAGTGACAGACACTGACCCTGAGTACGGCCACAAAAGGCTAACCCAGAAGGTCACGACGCACGAGGAACGTAAAGCGAACCACGAAGGGTCACGTGTCACGTGACTGGAGTGCCCCACACTAGAAGAACAACCAGCTGCGTCCACTGACATCTTATGCTGCGCCTACTAGCGTCTCGTCTACGATACCTACAGATGGGTAGAGACTAAGACATTGTCAAAACCAGAACAGTAACCAATTCGCGAGTGACTAGATAGGGGAATGCCCATCGGCATCAGTCCAAAGCCCCTGACCACATGTGCACACACTGACTTTTTCCTAAGCCAGGCCTCTAGCTAGTTTTCTCCCCCGTAGGATGCAACGACAACTGCGGGAGCCAATGGAGACTAGCTTAAAAACCATGAACCGGAAGTGCCCCACTGTAAAAGCCTACACGTCGAAGCGTGCTATAAGGCTACGACTAGTGAAGGCTCACAAGACACAGACTCCAAAACACAAGTGCCGAAGTACAAATAGGCAAGAGTGCCCTGTAGCACGTACTTCGAAACACTGAAGGCAGCGCAGGAGACTGCCAACAGACTCAGGACATGGCTGTTAGACCTACAACTACAACGGTCCCTGAGTCCTGCGACTCTGAGTCAGGATCATCGCATAGAGCAGAACAAGCCGCCAATCGATCTAATCCAAAGCTAGGAAAAATGACGCTCCGAGAGAAAATGACACACGGAGACCTAAGGGGGCATCAAGAACCCTCAACTAACTTGGATACGTAAATCGAGGTAGAACGGTACCTCGAGACATCTAGAACCAATGTCTCGAATTGGACGAGGCCACCGAGACACAACAAGGCTTCCTATCAACCAGTAGGTAACCCCGGGTCGACTAGAACCAGACACCACACTGACACACTAACACATCCACCGCCACAACAACACAAACAAATAGAACCAACAGGGACAAAAGTAGCTGGAGATGACAACACTCTGGGCAAAGCAACTTGTCAGTCAACTGCTAGGCGAAAACCCAACAGTCAAGAGATAGCCGCTATGCAATCAGAGATGTGGACAATGGTAGTTTCTAGATTGAGTCGTTAGGGTACTGTCGTAGTCTAGGAAAAGACCACAACCAGTCACCTAAACCGACCGATCCAGAAGGAGGGCGCCCTATTCAAAATGGTCAAATGTTGACCGCTTACTACATGCACCAACCTTGTTTGCCTAGAATTAGATATATGCACTGACCTTGGTCTGTGCACTACAGTGATATGCACCGACCTCATTTTCCTAGAATTAGATATATGCACTGACCTTAGTCTGTGCGCTACAGTGATATGCACCAACCTCGCTTGCCCAGAATTAGGTATATACACTGACCTTGGTCTGTGTGCTACAGTGATATGCACCGACCTTGTTTGCCCATAATTAGATATATGCACTGACCTTGGTCTGTGTGCTACAGTGATATGCACCGATCTTGTTTGCCTAGATTTAGATATATGCACTGACCTTGGTCTGTGTGCTATAGTGACGTGCACCGACCTTGGCTTGCATGTGAACTAACCTTGTAGCATGTTAGCATTGTATGTGCACAGACTTGTATAGTAACCTGCACGGAATTGTATAGTAACCTGCACCGACCTTCCCCCTTTGCCAACTAAACCTGCATCGACCTTGTAGCATGCTAGTATTGTATGTGCACGGACTTGTACAGTAACTTGCACCGATCTTCCCCCTTTGCCAACTAAACCTGCACTGACCTTGTTGCATGTTAGTATTGAATGTGCACGGACTTGTACAGTAACTTGCACTTACCTTGCCCCTTTGCCAACTAAACCTGCACCAACCTTGTAGCGTGTGAGTATTGAATGTGCATGGACTTATATAGTGACCTGCATCGACCTTGACCCTTTGCTAACTAAACCTGCACCGACCTTATGACCATGAAACCAAAAGTGCACCGACCTTGGTCTGGTGCTACAGTGATGTGCACCGACCTTGGCTTGCATGTGCACCGACCTTATAACCTTGAAACCAAAAGTGCACCATCCTTGGTCTGTGTGCTACAGTGATGTGCGCCGACCTTGGCTTGCATGTGCACCGACCTTGTAGCGTGCCAGTCTTGGATGTGCACCGACCTTGGTCTATGTGCTACAGTTATGCGCACTGACCTTGGCTTGCATGTGCACCGACCTTGGTCTGGTGTCTACAGTAATATGCACCGACCTTAGTCTCGTATGAACAGTAATATGCACTGACCTTAGTTTGAGTCTGTGCAAGATAGCATGGACCATAGTTCGAGTCTGTGCAAACTAGCATGGACCGTAGTCTGAGTCTATGCAACCTAGCACGGACCTTAGTTTGAGTCTGTGCAAACTAGCATGGACCTTAGTCTGAGACTGTGCAAACAAGCATGGACCTTAGTTCGCGTTTATGCAAACTAGCATGGACCGTAGTTCACGTCTGTGCAAACTAGCATGGACCTTAGTTCGAGTCTGTGCAAACTAGCATGGACCTTAGTTCGCGTCTGTGCAAACTAGCATGGGCCTTAGTTCACATCTGTTCAAACTAGCATAGACCTTAGTTCATGTCTGTGCAAACTAGCATGGACTTTGGTTCACGTCTGTGCAAACTAGCATGGATCTTAGTTCACATCTGTGCAAGCTAGCATGGGCCTTAGTTCGTGTCTGTGCAAACTAGCATAGACCTTAGTTCGTGTCTGTGCATACTAGCATGGACCTTAGTTCGCGTCTGTGCAAACTAGCATGGACCTTAGTTCGCATCTATGCAAACTATCATGGACCTTAGTTTTTTTTTTAACTCCGATCAATACCTGAAGGACGGGGCAAGAGGGAGCGAGCAACCCTCAGAAGAGGGAGGGAGCACTCCACCCCCGACTGCCAGACAGGGAGACTTTTCCATTAATAAGGCAAAAAGTTACATAAGTTGATTAAGGACGGAGCGAGGGGCAGCCGATCTTATCCAGATGGTATGGCCCTTTGACAACAGAGGGTACCTCCTCCCAGGAAGACCAAAAGCAAATAGATGATAGGAAACAACCATACCCAGCCAACATATCTGCCACCTGGTTCCCCTCCCGATATACAAGGATAATAGAAGCATGGACGGACCTGGCTAGATTCGCCACCTGACCCATGACAATAGTTAGCCGCCAAGGGCAATTGAACATGCAGCAAGCAATCTGGGCAAGCACAAGAGAGTTGGTCTCGACCAAAATGGAGTGGATGCCACGATCCCTATAGCAGAGTAGGCCATCCCGAAGGGCAAGTGCTTCGGCTTCCAAGCTGGAGAGGACAAGTGGGTATGCAGCCGCAAAAGCGAAGACAAGGAGGACACGAGAGTCGCGAAGAGCACCACCACCCCTAGCGAGTCCCATACCCCGTTCGAAGGCGCCATCAACATTTAGCTTTAACTGCCCAGATGGGGGAGGGAACCATCTAATGATCCGTGGAGGAGAGGGCTGCTGCTCCAAGAGAATGATGCCCCAAGAAGCAAGTAACTGACGGTAGGAGGAGCAGAGGCTAGCATGGACCTTAGTTCGCATCTGTGCAAACTAGCATGGACCTTAGCTTGAGTCTGTGCAAACTAGCATCGACCCTAGTTATGCATTTTCTACCTGAAAAGTAAAACACTTCCTGACTTTGACTAGGTGACACCTATGACCAGCAGCATTTACTTTGACCAATAGCATTAACTTTGACCAATAGTGTTGACTTTGACCAAGTGTCACTTATCTTCACATCGATTGCAGGGCTGACTTTGAACAGTAGCATTGACTTTGACCAATAGTTGTGTTATGACTTTTTGCCATCTCCTTAACCCTGATTTGCCTGTGTGTCATGCATTTTAAGCAGATGGTCATAATTCATCATTTACACTCGAGATGTCCTTGAACTCTATTCCTGAAAATCTACCTTATGTTCCTTCAATGGGTAAACTTCTTGAAATTTTATATTGGCTATATAAACGAGAGTGGATGTCTAAAAGTATACATGAAATGCTGTGCATATAGGACACGATCTAGTCCTGGGAGGAGCACCCGAAGGTACTTGTGCCCATGAGAGTTTATTGACCACGGCGTTTGGCATTGCATCGAAGTACTTGCTTGACTTGAGACATTCCCACTCACTCTCTCGTGACTTGCTTTACATGAATTGTTTAGCCCGAAAAAGGACAATTACTTACTTGAATGAATTGAATGAAATAGCCAATTCTATTGTATTACTTGAATACATGAGCTTGATATACATGAGCTTGACATACTTGCTTGAATTGCTCGAATGATAAGTTCTTGAAATTACTTGCTTGAGTATGTTCTTGAATACGTTATCCTTGGAAATACTTGTGAAATTACTTACGAATTACTTGTAAATTTCTTATTGATACATATCCTTGAAATTCATGTGACACTCTTTACACTTCTTGATACTCTTGCTTGATTCTACATGCATCATTATACTACATGAACTTGTAATTAACTTAAAGATTGTTAGAACTTGAGATATAATTCTTACTGAGCGATTCACTCATAAAGTTACAATTCTAACATTTTCAGGGGACTTGGATAGCGACCACCACCCGGATGGGACTGACATCGAGTGATGAGTGCTAGAGTCATAACTGGATGTACTGTCAGTTAGACTCAGTCCTTTGGATTTTAAGACCTTTGTCATGTATTCCCAATTAATTAAGGCTTGTAACCTGTGATACAATTTCAGTCATTTTAGTCAATTATGATTAAGTTGGTTTGAATTATGTCAAAAATTAGTTTGGAATATTGTCATCTTGGACTATGGTTTATGTTTAAATTTTAAATTAGCAAATGAATTATCGAGCAGAATGCACGCTCTGATTTTACGTGAATGGCACGATTGATATAGAAGCGTCACGCACTGGATATCTTCCGCGCTTGGGACGTGACAAATCGTGACGGTGTGAGATAAATCTTTGGTGTCACCAAGAGGTATTGTCCTCAGAGCGGAGGTGAAATTTTATCCTTATAAAAAAATCCTCTTGAGTTAAGAGATGAAGATCTACCTTATAAGTACTTGGTTACTTTCTCAACATCTAATGTGAGATAAATCTTGCGACCCTATGTCCCACTACATTAGCCCCCTTGAGAAGGTAAGCGAGTGTAAACTCAAGGGACAATATCTCAAAGGAGTCATCCCAAATTTGTATGTCTTTATTGACGTCGTTTTTTAGAACTATATCCCAATAAACACAAAACTCACTTGTATTGGGGGGCTAGTGTAGAGACATAAGAAGGAGACTCGAAAGATCTCATATTAAAAACTATAATGATGAACATGTGTTTATAAATAAGACCTATTTTTTAGAATTATTTTACCAGTTAAAAAGAGCAAAACACTAGTCGACCCTAGATTTTTTTAATAAAAAATAATTTCTCAGATAATTATGGGTGCCAGGCACAGAGTATGATCTGTTAAAACATCTGGATAGAATGCCGGCTCGGATCTCAATTTTGGAGCTTATTAAAAGATCCGCTGTACATCAGAGAGCTCTAAGGAAATATCTTGAAAGAGTGATGGTAAATGAAGACATAGCAGCGGAGCAGATCACTACAGTCCTAGCTCCGGTTAGTAGTCAGCCGGTAATCACTTTTTATGAACATGAACTAGCTCCGCAGCCGGCCAGAAAATATGCCTTGTGCATTACAGTAGACATCAACAAAGTGCCGGTCAAACAATGCTTGGTAGACACCGGTGCTTCAATTAATGTTTTGCCCCCAAGCACCTTAAAGATGTGTGGCATTCCAGAGAGCCAAATTCAGCCATCTACCATTACAGTCACTGCCTACGATAATACCAAGAAGCCGCCTCTGGGCATGATAACTTTAAAAGTGAGATTAGGTCCTGTCACTATTATAGCAGATTTTCACATTCTTGACATGGACCCAACATTCAACGACATTCTGGGACGGCCTTATATTCAAGAGCTAGATGTTGTGCCCTCCACAAACCACCAATGCATCAAATTCCCACACAAGGGGCGCATCATCAAAGTCACTAGCATGCCGATTTTGCCAGTTGAAGATATACATTCGGTAACTTCAGTCCCCTCCATATGGCCGGCTGATAGGCCATTACTGTCAGTTTTTGATGTTGCCGATCTGCAGTAAAGTTTGGAAAAGGTTGCTCCATCCACTCCTCCAGCTGTTCAAATACCACTGCAAACATCTAAAGGCAAGAAGAAGAAGAGTTTGATAAACACACCTGGATGGAGTATTCTGATGAAGATGGGCTACCAGTCAGGCAAAGGACTGGGCATCAACTTGCAGGGCAGGACCAAGCCCATTAAAAATTTCAAGATGATCCCACGAGGCGGCTTGGGATACAAGGGGCCGAAAGAAGAAGAAACAGATGACAAGCCATGGGCGGCCATGACTTCCACTCTTAAGACTAGTAGGAAGCTGCTCACGTGAACATTATATTCTCATTTTGTGAAAGGGCCGATCCAGCAACAAGAGCCCGAGCAGACTACAATCCTCACTTCTATGTTAGACTATCAAGATGTCCATGCCAGATAGTTTGCTCGGCACCTGGCCCCGCTTGTCACATATAAAGTCCTGGAATCGCTAAGGCCACTCAAAAGAAGAAAAATAGATGATCCAGAATGCGAGTGATATAGGTGGTTTGACATGGATGACATTGCAATATCCTTGTGCCGTCTATTTATGCCTACAGATCTGGAATGGCCACCACTCATCCATGAGCTAATTGAAAAGCCGACTGTTATCTCTGACAAGAGGCAAATGTTAAGTGACTTCACCGACACGAGAGAGCCGGATGTGCCTTATGAAGAGGGGTTTACTATAGACCGACTATGGGCCGGCTTGTTCTCTCTCAAATCCATCCATCCATCACTCATTATCCAACTGTTTGATAACAAATTCACCCCTTGCATTCCTAGGCCACCCGCGGTCTTGATTTCTTTCTCTTCTGATTGGCTGAAAAGCCCCACGCTTTCCTCCTTGCTCCTCGAGCAATTTTCCCATCTTTCTATCACTCAACCCGGCAACCATGCCCTTATCAATTCTTTCTCTAAGCTTTCTATTTTAACACCTCCCACTACTCCTCCTTCCCATTGTCTATTCTTAGAAAATGAAAATGAAAAAAAATGCCATTTTTCAAAATTTTGAATCCTCCATCTCCATTGAAGAGACCTCCTATTTTCTTCCTGAGTTTTTCTTTTTCATTCTTCTTCTTCTTCCTCCTTCTTCTTCCTCCCGTGACCGCGCCCCTCTCTCCCTCTCTCTCGTTCGATCGCACAGCGGGCTCCCACTGGCTGCAGACGGCGTGGGGCGATGGCGTGGCAACGACGGTGAGGCTGTCGTGGCGGCGTAAAGATCGTGAGATTTCATGGAGGAATGAGGGCTTCTAAAAGCGTTCTTCATGATTTCGACATCGATTCGGCAGAGCATTCACTCCATTGAGGTAAGGTGACGTTCCCTATCTCCCCGCATTCCATTTTCGTGGTTTGTCGGCCGAGGCGAGACTGTGAGATGGGGTTTTCATGTCGGGAAGAGTTTTCCATGATTTGGGGAGAGTTCGCCTGATCTATGGTTTTAGGCCGTGATTCAGCGTTTTGATGGCTTAGATGAATGCTAGGGGCCCCAAGGGAGCTTCCCCCTTAATTTCCCCCTCTCCTATGGAGGTATGGGGGCGTGGTTGGCATTTTTTGATTTCATTCACCGCTTCGTCGCCAAGACAATATAGGGGTCGTCCCATAGGCCGTTATGGGCATAACGTGCCCTGGTAGGGGCGTTATGCTTCGCATGATTTGAGTCTAGTCTTCGTGGGTTTAACGGTCCCTCGACTGACCACCATGTTAGACATGATGCACCGGTGCTGGTGCGTTATGAGTTTTCGATCGTTGATTTTTGACCATTGCGGGGTCCTAGTCACATAACGTGCCTAGGGAGGCCTGTTATGTACTATAGTGACCCAGGGAAGGTGCGTTATGCCTAACGCCCTTACCTTCCCCTTAACGCGCCAGAGCTAGTCCGTTAAGGCCTATAACGCCCCTAGAGGAGTGCATTATAGTCTGTTTTACTCTGTGACATAACGCACCATGTCTGGTCTGTTATGTACATAACGTCCCTAGAGGAGTACGTTATGTTAGCTTTCGTGGCTTGGGGCTTAACGCACCTCTATTGGTCCATTAAGCACTATAACGCCCCTGGGCAGGTGCGTTATAGTCTTTTTTCTATTGGGAGTGTCGGACGGTTAGGTTGGACCGTCCATTCTCCCTCGTACGACTGTGAGTTAGCCGTGCATCCGTGAGTGGCCAATGATAGACCGTTCATCATCTAAGGCCTAGTTGGTGATTTTTCGTATCGATTCGAGTCCCGGGTGAGCGAACTTCAATCCACAAGCTGACCCATGGTCTGACTGATGCTGGACATCATGTGGGGACCCAATGTGGGGTGCCGTGAGGGGCCCCGGGATGTGGCATTTTCGGCATACGTCACCATGAGTCGGTGTTGTACGAGGAGCGATCGTTGTACTCGTTTACTTTCGGAGTCAATTTTCATGACTTGAGAGTCTAACTTCTAGTGACCTATCCACTAGTCGTAGCATCCTGCGCATGTGGGTGTGGACCCACCTAGGAGTGGTGGAGAGCTTGACCTGAGTTAGATGGTGTTTAGGCTGGTCTCCATGGGCCCCTTGCCTTTGCCACTTGAGTCTGGTGGGAGGGAAAACCAGTTAGAGGACCCGACCTAGAGCAGATGGTCTGTGTGTGTACACGTAGTTGGGGGCTTAGGACATGCGTCGACGAGCGTGGCCCCAGCTAGTCATTGTCTTGGTACTTGTGCATATCTGAGTCTCGCGCCCGGGGCGCTGTAGCTAGACACTTGTGACGCAGTGTAAGACGTCAGGGGACGCATCTGGTCGTTCTTCTAGTGGGTAGTGCTCCTATCTCCTGGTAGTTTCAGACTCGAGGTTGCTAGACCGAGGTTCAGTAGTGCCCGCTTGAGTGAATCCATCATTCGGTTCGCGCTTGCAATCCTAGGTCCAAGGTCCATTGGTCTTATGGTTGCCACCCCCATATTGGTATTACATCAAATCTTCGAGGGAATGACCCAGCATGCGGTGATATGGGTAGTAGTTGGGATCGTCGATTTTCTGGGCTTCATCCAGCTTGCAGACTTCAGGTACTTCGACGATCCTCTAGGCCATACAGAGGTCAAAGAGCATCTTCGTTTGTTCCTTCTTGAAGGAGAAGGGCGTCTTCATACGCTCTGAGAAGGAGGAAGCAGCCGACTTATCAGCTAGCCTTTTGTCAGAATCTTTCGTCCCGGCTCCCTTGCTGGCTTTAGTGGCGGGGATGAATTCAATGATGTTCACCTCCTTGCCAGACTGGTGTTCCCGTGTCTGCTTACCCTTTGCTGAAGCGCAACTCAGGTTATCAGCAAAGAACATCTCTATCTCGACGACTGCCGAATTGAGCTGGTCGAAGCCCTTGACGTTGGTGCCAAGAAGCTTTTCGCTGACCTCAACTGTCAAGCCTCGACAACAGATGGTGATGGCATCCTCCTGGACTAGCGGGTTGATGCACCTCATACTGAGGTCTCGCCATGTCTTGATGAAGTTGAGGGTACTCTTGCCCTTCTTCTGTCGGAGGGAGCAGAGCTCGGCTAAAGAGACCTTTCGCTCGGCCATTTGGAAACGGTCAAGGAACTTCTTCTGGAGATCCACACAGTCAATGATAGAATTGGGCTTCAGGCGGGCATACCATTGGAAGCCTGTTCCCGTAAGCGAGGTGGCAAAGTAGCGAAGGAGATAAGACTCATCCAACGCGAGTTCACCCATGGCCGTAATGTAGTAGGCCAAGTGTTCATGTGGAGACCCGTGACCATTGAATTTATGCAACTTTGGTGACTTGGCGTACTTCGGGGGAAGTTTCTTGAGCTGATGGTGGATCGGATAGGGGACACTGTAGATATCTACGGTCGCAACCCCTTCTCCAAACTGGGCGAGCTTGGTCTCAACGATCCGCTCGATCATCAGGCGCTGTGCCATGAGATTTTTCAGCACCAACATGTTGGATGGCCGTGGTTGAGCCTCAGCCAAGGGCATGCCGAACCCAGCAATTGTAGGGGTCTGAGCAGCTGTCGCTGAGGCATTAGCACCATTTTGCCCACCTGGGGGGATCGGCGCCTCCGTTGAAGGCCTAGTGGGCGGCTGAGGATGAAGGTCATGTTCCTAAAGCAAGTCATGCAGAAGGGCCTTCAAGTGCTGGTTCTCCTTCATGATAGTCTCAAGAGTCATCTCTTGGACTTCACCGGTCAGAGAGTCGTTGTTGACCGGTTCTACATTGACGGGGGCGGCATGCTCCTCGACGAGAACTTCCTCGGCTCGTGTCGATGCCTGAGGCCCGACAGAAGTGCCGACGTGGCTGACCGGAGTGACGGCTGAGTCAGGTGATGAGGTCTCCTGAGGTGAGATATGGGCTGGTTCAGATTGTCAGTCTGAACCTCAGGCTTGTGCCCAGCGGTGTAGCACGCGAACACCTTGACCCCGTCATTGAGGAGTCAGACCGTCCGCCTCTTCTGAGAACGCCTCTTGGGGCAGACGAGTGTCCCCAGCTTATCAAAGACCGAGGTGCGTTGCAGAGGAGTCTCCATTGCGGCATCTACCTGAGGAGAACTTAGGGCTGGATATTGGTGGGGCCCAGAACGAGCCCGTCTCTATTTCTACCTATCTGAGCAAGAGGCGATGAGGGGCTGGGTGCTG
This sequence comes from Amorphophallus titanum, assembly GCA_024336825.1. Taxonomy (NCBI): domain Eukaryota; kingdom Viridiplantae; phylum Streptophyta; class Magnoliopsida; order Alismatales; family Araceae; genus Amorphophallus; species Amorphophallus titanum. Next base: position 1,922,247 of record JANBPO010002517.1, read on the forward strand.
TTAGATGTTGCGACTTTTTTTATCAAAACCACCACCGCCCCTCTCTCTTCCCTCACTCACTCTCGATCACTCTCTCTCTCTTCTCTCTTCTCTCTTCTCTCTCTCCCTCACATGTCCTCTCTCCTCCTCTCTCTTTCTCTCTCAGTTTCGATCCGTTCAGCTTCGGATCGCAACGAGAGGGGTACCGTTGGAACCGGCTCGACGCGCGGGACGCCTGGGTGCTGACCTCGTCTCGATTCGCGAAGTGTGGAGGCGCATGTGAGCGAGAGGACGGCGTGGCCCCCGTCGTCTGATCTGCACCGATTCGCAGTCTTCGTCACGCAATAGGTAGGGGGATGGATTCCTCATCTCGCCAGGAACCTGTTGACGCCACATGCACTGCCATCCATCGTCATTTTTACCGATTTCTAGGCAAACCCCATATTAATATATTTTAGCCTAATTTCTTGAAAATCACTCCTCTCTCTCGGTTTTGGTCCAGATGGCCGCTAATCGAGGCAAGGGAGGTACCGTTGGAAACGTCGTGTCGCGTAGATCGTGGTGACGCCCTTCTTCCCTCGATTCGCGGAGCATGGAGGCAGGTTGGGTCGAGAGGAGCCGCAGTATCCCTTCATCCGCATGTGCCTCGAACAACGTTCCCATCACGCAAGAGGTAGGGGGATGGGGTTCTCTCCTCGCTAGGGACCCGTCGATACCACATGTGCCGTGGTCAGACGCCAATTTTCTCGATTTTTGTGTAATCTTCCATGTTAGTGTAATTTAGCCCTAAATTCATGAAATTGACTCCATGGCCATCATTTTTAAGTTTTAATGGCATGTGTAGTTGTAAAATGTTGTTATGGTTGGATGGTTTGTTAGAAAAACTAGTTTCCCCGCATTTCCCGTCAATTTCGGTTGACCAGGAGGGGGTTCGATTTCGAACTCCATAGGTTCGCAACCCAGTCGGTGTAACGCTCCACCCCGGATGTGTTACAGTCCCTGACGGCCCATCAGAGGTGCGTCACTTGACCTGTAACGGATGGCCATACGACCGTTACGTGACCATTGACTGATCATTTAACTGTTGACCTAGTTAGGCGGTTATTCTGATGACCCATTTATAGACCGTCAGAGTTGCGTAACGTGCTTCCCTTGGTGCGTTACTTTCTGTTCAAAAATTGTGTCATTTTTAGGTGTTCAGGTGCCTTTAACGGTCCCCGACCTGTGTGTTAGAGCCTTGTAATGCACCTACCTTAGTGCGTTACGGTCTGTGTAAGTCGTGTCTTATATACCCCTTTTGGTGCCTTTAATGGCCTAATGTTAGTGCGTTAGAGTGTTGTAGCGCACCTACCTTGGTGCGTTACAGTTTGAGTGCTTTGTGTGCCCTCTGGTGCCTTTAACGGACCATGAGAGGCACGTCTCATTGGTGTAACGCACTACTCTAAGTGCATTACAGTCCATATTCTTTGTGTATTTCAAACTGTTCGGATAGATTTAGCGGCCCTAAGGAGGCGCGTCACAATCATGTAACGCCCCTACCCTAGTCCGTCACAGCTTGTGACGTGGTGTCCTTCGACTATTACGTCTTCTGGTATATCAAATGTAGCATGTTCATTCTTTAGTGCATTCCATCTTATATATGAGCCATGTTTAACTTATTTTATCAAAACTGTGGCATTATTTTAGATCCCGATAGAGTAGCTTTCTCTTTCCTTGTGATGGAGCCACTAGTCGTAGCCCAACGACCTGGAGTGTCGGCCCACCTGGGAAAGGTGGAGGGGTGTTTCCCGTTGACGGTTCTTAAGCTAGTTACCGTGGGTTTCTATCCAATGATGTGTTAACACTTGGACTTCTAAATGCAGACCGACCCTGAGGGACGCCTCGCGGAGCTGACGGAGCTCCTTACAACGACGATCCGGGAGCGAGACGAGGCCCGACAGGCCTTAGCCCTTTTGGTGAGTTTTTCTTGACTGATGTATTACTATTATGCTGAGACACGACTGACCTGGAGTTTGGATTTCAGCAGGGAGAGGAGGCCTAGAGACAGGGGGCCGATGCTCTGTCTACCTCTACAGTGCGGACTCCTGCTGATCGAGCAGAGCGGGAGGCAGAGTTCTGGCGGATGGTTGATCGGGTCAAAGCGGCCAAGGCAGCGCTCGCCGAGCGAGTACGTCCTACACTTTCCTTTGTGAATTATGTTTTTATATTAAAATGTAGTTGACTAATGGTGAATGCATGTGTGCAGGTGAAAGAGCTGACCGCCGCCATAGGCGAGGGTGACCAGTTGCGAGAGGAGCTGGTACTGGCACAAGACGAGGCCGCCCGTCTGCGTGAGGAGCTGGCGTAGAGTTACACTCTGAGAGAGGAGGTGACCCACCTGCGTGGAGATCTAGGGAAGAGCGTCCGCTTACGGGAGTCGGCAAAGCGAGGGCAGGTTGAGGCGCAGGAGGAGGTAGCCCGCCTGCGGGAGCAGTTAGCATAGGCCAGATCGTCAGACTCGGTGGAGACGGCGGTCCTTCGGGCAGAGGTGGAGTGACTCTGGACCATGACCTCGGAGCTGGAGCGTTACCGACAAGAGGCGTTCGAGCTACGCGGCGAGGTGCGGGCCTACAGAGAGATGAGCCGCTCCCACAGCGGGATGAGTGGTAGCCGTGCGGCCCCGAGCGGGAGTCAGGCTACTCACGGCTCCGTCGGGCGCTTCCTCGCGACTTCCTCTTAGCGGTAGAGGAATGAGGAGCAGGACCGGCACCGACGGTGAGAGAGGGAGGAGGGTGCGACCTCTACAATGGGCCTGCCATCGAAGAGGCAGGAGGGAGCAGGTGATAGTGACAGGCCAGAGGTAGCGGCCTGATTTTGCTTTGTACTCCAGCACCTGCACATGATGCAATGTGATAGTGACCTAGCTTGCCTTTTTTTTCCTTTTTTTGTTGATTTTCTTATGTGATGCATGTATGCATGAAAAGATGCAAATTCAGACCGTTGACGACTGACGGGTGAGACACACGGGAGAGGCGAGGCACCCTGACTCTACAAGAGAGACGACGCGAGAGGAGCGAGACACGCTGACTCTACGAGAGAGACGATGCGAGAGGAGCGAGGCACGCTAACTCTACGAGAGTGACGACGTGAGAGGAGAGACACGCCGACCCTACGAGAGAGACGACGAGAGAGGAGAGAGGCATGCTGACCCTACGAGAGAGATGACGTGAGAGGAGAGAGGCATGCCGACTCTATGAGAGAGACGACGCGAGAGGAGAGACACGCCGACCCTACGAGAGAGACGATGCGAGTGGAGAGACACACTTGTTCCGAAGGAATGAGGACGAGCTTCAAGTAATACAGCAATGGAATGGGCGGCTGATCTTAGGCCGCACAAGTTCATGCGGTCAGCTGTAGGCCGTATATATCAGTTGGGCGGCCCGTAACCGGCCGCAGAACGTAGGAGGAGTTTAGAGGTGTGCGGCCGACCACTAGCCTCTCAAAGACAAGGGCGGTCTATCGCTAGACCGCCCAACTCACCACACAGCCAGTCCGATCGGGACTCTCTTGGAGAGTCCCAACCCAAGGTGTTTTTCCTCAACTTGACCCAAACACTATCCAAACCCACCCATCAAGACTAGAGACCTTGGAAGTAATGAAGATGGGGAAGAAACCACTACCATTCATGCCCTTTGGAAGTTAAGCAAGCTTCATCAACCTGTGGAGCAACTGGATGAAGATCAAGAGCAGTGGAAATCTTATGTAAAATCTCTTCAAAAGCTAAGGCCCAAAGTGGCTCATTAATCATGTAACTCTTCCATTTTCAATGAATAAAAATTGTCCTCTAAGTTGAGCCATTTATCAATTGTGTTCTGATCAAAACTTCCGAATTCTGCAATTTATTCCAAATAACGCCTCCATAAAGGGCGTGACCAGTCAATGCGACGCCTTCACCATAGGGCGTTTTCCAACCAATACACGCCTCAACCAACGGCGTTATCAAAATAAGGCGTTTAATAAGGCGTGCTATGATTCAAAATCCTTAGAAATGCATCCGTTGAATTTCCACAAGTAACGCCTTTTTCCTGAGTCGTCTTCCAGACAGCTCACGCCCTGGTCGAAGGCGTGTTCCACAAACAGTCATCATTACTCGCATCCCATCAATCAACGCCTGTTTAATGCGTCTGACGACGGTTATATTTCCCATACCGAAACAGGTCACGCCTTAGTCCACGTCGTCTTATGTTCAAAATGCGCCCTTACCCGTAGGCGTTACTTCCACAAAACACGCCCGCCAAAAAGGCGTGTCTTCGTTTCGCCAGTTAAAACCCAAAAGCCCTCTTCTTCTTCCTCCTTCGTCTAATTTCTTCCCTTTCTCTGCAACCCGAAACCGAAACCCCTCTTTCTCCTCAATCTCTCACTCTCAATCTCTCATTCTCTGCTACCTATGGCTGGACCCCAGAAGAGGCAGCGGGTGGCAGCGCCGGAGGTCGTCGACCTGGAGGCGACCGAGGTCCACGGCGAAGACCTCCCCGCGGAGGCGACCATGGCGATCGGCGACGAAGGCCACGGCGACGAGGCCGTGGAGGCCACGGTAGGTCAAGAAGAAGGCAATGAGGAAAGTGAAGAAGGAGAAACTGAAGATGAGGAAGGAGAAGAATCAGGGGGTGAGGAAGGAGAACAAGAGGAAGGAGACGACGCCGACGAGCCACCGCCCGCGGTGGCGCTCGTCCCCCGTGGACGACTCAGGCGGCCACGAGAGCCCCTACCCCGGCCACAACCTCTGAGGCACGAACGGGTAAGCCCAAAACCTTCATTTCCTATTTTTTTCATTTATTTTTTTATTTATTTTTCCCTGTCAACAATTCCCATAGTCGTCGGGCTGGACACCTGCAACGCAGGAAAGAAACGCCTTCCACGAAGGCGTGATTTTCGTATAAGACGCCCTAACCTAGGGCGTGACTTTAAACTTTTTATTTGTTTTGAAATATGTTATCTCGCATGCATTTTCCTTGATTTTATTTCCTGCCAGCCTTGAGAAGTAACGCCCCCATCCAGGGCGTTAAATGAACAGGAAACGACCAAACCAGAGGTCGTCTCTTAAAAAGTTGTAACTCAGACAACGCCTCCCAAAGGGGCGTGAATTGAAAGAATTTGTTTTTTTTTGTATTTTCTTGTGCAAACCCTGATAAATAACGCCCCCATCCAGGGCGTGAACTGAACAAGAAACGACCAAATCAGAGGTCGTCTCTTTCATTGATTAAAAATGAAAACACAGACAACGCCTCTCAAAGGGGCGTGACCAAATCAAAAGACGCCTTTGGCAGAGGCGTTTCAATAAAACAACCCCGGGGGGACAAGTGAACACGCCTGCCCACAAGGTGTTTTCTAGGAAGGAAACGACCTGGGCATTCGTGCATGTTTTGCTTTGCTTCACAAATTCCATCAACTTGGCAAGAAGTCTGTGCACATCATACCCCGTGCACTTTCCTCAAACCAAACATCTGCATGCACTGCCTGCCATCAGCTGTGGAGTTAGTACGTGCATGTCCTTGCTTGCTTTGTAAATGTCAGTGTATGCACCATTGCAAGTCAGTGTATGTCCGAGCATACACTGTTATACAAGCCTTGCATGTCTGAGCATATACATCATGCCTCTCTTAGCAAGTCCGAGCATAACAACACCCATGCACATTTTGGCTCATTGCTTGTTGGAGTCGGTGTATACACTGTAGCTAAGCCAGTGTTGCATGTCCGAGCATATAACAACACCCGTGCACCTTTCGGTTCGCTGCATGTTGGAGCATGTCTGAGCATATGTTAACATCCGTGCATTTTCTGCTTGTTGCCTATTAGAGTCCGAGCATACACTGTACCAAAGACAGTGTATGTTCTCTGTAAGTCTGAGCACATTGGATCTAATCCAACCCATGCATGTTTGAAGTCAGAGCATACACTACAGCCTAGTTAGTGTAAGTTCGAGCATGTATGTGTTATGACTGCCTAAGCTGCAGCAAGTCCGAGCAGGTACTGTAGCAGCCAGTCTACAAGTACTTAACAAACTCCGTGCATACCCCGTGCATCTTTTTCTGTTTAGTATATTTTTAACTGAACTAATGTTTGTTTCTGTGTTGATAGGTAATGTTTCGTGAAAAATAAGGGTGACACGTGATCCAAGGTTGGATGTAGTGTCAGGATTGTGACACGTGTAAAATGAATGGCAAGATGCTGCCACGTGTGAAGGTTTTAGGGCAGGATTTCATGGAAGACACACGCCCTTTCTGCTGCTGGTATAAAAGGGAGTTTTCTCCTTCTTGGAGAAGTTGATTGTGATCTATTTCCAGACAAGCAGAAGCCAATATGTGCGATCCAGAGAAGAAGAAAGAGAGCAGAGCAGAGAAAAGAAAAAGGGAGTTCAACAGAGAAAAAGAAAGAGGGAGCAGCAGAGAGCCAAAGTAGAAGAACAAGAAGGAATAGAAGAAGAGGGAGATCAGAGAAAGAGAGAGTGACTGAAGAGAAGCTCAGTCTATACTGGGCCATGGATCAAATCCAGGCTCGTCAGCTCATCAAGAGCCATGTTTGTGCTTTATCATTTGTAGCTTTCCGATTGTTGTGTCTTCCCATTCTTATTTTTCTTTTTATCCTTTCTTCAGCCTGTTTTTTAGTGGAGCAAGCTGTGAGGCTCAGCAGGCAGAGGAGGATTCCTCTAGATGGGTTAAGTTGTAATCTCCATCGAGCAGAGGTGTGGTATCCTCTGGAAAGCAAGTTGTGAGGCTCAGCGAGCAGAGGAGGATTCCTCTGGATGGGTTAAGCTGTAATCTCCAGTGGGCAGAGGTGTGGTATCCTTTGGACAACAAGCTGTGAGGCTCAGCGGGCAGAGGAGGATTCCTCTGGAGGGGTCAAACTGTAATCCCCAGCGGGCAGAGGTGTGGTATCCTCTGGACAGCAAGCTGTGTTGCTCAGAGGTTTGTAGGCAAGCTGTGGTGCCCAGCGGACGCAAGCTATGTTATGCAGTAGTGAAGCCACACTCGGGTTTGAGTGTGGGGTGGACGTAGGTCTGGAGGACCAAACCACCTAAAAGTTCCTTGTGCACTGTGGTTTGATTGTCTTAGTTATTTTTCGCTAGATGAATGTTTAGGCCGATCAACTTGTTCTTCCTATTTAGCTAGCGGGTCATGTGCACATCAGCCTTACGTCAGTGCATGTATGCAAAGGGGAACAAGGTCCGTGCAGGGTCCGTGCACATGGGGCCAGGGGCTATGCAAGGTCTATGCAGGGCTTGTGCAAGGCTTGTGCATGCAGAGGGGTGAAGTCCGTGCATGGTCCGTGCACGTGCTGACAGGGTCCGTGCAGCTATAGGCCAAGTCGGTGGACATGCGAGCGGGGTCCGTGCAGGTGTGCCAGGCTCGTGCGAAGGGTGAAGGCCAAGATAGTGCATAGGCAGGCAAGGTCCGTGCACGTGGGCCCAAGGGCCGAAGGAAGGTCAGTGTATATGGGAGTGAAGCCAGTGCACATGTGGGCAAAGTCCATGCAGCTGCTCAGGGTTCATGCAGAGATGAAGTCGAAGTCAGTGCAGGGTCCGTGCACATGGGGCTGGGACTTATGCATGTTTGTATAGGGTTGGTGTATGCAAAATGATGAAGTCCGTGCATGGTCTGCATGGGGTTGAGGTTGCACGGGGTTGAAGCTGAAAGGGGATAGGTGCACCAGGGAAGGCCATAGGCATGCCATTGAAGGATTGGAAGGGTATGCTGGCGAAGAAGGTGTACCGGCGAGGGAAGTGTACCGGCAAAGGGTGAACTGGTAGGTGGGCCGATGAAGGAGAGGGCAGCCTATACCATGAAGGGCTTAGAAACAAAAAAGGGATGTGTACCGCTCAAAGAGTGTGTCGGCGAAGGACAAGGGACAGTGTGCCGCCGAAGGGGTCTAAGGGCACGTCGTGGAGGAGTTTAAGAGCGTGCTAGGGAAGGCAAGGCCTGGGGAGGCGTGCTGGCGAAGGCTGGCCAGGCGTACCGGGGAAGGTTTGAAGGCATACCGGGGAGGGTTTAAAAGGGTGCTGGCGAAGGGTCTGGGGAGGTGTACCGGTGAGGGAGTTGAATGGCGAGGGGTGGACCGAAGGGTGTGCCGGTGAAGGGGAAGGCGGTCTGCACCAGTGAAGGGCCCACTCCTCCTTCACCCTTTTAAGGCCTTTCTTTTCTTCTTTTATCCTTCTCTTCCTTCTTTTCTTAATTGATTTTATATGTGATTCATGAGGGGTCCCTTTCCCCATCTCTTAACCATTCTCTGCCCATTCCTCCCTTTAGTATGGATACTCAAAGCACTCAACCATTGTTTAGTCCGGCCCTCTTCATGTTGCCCCTGGTTCTTTTCACCTTGGTTAAGACATTTTTTTGTTGATTATTTCATTTATTTGTTACTCTGTTTGGTCTTTTAGCGTATTATTATTTCTGATAAAAATTCGGCAGCATCTCCCCTTGACCCGGGCGTAAGGGAGATATAGGGAACACGCCCACATGGAGTGGTGGAACCCGACAAGTGGATGTGGGCATCCGAAGATGGCAACACCTTTAATAAAACATTAGAAAATCTGAGAAAACCGACGGAGGGAAGGCCTCTCTAAGGTTGGTCAGGGGCGTACTGCCCCAAGACTATGCCAGTGAAGAGGTGTAGGGGTCACTGCACCGGCCAGGGGGGCTATGCCGGGTGAGGAGCGTACAGATCAAGGAATGGCTGGTGTGCCGGTGAAGACACTTGAGGGTGGTTTAAGGCCAGTGAGAGGGAGGAGGCCATGGGGTTTACGGACTTGGTTCAACTGGCAAGAGGGGCTTCAGTTGAGGGTAGGGAAGGCTAGGGACTGGGGGTTTGAGGAAGTCAGTGGAACGAAAACCAACGGTGGTGTCGGGGGCTTGGGCTCTCAGGGAAGTACAAGGGACTCCCCCTCTTGGCATGTAGTGACCCAAAATTTTTAAAATAATTTCCATGTCCCCTTGTCCCCCCCTCTCCCCCTCTCATTGTCAAAGGGGCCAGCCCCCTCTCCCTCCCCTTGATCCCACATTGGTATCACCCCCTACCCCTTGTCATTTCCTATATAAACATGTGTATAGTGTTAGGGAGGCAATGAATGAAGTTTTGTGAATGAAAGTTTGTTGAGAGAAAATTGTGTTGGAGTGAGATGCTCTTGTTGTTCCTTGGGTGTGACTCCCTTGGTTCTATCCTGTGACGAGATAGAATTAGGTCATGTGACTTGACCTTGTATCCCCTTCTTCCTCTGATCTTCTTCTTCCATAAAAACTCCCAATGATACCTCTGCGAGTTAGGAAGATTTCAGCATTGGTTTCGCGTCAATCAGAGTTCGTGAGCAACAGCAACAATTCTTTTTGTGGAGGTGCGCAGATCGATCCCTGATTGCTGCCCAGATCTAAAGATGACGGCATTTTAATTTCTCCAACCCACCTCTGATGCCATATGAAGCTAGTCCCTAAAGAGTAATCAAAGGATTTCTAGTCCTCTTCGCGTTTCCACTGGTCTCGCCTCGATCAGAGTTCCGTGCTGTTCGTGGCAGTAATTCTCGTGAGATCGCGCAAGAGATCTGAGCAGATCCGATTCAGAACCAACACCAACTTCCTGAGCCTGCCCCGCCACATTCGGCTAAGATCTGTGCAAGATCTTCAACGAGCTTCTTCCTCCGGACGTCGCCGACAATCTCCCACAATCGGCGCCTCGATCAGACCTCGACAACCATTTTTCCCCTAATTATTTCTGTTCATGCATGGTTCTATGTGAGCAGAACTAGAGGCTCGGTGCAGTCGTTGCTGCGCCCATATCTGAAAAGATCTGATCACGCCCTTCAGAGTGGACGAATTTTAGCAAGTCACCGACGTTAAACAATAAACGGCGCCTTGATCGAACATCGGATCTAGCCGTACCAGCCTTTGCAAGTTTTCTACGCAGGGTGACCAACGCGGACAGAACCGGGTCAGATTCCCCTCAGCGTACCCGATCAGCTCCGGTTCGCATCCCTCCTGCGAGTGTGGCCCATCAACCCAGGTTCCAGCAACCCCAAAATTATCCATTGTAGCCCGATACCGCCCTGTGTGGAGTGGGCCAAGTTCTGAAATTGTAAAAAAATTAAGCCATTTGTGTATCGGGGTTGTTCAGAATTCGGCCGGGAATTCGTCCCCACACCTAGGCGTGGAGGTACGCGTTTCATTCCTCTCTCACTTTGCTAGTTTAGGATGCTTTCTATATTGCTGCATTTGTGAGAATAGGGTCGTTAGCTAGTTTCAAATCACCGTGATTGTGAGTTGTGAGCGCCCATTCCGTAACTCCAATCGAGCACCGAGCTCGAATTGGTACCCTAGGCGATGGTGGTTTCTTAATCGTCGTGATCCCCACGTTTCCCTCGCAAGGGACGATTGTCGGGCTAGAGTGAGTTACTGTTGAGAGACGTCTCCTCCTGAAAAATAACACGGTGGTTAGCTGCCCGGCTTGCCTTAGTGTGCTAGTGCTGGTCGCACTTCTAGTCGGTCGTACGTCTTAGCCCGAGTTGGTCATCCATCCCGCATCAGTTTGGTATCAGAGCGTCCATGGTCGAGTCTAGGGTTTAGGTCAAGGTGCATCATATTAGTGTGTGTTTGCATTCATCGGTGTTTCCTAATCCATGTCGTTGCATGCCCACTCGGTGAGGTACCCAATACCATCGCCCCACATCTATGGCAAACCCACGGGATGCTGCCCCGGGAGACTTCCACTCCTTACATTTGGCCTCAATACGCTCTCTCGGGCTGCCAACCCATTCCGCCTTTCGGCTCACGGATTTGATCGATATGTCCCACCCACAGGAAAACACTATGTAGATAAGGAACCCATAGAACATATGCGATGATTGCTTCAACTAGAACAAATGACAAATGCTTAGCAGATAGAGACTAAAATGGCTTAGAATCAGAACCTGAGAAGGGGATAGATAAAATGGATCACACACACAAACCAAACCACCAACACATGATATTTTTAGGTGGTTCGGCCAGACACCCAGTCTGCCTACATCCAACCCTCCCTAGAACCAGTGAGGATTCACTTACTAACAGCTTGAACCACTAAGAATCACAACTTGCTAACATAGGAACAAATCCCCCAAGAACTGAGCCTCATAGCTTGCTTACATGCTGAGCCTTACAGCTTTGCTATCCGAGGAACAAATCCTCAACACTGAGCCTCACAGCTTGCTTATACGCTGACTAACAGCTTGATGAAGGAGAACAAGGAAAAATGGAAGACAATAAGGAAGGAAGGAACATAGCAATGGTGGCTATGATGATAAAAACTACTGTGGCTTGGATTTGATCCAGAGGCCAAGAAGAACACACAGATCCTCACTGAAAGTTGTGCTGCACACTTTTCTCCACGGGCTTTCTGTTTCTCTTCTTCTTCTTCTCACTCTTTCTTCTTCACAGCTCCTCTCTGGCGGCTCGCCTCTTCTCAGACTCTGGCTCTCTCTTTTCATCAGCTTCTTGGTCCTCAGCAAAGGACGAAGAGGCCTTTAAATAGAATAGAGCCTCCATAAAAATGAGGTAGAGAAACCTAGTGATGATCCATTGGTCCACATGGCAGGAGAATATTCCTCTAGAAACTTCTAAAAAAAGTGTGCCACTTCATCTTGGATCATGTGCCACTTGATCTGCCATTCTGGGAACACGTGCCCATCAATAGGTGACTTGGGATCACGTGCCATTCTTTCGCTGGAGATAATTTTCTGATTGGGTCTAATTTAATTCAATCGAATACTACAATTAGGATCTCCAAACCTGTTTGATGAAAAGCCTGTTCTGAGTGCACTGACCTTACACTAGAGTATGCTCGGACCTTGTGCTTCACATGTGTATAGCCCTTCAGCAACATGCACTGACCTTACTTTGCCAAATGCCAAAAGGTGCACCGACCTTACACTAGAGTATGCTCGGACCTTGTGCTTCACATGTGTATAGTCCTTCAACAACATGCACCGACCTTACTTTGCCAAATGCCAAAAGGTGCACCGACCATACTTTTGAGGTGCATCGACCTTTCTTCTACCATAGCTGAGGTAGCATTGACCTTGGGAGCTATTATGGGTCATGTGCATCGACTTGTTTTAACAAGTGCACTGACCTTAGTAGGTAGCATCGACCTTCCTTTAGAAGCTGCATCGACCTTAGTTCTGAGTTCACTAAGGTGCATCGACCTTCCTTTTATGATAGCTGAGATAGCATCGACCTTGGGAGCTATTATGGTTCATGTGCACACACCTTCTGCTATGTGCACTGACTTTGACTTCCACATGTGCATGATCCTTCAGCAACTTGCACTGACCTTCAGGAATGTGCACCGACCTTGCCTGCTGTCATGCAAATGTGCACAGACCTTGCTGCATTGAAAGCAAGCATGCACTGACCTTCACTTGCACATGTGCATAGTCCTTGAGCAGCATGCATCGACCTTTGCTCTGAAGTGCATCGACCTTGTTGCATTGATGGGAAAAGGTGCACTGACCTGAGTAACATTTTAGCCAACTACTGCACCGACCTTTGCTAGTAGATATGATGCATCTCCATCGACCTTTGCTCTAAAGAAACCGAGGTAGCATCGACCTTGTCTCTTCATGATGAACTTGTTGCACTGACCTTAGGAATAGCCAATGTGCATCGACCTTAACCAAAGCGTCGACCTTAGTTTAGTGCTGGTAGCTTCCCAGCGTTGAGGCAATCTCCTCACTTTGCTCAGTCAAAGTATGTCAACCTGCTCTTTCAGCTTCACTGATACTCCATGACTTGACTTTCCTTGTTGATTGTGACTTGACTTTCCATGTTGACTTCATTGACCTCATTGACCATGTTGGCTTTTCATCATTTCTTCTGATTTTAACTGGCTTTCAACCTGTTCTTCGTGCAACTTGAACACCTCAACAACACAAGAAAAATCATGAGCACATGCATGATTCTTTATCAACAATGCACATTGATTGATCATATTAAAGAGTATACATGACTATAGTTTTTGACAACATCAAAACACAGGGACAATAAATTGGGCCATTTCGGCCTTGTGAGGGTGGCGGTCACCCGAGAATGGATTCATGTGATACAAGGTTTATAGATTTCCTACGGTGGGTTTGGTCGTATTCACTTAGCTTAGTTTCCATGTGGCTTGCGTGCCCGTGGTGGGTTGTATACCACGTGAGCCCTGTGACTACAGAAGGTCATATCCATGTGAGTTCTATGATCACGGTGAGTAGTCATTATGTGAGTTTAGAGGGTCGGTACCCACTAGTTTCCACCATCCGGTCATGGGTAGTTTTCCTAGAACCCCGTGGTGTCATACCGTGGTTTACGGTGGTTTACATGTGCGTGTGTACGCCTTTCTCAAGATTCCTGCAAGACCGTATATGATAGTGTTATATGGTAAATTCCCACGAGACCGCAGATGATAGAGTTTTGGTGGGTTTCTGCGCGATTGTAGAAGAACCTAGTGGTCGACCATGGTTGGACCGGGCGAGACCGCCTAGTGTGTACGATGCTCCTTGTGCAGAGGAGAGACCGCCTAAGCGTATGTACCTTGGAAAGGACAAGTGTACATCGTTCACGGGTGTAGTGGCGTGTACCCCGTGTCAGGTAGCAGGACACGACCGTGCTATTGGGCGTAGAGGCACGGATCCTAGTCAGTCCAAGGGTATAGGGTGTGTGTGTCTCCTCTGCTCCTCCCGAGATCGAGTGTGGGCAGTGTACGCATATATAAGACATTGGCACAATATAAGACATCAGTGGACACATCTGGCCTTGTTGTGTATACTTGAGTAGCGAACCATATGCTAATGAAGGTTGAGTTACCGATAGCATTGTCATGGCCCTTCTGATAGATGGGCTGGCGTCGCCCTGTGTGTAGGGCATGGTTCTCTCATTGCTCCTAGCTCGAGACCGAGGTTTATCAGTGTATGAATGTCCTCTCGAGGGTGGAGGTTGTGTGTGTGTGGCCGCGTGGCCTTGTCGGAGGTTCCGTCAGTAGGGACGGATTGTTATGACCATACCATCGTGGGGTTTCCTCTTGATAGTAAGAACATGGTTTCGCCGTGGGTCGGCGATCCCGACTGGTGGTCACGATTTCCTTACTGAGAATTGGGCTAGCGTAGAGGCTCCGTAGTTCCTCCACTTACCGTTCTGGTTGTTCCGACCATTGTTGTTTACTGTTGTTATTCTATTTATGTTGTTTATTGTTGTTACTGCTCACCGTTTCCATTGTGGTGGGGATCCATGGAATCCCTACTGAGCCAATGAGATGAGGTTCACCCCCTACTTTAATTTTCAGGTGCAACGCTTCTCCTCGAGGTGGTGCATCTCGATCGAAGGACCTTTAGCCGCCAGCCTGCCAATGTCAGGATGTGCCCCATAGTAGTGTATGTTCTCTTTTAGTTGACTCTACTTGTGGACCGGACTCTGTTATTATATTACATTGTTATAAAATGTAATTTTATTTCTGTCAGATTAGTTGATTAATTTTATAAATTAATTTCCTACAATTATTTGAATTCCAATGCATAACCACAACACTCCAACTAACCCTTCCAAGCTTTCCAGCTCATGGGTGGCGGCGTAAGATCCAAATGGTATCAGGTTTGACTCGATATCCGGATCTTAGGTCGTAACACCCATAACCTACTATGAATGAATCAAACTTCTTGTACCACTATCTAGGAGCTTATTTCAAACTATACATGCTAACCTACAAACCATTGATGGAAATGTATGTCCTACAAGCTAATCACATGATTTGTAATGGTGTTATTTCTTGTATTATTTTATTTTTATTTATAATAATAATAGTATTTCTCCATTGCATTTAATGTATTTTCATGATCTGAATGTAATGAAGTGATGTGACACAAGCTAGGACCTACTAGCAAGCACAATAGCGAACCGAAACGGGCCGTATTTGGCCGCCGACTCACCCGACGCTCACCCAAGACCCGGGGTGACTCGGCGATGCCGAGTGGAGGTTGTGGGGGCTGGTCCCTTCACAATCGTCTGACGACTTCAGATCAAGCGCCCCATGGGTTCTCCAGAACCCGAATAAATCGTCACCTTGGTGACTGGCACGCCCACGCACTTAACAAACTGAAATAATACCAACGGGATGAATGTCCTCGAATGTAAGTGCGTCCACAAGTCTGGCATGCCCGGTGGGACCAAAATCACCCTTCATCTCTTTGCAGAAATTTGGGGCCCGCGGCCCCCTTCTTGTGTTACTGATTGTTTCCTCCTTACAAATGCAGAAAGAAGAAGGGCAAAGAAAAAACACACATCAGCCCGAATGATGGCGGTCACCTTTAGCCCCCAGATCATCGAAAGCCACGTAAGGGACGGCTACCTCGTTGTTCCGCTTTACTTCGGGAGCTTCCCTCCCGTCGTGGGCTTCCCCAACTTCCTAGGGGTAGCCTTCGTCAACATCCTAGACGTGGAGGCATCTGACGAGTCCAAGCCCGATGCCCCCATCCTGAGAGTCGCTAAAGCTGCTACCGGCTGAACTGTGGCCGAGAACAACGACAGCGTCCCGTCGAGGATGCTGGGCTGCCACGTGCACCATGTGCACCAGACTATCGGCCTGTCGCACTAGGGGTCAGCGTCCCATCGGAGGGACTCCGGAGGAACGCTGCTGGCGCTGCTACGAGACACTGAATTTCTAGCTCTGACAAGTCCATGACTATTAGAACCATCCAAGTTCATCTAAATGGACAGAGGTCTGAGGTGATCCCGGACCGTATCCTGCCGACCATCTCAGTCTGCAACTCCTTCCAAGGACTGGAGAAGATGAAAGGAAAAAGGGCACCCGCCGTCCCGGCCGCCATGCCGAGAGACGCGTCGGCTCACAAGCCGGCAAAGCTGAAACGAGTTTGGGTTCCCAAGGAAGCCCAACCCACGGCACCAGCCCAGGCAGGGTCTAGCCGCGCCCGTCGCACAAGGGGGCAAAGAGGCGAAGGGGTCGAGGTGATGGCCATGACCCACCAGCCGGCAGTCGCTATACCAGTGCTGCCCGAAAATGCCCACCGCTGACGTCATAGGCGCCATCACCATGTTGACCGCCCGACATACGCGAATTATACTCATCGTGATGTCGCCACCGACACCCAACAACCAGCCTCTCTCCCCGACCAAGAGTGGGAAGGGATCGAGTTGGCCATGAGAAACTATCTCCGAGGCCCAGGCAGTACTCCCTTGGGTCGCCAAAGATTGCTGGGGGCAGTAGCCTCTGCCTTCTAGGAAGAAGAACAACCCCGACCCGTGCCCAGTGCAGAGTCGAGGAACTAATCGGAGGAGTCACGCCAGTCCCCTTTGCCGGAGGAAGCGCCACCCCGATGATCAGTTTTTGATAGGCTGACATTCCCAGAGAGGCTGCCAAGGAGGGCGGTGAGGGGGAACAGGAACTGGAGGATCTTCACCTGCAATGCTGCAGGAGTTTCTAGTCGGTATGGGGCCTTGCCCACCGACCCGAAAGAGATGACTAGGCTCGCCGCCAGACCCGACCCCGTCACCAGAAGAGGGAGAGCGGCAAGTGAACTGACGCAGCCCAGCGTCGACGAGGCTCCATTTGAGCGGCAGTCCCCAGCCTTGGCGGCCAATGTCATCACCACTGGGGGCACGAGCGGCGGACCCTCTACATCATCTGAGGACGCCCCGGTCGAAGAAACAGGGGGCGTGTCCGTTCCCTCTACAACTGACCCCGCAATGCTGTACATGATACAACAATACCAGCGGGAGATCGAGTTGCTGAAAAAGTAGCTCAACGATAGGAATGCCCAACCAATCCTGTGGAACTCCGCTGTGGACGAACCGAGTCGTTCACCCGGGCGAGTGTGGTACCGTTGCGATCGGTGCGTTCCGAGGATCGTGGAAACGTGATTTTTTATTTTTTAATATTTTTTAGAAAATCACGATTTTCTATAAATAGGGGCATTTCTTTAATCTTTTCACCTTTTTCTTCTTCTTCCTCTTTCCTTCTTCCTCCCCATCGTGAGCACCACTCTCTTCCTCCTCTTCGTCCGGTGAGCTCACGGCGGCGTCCCCCCCGACTATCGACGACGCGGGGCGACGACGTGGTGACGACGGCGATCGTGGTGGCGTAAAGCTTGTGGGAGATCGTTAAGGGGCGAGGGTTCTAAAAGCGTTCTTTGCGATTTGTGGTCGATCCGGCGTGCCTCGAGGTGAGATCGAGGTTGGGTGACATTTCCAAGCTCCCCGTGTTCCATTCTCACGATTTCTAGCCCGAGGGGAGGCCGAAAGATGGGTTTCCATGCCGGGTGAGGGTTTTCCATGATTTGGGGAGAGTTCGCCCGATCTATAGATTTAAGCTGCGATTCCACGTTTTGATGGCCTAGAAGCATGCTAGGGATCCCCAGGGGGCTCCCCCCTTGTTTTCCCCATCTCTCATGGAGGTATGGGGGCGTGGTTAGTGTTTTTGGCCATTTTCCGCCGGTTCTCCATCAGAACGGTGTGGCGGTCCTTCCAGTGGCCATCACAGCTTGTGATGCCCCAAGGTGGGTGCGTCATAGACTATGACGCCCCAAGGTTGGTGGGTCATAAGAAGCTGCTTTGCCAATTGGGTGGCTCATGGGCCTGACGGTCCCATGATAGACCACCAGGGTGTGTGACGTGCCTAGGTTGGACCGTCAGAGTGACGATCTGACCGTTGGCATCCGACCGTTGTGGTTTTGCTGACCGTTGAGTTTGTGACCGTTGGGGGGTTAAGGCCTCTAACGCACCTAGGGTGGGGCATCAGAGCCTTGTGACGCCCCAGTGAGGGAGTGTCAGAGCTGACGCTGTCCATCACCTTAACGCTCCTAGGTAGGACCGTTAGAGGCTGTGACATCCCGAGGGGTGTGCATCACAGCTGATTTCATCTTGTCTCCTGACGCACCAAAGGTGGTTCGTCAGAGATTGTGACGTCCCGAGCAGTGTACGTCACAGCTCATTTCCACTCGTCTCCTGACACACTGGGTTAGGTGGGTCAGGGACTGTGACGCACCAGGGTTGGCGCGTCACAGTGAGTTTTGCACCATTGGCCTAACGCCCCTGTGTTGAGCGGTCAGACCGCTATGACGGCCCAGTGGTAGACCGTCAGAGCCTGTGGCGCTCCTGGGTAGGACTGCCAGGCTCTGGACTGCACCGAGTGATTTGTAGTCCTATTTCTTCTCCGACTGTGGTCACCGTGTGACGGTGCTGGTACGTGGGATGGTCCCCGTACTTCGTCGGGTTCGGATGTTATTTTTCGTGACTTGAGAGTCTACTCCTTCAGAGACACTCCACTAGTCGTAGCCCCCCAGTACGCGTGTGCTGGTATCCACCTGGGAGTGGTGGGATGGCTACCCTGAGGATGGTTTTTAGACTGGTTTTCGTCGAGCCCCACGTCGTCGGCCAGAGTCCGACTGAGGGGAAAACCAGTTAGCGGCCAGACCTAGGACGCATGGTCTGTGTGTGCACACATAGTTGGGGGCAGTTGGACACGCGTCGATGGGCGCGACCCCAGCTAGTCACTCGCTTTGTGGTTACTTGTGTGTGTCTGAGTCTCGCGCCCGGGACATAGTAGCTAGTGAATGGTGAAGTGTAATAGAACAAATTAAAAGTTGGTGCTTCATAGTTGCCTACTTGGATTGAATGTTTCAAACCTACCATGTAAGGAAGCTGCTGTTAATTTTCTGCAGTCCGGTCACCTGATGTTCATGTGGTCTTCCTCCCCTCACCTGATCTCCCTGATGTGCCGGTGGCTGGCCATAGTAGGTGATGGATGATGATAAATGGATGGCGGCAATGGGAGTGATGGAACCAGTGGTATTCTCTCACAGGTGGAGAGATGAGGGGTTGGGGGGGGGGAGTCAGGAGTGTGAAACCAGAGAGATGCTGGAGATCATTTAATAATATCCTGCAAGGGTGAACATTAAACACAAAGGTGACGGAATAGAAGGCCCACTTTGATAATCAGTTAGGGCATGGAGAATAAGTTGACCCCAGGCGGCGTGACCGACCTTGGCCCGGGTTGTGTCAAGTTCTACTTTGACAGAGTTTATTTGAGGCTACAATGTTTGACCCTATACACAGTGGAGGAGCCGACCGGAGACGCCATACGATGGCTATGGAAGAAGAGAAAACTGGTGCCAATCGATGTCGGAGACACTACTGGATGCGACCGTGCAATTCAAACTCACTGTCGACTTTGGATGTCGCCGCCTCCTTGATGTAACCAACGCCTGTCTGTGCCTGACATCAGACACCATGGAGAAGAAGCCCGATCGACACGTACCATTGGCTGACCTAGATGATGAGGAAATAGATGCCAGACAATGTCGGAGAGGCCGTTGGACGTGGTCATATAGTTCAAACTTGCCACTGACGTCGGAAGCTACTAGATGAGGCCGAACAACCATCGTTCACACTTTTCTCTCTTCTTGGTTACAGTATCAGCTAGTCCACCTAGAGTGGCTTGTTCGGCGAATAAGGCTGGTTAGGGTGGCTTGTTTGCCTTATCCCCATTCGACCCCGAATACCCTAACAGGCATCTCAAAGCTAGTTAAGGTGAATAACTTACCCTAATCAGTGCTATTCCGATGTCAAAGTCGGCCTAAGAGAATTAAACAAGATGAGGTTGGGTGGGCTCCCATTCTTTTGTGTGCTCTCGTGGGCCTACTGGAACACCCGGTTCCCTTCCCTCCGAAATCAAGCCAATGAAAAGGAGATAAGTATATGAATGATACTCAAATGTCACATTTTTTAAGGGATAATTGTTGAGGAGGGAACAATCCACCTAGGCCCACTAAGGCCCAACAATGACTAGCTCAAGTTCTAAGCCCGTGCCTTGCACAGATAATTATTCCGCAATCCACATAGTGCACAATCTGGGCACCATTATATAATGACAGAGTAATGGACATCAAAAGGTAACCCACAATCCCTCACCTTCTGCATGGCAGAAGGCTGAGCATCCCACGCTCCCACAATTCCACGATCCTGGACAACTGCTTCTCCAATAAGTCAGAAGACGTGGATGATGGAAACGTGCTCGAGGAGGGAGACTCTATAATATGTACCCTAGCCAGGAGATAAGCATTCTAAACCTTAAGCATTCTATGCTCACTACACTCCCAACATTACTTGCTTTACACTTCTTCCGAATGCTCCCAAGCACTCCTCACTCACCCTGAGCATTTTTATGACGTAGGCATCGAAGGGTTGTCCCCTGAGATCACATCTAGGACTCTTTATGACATCCTTCCTTTGCTCGCAGGTGTTCCTCTCGGAAATATTTCTCCTCTTTTCTAACAAATAAATCTTAGAGGTGTAGCATGCAGTTAGAAGGACCATTTTTTCTACCTATATAATATTTCTGCACGTCTAGAATTTTTCTATGTTTTCTCCTGATTTTTTCTTCATTTTCTGTATTCATTTTGTTTTTATTGGGCCGATCAAGGATCGGTCTGAGTTCATGTGAGGGCCAACCTGGCCGATCCAATCTGATCCGGATCAGGATTGGCCATGGCCGATTCATGACCCCAATCCCGTCTGCATTCCTTGTTGGAGGGGCCCTGGATGCACCTCCTCCATCAATATTCTGAGACCCATTCTGCTCAATGCCTTAGCACCACTATGGCCTGCGCATTGTTTTGAAAACCTTGAGCATCGTGTCTAGGATATCCATCCACATTATGCTCAACAGGAGCCACCCACCTACCAGGATTCTCTGCTGAAGCATTACAATGCACATTCAAACTTGCTGTCAAAAGTATCTGCCATTCATATTTGCATGAATCTCGTAATCCTGTTGCACTGCCCAGCCAAATCCAGCCTTCACTTTGCCTGTGCTGGGGCCAGCTTTGATCTGCGTTTGGATTATGTGCGGTGCTACTCTTCCTCCACTGGAAACTGCTGGTGTATTTGCTGATGCGGTTAATACCCAGCCTGTGTTTGGATTTGGATTTCCCTTACTAGGATTTTCTTGTGGGAGTGCTGCCCAGTACATTTTCATATTTGCATTCCTGCAATGGGTGGCAACAGTTAACATTTAGATTCGTGTTTCCTTAAGATGGATTTGCCCAAACACCACTTGCGTTCCTGGCACCATGTTCTCAAAGCCACATTAGAAGTTCTCCGAACTGCTGCTCCAAGGTTCACATGTCCACTTCCTTTCTTTCCCCTCCCCGGTTTTACACAGCTGAAAGGGCTGGTCATGAAGAAGGTTTATTGAAAACATATATTTAAATTATTTAAAAAATTGTACCTATGATTTTAAATGGCTAAAAAAATGTTAAACAAGCTCATTTGTTAGCTTAAATGAGCCAAGTAGACCAATGGTTGAACTTGGCTCATTTGAAGATGAGCTTAATTTTTTTTTTTGAACTTGGCTCGTTTACCTTAATAGACAGGACAATATGAATCCATGGACCTGATACAAAATGCAGAAAAGAGCTCGGAAGTGCCAAGTGCACCAGATGACCCGCTATGGGGGCAGCTGCCGGCCACAAAGGGAAAGAAGAAAAAGAAGTCAAAGCATAAAGAAAGGGGCATCATCCTCTCTTGCAATACGCTATCGGTCTCGCTCGATACAAGCCAACCTGATGAAGATGAAAATGGGGAAATATACTTTGTGCCTGCAAGGCCAGATCAACCAGAAGCTTCTACCTCCTGTCATGATGATAAGCCTCAGGAGGCGCAGGGGCACTCTCCACTTCCTAACGAAGATATATGCTATCATACTCCCTCTTGTGGAGATATGGGGGCAAGAGCATCAACCTCTGAAGACCTGGATGCATCCGATCAAGATGACAAGATGGCACTGGCCCCACCTGAAATCAAGAGGGGAGATGGCATTCCTGGCTCCTCCCAACCCGGCCCTGCTCTGATGACTGGTCTATGCCAGAAGATGCAAGAAATTGAAATGATGGGAAGAAAATTGGGCAAAATGGGCCTAGAGCTAGCAGGTCAGCACCCAAATCTGATGGCTCCGACAGTAATAAATAAGCCCAAACTGAAGCGAATGGTTGAAACGAAGATGGCCGAAACGAAGATGGCCGAGGGAGGAATCACCGAGGTAGATTTGCATAAGATCGAAAAAGATGATGAGTCCACTTTGAACTATATAAGAAGAGGGGGAAATCCCCTTGAAAGATCCACACCAACCCTAGCCGCCACCTCCAGCCACCCCCCCTCTCTGCAACCCACGTCCCATCCACTCCAGGTGTGTCCCCTGTGACCCCGCGTCCTCGCCGTCGACATTGGAGATTTTCCTTGCCTTGCTGCTCAT
Source organism: Amorphophallus titanum (assembly GCA_024336825.1). Taxonomy (NCBI): domain Eukaryota; kingdom Viridiplantae; phylum Streptophyta; class Magnoliopsida; order Alismatales; family Araceae; genus Amorphophallus; species Amorphophallus titanum. Next base: position 1,944,522 of record JANBPO010002517.1, read on the forward strand.
AGATCTGTAGCAGAAAGTTGGGCCGAGCTTGCAGAGCCTACACTGATGTCTACAGTGTGAATCTGCCCAAGCCCTATTCTGTGAGTTCATTCACCTCTGAGTCCTCTTCACTCCAGAGTGGTCTCGCACCATTCCGACCTCGGCACCAATCGCGTCGTCCATTTCTGTGCGACTACACGAGATTTGCACCTGATCCGGAGTGCCATTTGGTAGCGGCCACACCGTCTCCTACTGCACGAATCAGCCTGAAATCTTTTCAGAAGAGTTCTTCCTCGACGATTCGCCTTTGACCCCGAGGTGGTCCCGTCTATTTTCATCGTCAGCACAGCCCGGAGTGTCCGTTCTCCTACGATTGCGCCTGACTGGTGCGGCCCAGTCTGCCCAGAACCTACACCAGACTCGACAGGATCAGCACGCCTCCCTCTGCTAGTTTTCGGCCCAAGGCGTCTTCACCAAAGTTGTAGCCCACCACGACGCAAAACCAACGCAGGTGGTTTCGTCCCGTTCGGATGCCAGCACCGAAAATTCCACTAGGGCCGTTGTGGGCCTGTCCTGATGTTTGCACAGGAACCTAACGCCGGCCGTTTGAGCGACCGCTACCTGTGAGATGAGCTGATGGCCTCTATCACTTGAGGATACGTAGACCTCCCTGTCTGCTATGCCCACGAGTTGGTCCCGCCTCGTTCGGAGTTCTACAATGAGTGTACCGGCGACTGCACCATGACTGCGTAACCCAGTCCTGTAGATAGAATCGCGTAGGTCCACTTCTTCGGCCGGTCCCGCCTTCCAGCAATCTCAGGTTGGCATCAGCTTTTCAGGAACACACCAGCACTCCCCTGGCTTCGTCTGAGCACTGACGGCACCCCATTCAGACGTCCGTGCTCAGCATACCGTGTAGGATGATCAGTGTCATCCCAGCCGGCCTGTTCGCAGATCAGCACCTTAGTGTTCCCCTCCCCTTGCTTCCCCCCCTCCTGTGTGAGGGTAGTGTTGTACCTTTTTCCCCATCCCCGAGTTCCCCCTCCCTGCATGGAGGCTTTCATTTGGTTGTACACACAGGTCACGACGAAGCTACAGCGGCGCAGTGTGTCCGTCGGGTGCACACGCTCCTGGCTCGCCCTCATCTCCGATCGGCGCCGGTCTCTTCAGACTTAGCAAGGTATAGATCTAGCCCTTTCTCCTTGGCAATGCTTTTCTAGTATCTTTCACGCTCACTCTGAAGGTGAGGAGAGCTCGTTCTAAAATTTCCAAACACTGAGTGTTGACCGTTGCAGTGTGAGAGAGTGTCGTAATTCCCGCACCTCGGGCACTGGTTCTGCCTCGACTGAGTCGGGCGACCTTCAGACCTTAGGTTTGTCCTCCCCCCCCCCCATATACTCTTAGTGGCTCTGACCGTGTAGGCTGCCCATGGGTCACCGTCTACCCCTCCATCGTCGGGTCACCCCTGAATCTGAGTGACGCGCGTGGCCAGTCCGCTATTGCTCCGATCCGTGGTTCAAGTCGTGCTTGCTGTCACATAGGTCCTAGGGCGTCTGATAGCTCGTCCCGCGTCAATTTGGTATCAGAGCAAGTTGTCTGATTTGTTCTACCCAAATCGGGGTCCTAGGAATCTAATGTCCTCAATGTTCTTTAGCTTCAAAGTAGTCCTCCCATTCATGTTAATTAGTTTCAGTTTTGCCATTTCTAGCACATACTACACTTCATAGATCTAATTTGGGTTTTGTTTTGCTGGTCACACGTTGTTTTGCAGGTCAGTAGCCACTCAGCACGAGGCCCACTCTTTCTGGCCGGCCGAAAAGAGTGGAGGTGGAAGTCCCACGATTTGGAGGTAAGCAGAGTAGAGCGGTTGATTGTCGGCCGTCCATCTTCATCCTGCGACTGCTCTAGAACCGCATTACTTCCAGCGAGGCGGCTGAAAGGAAGCCGCACAACGTTAGGCGGTTCGTCCTTAGCCATTCATCCTCCCAGCGTTAAGCAAAGGCGAGTGTCTCTCTCTTTCTCAAGACACGGCGTGTCTATCACGTCCAGGGTCTCGAGTGGCGATCACATAGGTTTTATCTCCACCTTACTCTACTGGTTTCTTAGCTTCTTTCATACTTTCCTAGTCGTGAGGAGCAAAAAGGTGGACTGATTTCATTGCCGGTACTTTCAAAAGAAGGAAAAGGCCATTTTTCCAATCAACAGTCTCCTCTGGGGTTGATCAGCAGAATATGTACTGTTGTGTGTGCTGAATGTGTTTTGATTGACTGGCAACAGTATTGACAACAGTAGAGTTGACTTTGTTGACTTTATCTTGACCGGATGATGATGTGAATTTTGATGCATCTTATATGTCAGATAAACACATAAATAATGTTTACACTTTTATACTTAAACATTCTGTAGACATGTGCTTGAAATAGAGTCAGTGCAAACCCAGTTTGTACAGTCATAAGTTCGTGCACGTTCTACTTGATTGCATATAAGTCCGTGCATAGGCTCACAAGGTCTGTGCATAGTCGGTCTATGCATAACCATGTCTGTGCACTTTTTGCCTTGTGCCAAAACACTGTCAGTGCAAATCCTTTGTAAGGTAAAATAAGGTCTGTGCATTGTTGGCTCGTGCATAACCAAGTCGCTGCATTCTTGCACATACCATGAGTAAGGTCTATGTATACTTCTTTTGTGCATACTAAAGGTCTGTGCATACCTTGCTGAACGCGTTTCAAAGTTGGTGCAAGTTTTGTCCCTTGCTTTGCTAAGTCCGTGCACGATAGGTCTATGGCATATGAAGTCCGTGCACATTCTTTGAACTAAGTCTATGCACATTTCTCTTGTGCACACGAAAGGTCCATGCACATTTCTCTTATGCACACTAAAGGTCCGTGCATGCTCTACTACTGCACATGCAAGGTTCGTGCAAACTAGGTTCATGGCATATATAAGGTCTATGCATATTTTTCCACCATGCATACACAAAGTCTGTGCATGATTTTATGTCTTACCTAGCCTGCCATGTGAATAGTTTTGAGTCCGTGCACATTTGGTAAAATGCTCTATTAAGTCTGTGCATTTATGTTCTAATGTTATAACAACCCTGTGCAACTTCCTATTCTTGTCTATTTGTCTTAAGCTGACTAAGCGTCTGATTTCTTGACAGGACAATGGTTCGTGAAATTTAAGGAAGGCACTTGATCCCAGAATGAAGGATGAGTCATGCTCGTGACACGTGGAATGCTGTCAAGCTCAGTTGCTGCCACGTGGCATTGGAATATCAGATCTGGTCGAAAAGGCTTGGGTGGAGAATGTGGTGACCACGCGCCCTTCTCTCTACAGCATATAAATAAGTGGCCGCTTGCTCGGAAGAAGGATGATGGTAATTGAAGCAGAGAATTCAGCATAGAGAGAAAAAGAGCAGTACCATCCCGAGAGTCCTCCAGCCAGATCTGAGAGAGGTCGACTCTATGAGTCGACACTTTTACTGACAGTGCAGAAAATTTTGTAAAACTTAATTGAAATCCCAAAAACATTAAACACCCATAAAGCACCATTCAACCCCATTCAAAATAATAAAATGACATGCATGAGGGGTACTAAAAATGTCAATCAAAACTTGATCTCACCAGGCAATATGGGATACAAGATTAGCAATGCATTTCTGGTAACTTGCATGTAATTCAATGAATTAAGACCCGAAAACCTTAATGCATGAAACATACCCAATTTTGCCACATGGAAATTCATATGAACATAAACTTACATCAAGAGTTCAAGGGAATGTAATTAAGAGTGGAAGCTTACCATTGACTCCAAAGAATTGATAGCAAGATAGAATCTGCACATGCTGAAAATTCAGATTTATGTCATCTTAAATTCAATGCATTTGAAGAAACCAAATTCAAGGCACTTCTTCACACATGACTTTCTCTTCAAATTTGAACCTTCACCTAACTCGAGAATTCAACCGATTCAATCTTAATGTAATGCAGAAACAAAAGTGCTTGTTGAACCTTCACATTAGCCTTTGTCATATCTAGTTCAACATGCATGAACCTACAATCCAGTGAGACCACAGAGATTTGATTTACCTGCTCTCAATCCAATCAAAGCACAAGCTTGCAATCCAATGAATACTTCATATATGTAAAAGCCATTCCCAGTTAAAAGAAAACTTTAATGCCAGTTAGCAGGTGTAAGCCTAGCCATGTTCTCACAAAACCATATCTCATTGCATGAATTGCATATATCAGACCAAAAATTGCTTCAAACATGGAGAATCCATTTCTGAGTAAAATTGAGCCAAACATTCACGAAAACCAAGTTCAGTCCAGAAATTCCAAGTTCAATCAAAACCAATCTATACTTAACTCATTCAAAACAAATATGAGTAAACACAAATTCATATGATATCATGAGAATAGAAAAACTGCCTTAGTAGTCCAATGCATAGTAGTCCAATGCAGTCAAATGAACTAGCCAACAGAATAGCATGCAAGAAGACAGATCAGTGCATGTGAAATATAGGAAGTGTCGACACTCAGCAACCCAGTGTCAGCACTTTGTTAGAGCAGTGAACCTGGCCATCCAAATGCAAGTATATACATGGAGAACTATTAAGGCCAGTCAACCAAGAACTATATACATGAAGAGCCAATGGTTCTCAACCTGATAGAGCAACCTGCAGAGTAAGATAGTAACATGTGAGTTCATGAAGTAGCAACAAACAAACATTTTTCACAACACATACTCAGAATATTTTCACTTTAAAGCATACGTAAAATACACAATATATTGTGATCATCAAAACCATTATCAAAGATAAAGTGGAAGAGACACGAACCCAACAGCTTCTTGTGCACCCGAGGCAGGGTGTGCTTCTTTCTTTGTGCGCCCCGGGGCCGGGGTGAATTCTTCTGGTTCTTGCGCTCCCCCCAGGGCGGGGTATATTTCTCTTCATATGCCCCCAGCACGGGGTGTATCTTTTGCTTCTTATGCCCCCAGACTGGGGTAGATTCTATTTCTTCTACCCCTCAAGGCAAGGCGTATTTCTCTTCATATTCCCCTAGAGCGGGATGTAGTTTCTTTCTTTGTATGCCCCCGAGCCGAGGCATGTGTCTTTTGGCTCTATGCCCCCAAGCTGGGGTGAGGTTGACAGGTAGGCCCTTGTGGCAAAACTTCAAAGGCTTGGCCATTGCCCCTAGATGTTCTAGGAGGGATTTCATTCTATTTGGCTGTAGATGGAGTGAACATGAAATCTCCAGAAGGCATTTCAACAAGCAACTCACAAGTCATCTCAGATGTCGACTCCTCAATACAGGCAATGAAATCCTCATAAATAAAAGAGTGAGAAGCACCTGAATCAAAAAGAACACGAGCCGCATGACCATATAGCATGAACATACCTTCCATGAGATGAGACGCTATGGCTTCTACTCGAGTTATGTGCAAAACTTTCCCTTTTTGCTTTCGATTGGCTACTGCAGAAGACTGCTGGGAAGAAGCTGAAGCTTGAGGATAGAATGGCTGTGGTTGAGGGGGTGGAGGAAGTTTGAACTAAGACGGCTATGATTGAGAAAACTGAAAAACTACATCAGTTTTGGCCTCAGCGGACAGTCTCGAACCACATGCCTCGACTGATCACAGTGAAAATAGACCACCGGTAATGAACAGGGCTTTCCTGGGTGGCTACCACTGCACCTCGAACACTGTCTCAACTGACTAGCAGTTGAACCTTGACGCTGTTGAAAGGAAGGAGCTGTCTGCTGAACGACTCCAGAAGATGCCTGCTGATCAAACTTCTTCTTGGACTTCTTGAATCTCTTGAACTTGGGTTTAAAAAGAGAAGCGCCACTAGCTGTCGACAAAGCAGGTGAAACTCCTGGCACAGACGGTTGAAAACTCGGCTGAAACTGCACGCTCAATTGAACAAGGCCAACTTGAGTCGACCCTTGAGATCTTGCCATATCTAGCTCTAGCACCGCAGCTGCCTGGCACGCTGCATCCATCTCGGCTACCCGAGTTGCAATTAACGACTATTGCAACTCAGCCTTCAGCCCACGCAGAAACTACTCAGTCTTCAAGGCTTCATCAGCAAGAACATGGGGTGCATACCGACCCAATTCCATGAATTTATTCCGATACTGCAGCACGGTCATATCATCTTGGGAGAGTTCCATGAATTGACGCATCTTGTCCATCCTGAGATAAGCCGGACTGTACGTGCGCTCGAAGGATGTGATAAACTCTGTCGAGGTGATCTGGCAAAGTGGACGAGAATGAAAACCAACCTCCCACTCTGTGGTCCACCACACGATTACTGCTCCCTGAAGCTGGAATGTAGCCAGCATGACTTTTTCATCCTCCGTGCACTCCATTGAATGGAATACACACTCGGTTGCATCAAGCCACACTCTGACTGCATCAAGATCTGCCTGACCTTCATAAGTCGGTGGGTGGAACAACAGAAACTCTTTTAGTACTCTACCATGGCAACTGGGAGGCAAATCATCTTGAGGAGCAGGATTAGCTTGAGCTTGGTGTGGAACAATTACAGGCGGAGGAGAGGTACCACTTTCCTCCCTTGGACCACGACCTCGACCTCTTCTTCTACGAGGTGGCATTTGGAGCTAGAAGAAAACACTCAATGACAGAAAATCCATTAGTAGTCACAGGAAACATCCTAAGCCAGCTGTAGATGACTCACATGGACTTGTTCTAGACTAGTGCCATTTCGATTCCTTATACAAATTCTCCACACCGCTCTGATACCAACTGTAACGACCCAGGAGATCCGGATACCGATAACCCAATATCATCGGATTACCGATACCAGGAACTCGAGGAAGTCACCCAAGAGGCGGATGAGGTCTCGTAAGGGTTGGAGGAGTTTGTCGAGGGGATGCATAATGAATTGTAATTGCAAGCGCATAGTATTAATTAAAGTAGGAATTAGAACTTTAATGTGGAAGCAATTTAAACAAATCAGAGTGATAAACATATATAATAGTCTAGATTCACAGATGACTAATCTCAGCTACACGAACCGCGTTGAACACCTGCCGTGCCTCCTGAAGACCCGGCCTCACCTGAAACACGGTGAAAATATGCAGGGGATAAGCCTCATTTCATAGGCTTAGTAGGGATCCCTTAAACCCCTACCTCGCACGAAAAACCAAGCAGGAAGCGAAAAATAGGAAGGTACACTGCCTAGCAAGAGTACTGTAGAACCAACAAGCGGGAATAAATAAACAGAAAAACTATCTATTCTAACAGTACCGTACTACTGGATCTCGGTCTGTCAAAACTTGAGTCCACACCTGCCACTAGATAGGAGCACCACCCACTAGAAGAACGATCGGATGCGTCACCTGACGTCTTACACCGCGTCACAAGTGTCTAGCTACAATACCCCAGGCGGAGACAAGACACACTCAGTAACCAGAAGTACCACGAACAAGGACTAGCTAAGGTCACGCTCATCAGCGTGGGTCTGAACCCTCAGCCCCGTGTGCACACTCAGACCATACGCCTTAGGCCTGTCCTCTAGCTAGTATTTTCCCCTAAGCCCGGACTAGGTTGTACATGGGAGCCCTGCGGTAACCAGCCTACTCACCGCCTCTCTCGGCTTAGTCACTCCACCACTCCTAGGTGGGATAACACGCGCGTGCCGTAAGAAGGCTACGACTAGTGGACGTGTCACCGGAAGGAAGAACTGACTCACGAAAACCATTATCGAAGAAACGGGATGGCACACACTTGGTGCAGTGTAGAGCCTGACGGTCCAACCTTGGGCCGTCACAGGCTCTGGTGGTCTATCCCTGGGCCGTCACAACAGTCTGGCAGCCCAACTCAGGTCTGTCAAACACCCAGTGCAAAATTGACTGTGACGCGCTAGCCCTGGTGCGTCACAGTCTCTGACGGACCACCTCTGGTGCGTTAGAAGGCAGAATGAAACTGGCTGTGACGCACACCCCTCGGGGCATCACAGTCTCTAATGGCCCTATCTAGGCACGTTAGAAGCTGGGGAGCTCTGATGCTCCTCCACAGGTGCGTCACATGGCTCTGATGCACCCACCCTGGGGCGTCACAAGTCAACGGTGAAACAGGCTGTGACGCACTACCCTTAGCACGTCACAGTGTCTAACGGACCAATCCTGGTGCGTTAGGTGACAGGATACGTCAACTCTGACTTACCCTTAAAGGGGCGTCACAATGTTGTAACGCACCACTCTGGGCACGTCACAGCACATGTGACCCCAACGGTAAAAAACCAACAGTCAGATCACTGTGACGGACCATCCCAGGGGTGTCACAATCACATGGCGGTCTATCGTGGGACCGCCAGGCCCACGAATGCCAAAGCCCTAAACAAAGGGAGTGTAATGCACCTGCCCAGGCACGTTACACACTGTGGCGATCACTGGAACGACCGCCACAGTGTCCCAGTGGTGAAACGGCGAACTCAACGTAAAAATTACAACCACGCTCCCATACCTCCACGAGAGAGGGGGAAAACAAGGGGGAAGCCTACAAACCACTCCTAGCATGCATCTATGACCTCAGATTGGCCAAAAACATGGTGGAATGACAGATTGGCTCACAACCCCAAACATGGAGATTTTACCCTAACTCGCTCAAAAACACCCCTCTCGGCTCCCATTCGGCCTACAAATCATGGGGGATGACGGGATGAGCAGAGGGATTCATCCTCCTACCTCAATGGAGCGAATACTCCACCGAATCGTCATCGAAATCAAGGAAGAAGCTTTTAAACCCTCGCACGCCCCGCCTCCCGCCGTGAAAAGAACCTTTAGACTTCCCCTGTGTCAATCCTTTCTCGATTAAGGTCTTCCCAAACCGCAACCACTATCCCAGTTACAACAAAACACGGTCAGTCGGTTTCCATTTTTAATCCTGAAGAGATATAGCGCCTCTAGCATGGGGAACCCCATTGAGAAATGTCACCTTAGCCTGGGGCGCCCTTCCCTTGGTTGCTGGATGACTCTTCTAATTGGCCCATTTACGTGTAAGGCCCATATATAAAAGTATTATTTGAATGTGTGTGTGCTCTGGGCCTTGACTATTTATTGTTTTAATCGATTTAGGAACTTTCATTCCTATAATTTGCTAGGGTTGCTACACCCTCCCCCACTGAAAGAAATTTGGTCCCCAAATTCAATCGTATATGGACATGGAGGGTGCAGAGTACATACCATTCGTAAATAAGCCTAAGAATCTCTTCTTCATGGGTTCTTCGGTCTCCCATGTTGCTTCTTGCTCCGAGCATTTGCTCCATTGAACCTTGGCCATGGAAATTATCTTGTTCCTTAATGTACGTACCTCGTGATCGAGAATCTTTAAAGGCTTTTGTTCATATGTGAGATCCTTTTGTATCACTAGGTTGCCACAATCTATGACATGCAATAGATCATGAACATATTTCTTCAACATCAAAATGTGGAACACATTATAAACCTCTGATAATTATGGAGGTAAAGCGATGGGTAGGCAACCTCGCCCACTCTTTCCAGTATCTCGAAAGGACCGATATACCTTTGTGTGAGCTTGCCCTTAACACCAAATCTTCTAATGCCTCGTCTGGGGGGAACCTTAAGAAAGACCTGATCTCCCACCTAGAATTCGAGATCTCTCCTTCTAGTATCAGCATAAGTCTTTTGCCTAGACTAAGCCATTTGAAGTCGTTCTCGAATGAGCTAGATCTTTTCGATGGTATCCCTTACCATGTTTGGGCCTAGTAGTTGCTTCTCGCCAACTTTGTCCGAGCACAAGGGTGATCGGCAACTCCTTTCATGTAAAGCTTAAAAAGGTGCCATTTGAATACTTGCCTGGTAACTGTTATTATAAGCAAACTCGACCAAGTGCAAGTGATCATGCTAGCTCCCACCAAAATCAATGATATAAGCTCTGAGCATGTCTTCTACCACTTGATTTGTTCTTTCAGTCTGACCATCCATTTGAGGATGAAAGGCTGTACTAAAGTTGAGTCTTGTTCCCAATGAATGTTGTAGACCCTTCCAGAAGTGTGAAGTGAAGCGCGGGTCTCGGTCAGACACGATTGAATCAGGTACTCCATGCAGTCGAACTATTTCTTTGATGTATAAGGCAGCAAGAACGTCAACTGACCATCGGCTCTTGATTGGCAAGAAATGTGCCAATTTAGTCAATCGATCAATTATGACCCATATTTTGTCATGTCCTCCTTTGGATTTAGACAGACCCATTATGAAGTCCATACCGATATCCTCACATTTCCACTTAGGAATGTCTAGAGGATGTAGCTTATCGGTAGGCTTTTGGTGTTCCGCCTTAACTTGTTGACAGGTGAGACAGTGAGATACAATGTCTGCTATCTCTCTTTTCTTGTTGGGCCACCAAAAGGTCCATTTCAAATCTTGGCACATCTTGGTAGATCCTGGATGAATCGTGTACCTTGATCTGTGAGCTTCTTCTAATATCTTCTTCTTTAGTTTAAGACAATCTGGTACACAGGTTCTTTCTTAGAATAATAACCTTCCATCTGACGCTCACTGGAAATCAGGTCGTTCCTCCATCTTGCCCTTGATTTCTACTAGTACTGGGTCATTATCTTGAAGTTCTTGTATCTCAGAGAGTAGATTTGGCTGTATCCTCATGTGTGATAGAGTAATACAATTGTTCTCCTTGCCTATGCTTATGTTAAATTTAGAGAATTGCTCTAGCAGCTTCCATTCTTGAATCATGCAGTTGGCTAACAAGGCCCCTGGCTTTCGACTGAGAGCATCAGCTACCGGATTACCCTTTCCTGGATGATATTGTATGGTGAAGTCGAAGTCCTTGAGATATTCAAGCCAACGGCTTTGTCTCATGTTTAATTCCTTCTGAGAGAAGAGATACTTGAGACTCTTGTGATCAGAGTACACGATGAACTGTTCTCCATAGAGATAGTGTCTCCAGATTTTTAAGGCAAACACCACCACGGCCAACTCTAGGTCATGGACCGGGTAGTTCTCCTCGTGCTTCTTCAGTTGTCATGAAGAGTAAGCTATAACTCTTCCTTGTTGCATCAAGACACATCCGAGGCCAATGCTAAACGCATCGGTATATACCTCGAATTTCTCTCCTTCAATTGGTAAGGCCAATACTGGGGCAGTAGTCAAGTGATTCTTTAAAGTTTGGAAACTTCTTTCACAATCTTCGCTCCATTTATAATGAATCTCCTTGCAGGTTAGCCTAGTAAGAGGCACGGTGATTTTAGAGAAGTCTTTAATGAATCACCTGTAATAGCCAGCTAGATCCAAGAAACTACGAATCTCGGTAGCAATAGTCGATCTTTCCCAATTCTTCATAGCCACTACTTTTGATGGATCCACTGATATTCCATCCTTAGAGATCACATGTCCTAAAAAAGACACTTCTTCCAGCCAGAACTCACATTTACTAAGCTTTGCATATAGTTGATTTGTACTCAATATTTGTAATGCAATCCTCAAATGCTCTTCATGTTCTTCCTTGGTCTTTGAATAAATCAAAATGTCATCAATGAAGACCACAACAAATTGATCTAGATGAGGCCTGAATATGCTATTCATTAACTGCATAAAGACTGCATGATTTGACACCACCTTGGGGGTGGCAGCCACTAGACCGATGACCTTGGACCTACAACCTGCAAGCATACAACTTCGACGGTGGACTCACTCGAGCAAGCTCACTCACGTAGTATACACTAGTGCCCATGGACAACTCAGTGATGGTGGAGAGGGTCTGGGGTGGGACCTCACTGTTCTGGGGCTCGGCTAGCTTGGGGTTGAACCCCTAAGGGTCGGGATGCCCAATTTGATGGGCGACCAGCACGCCGAGGGCGTGGGATGAAGGGTCTCTCTCACAACTCACGCCGCGGTGGTCACTCGATCGATTGGCCTTTTGGACCAGGCACTCCCTCACCACCGACGGAGCTAGGAAGCAATACTAATTAAGCAAGGAATGCCAAGAAAGAGGATTGACCAGAGGCTCACCTGATTGGCGTGAAGACGCTGATTCTGGCCAGAGACGAGGGCGAGTGAGAAGGCGAGGGGACGCACCCTCTCGCCGCGTCGGTGTGACTTTGATGTGAAAATTTAGAATAATACACCACTACGCCTCTCGCAAGACGGGGATCTCGGGGTGGGAGTCAACTTGAATTACACTTAAAACTACCTCCACACAGGGAGGGGCTTTAAGCCGACCAGGCGGGGTGGGGAAAGCTAAGTTAGAAAGGCCGGATGAAGAAGATGTCAGTTCTGCCTGCCCTCAAGAACAGGGGACAGACTGTCACTGTCGGTGCCGCTACAGACTCTCCCGAACTCCGTTATCGACAAAACTAGTGGCAAAAGCTCCTGGGTTAGCCCAGGAGGACGCTTAATTTTTGGGGGAATTTTTGGTTGGCGGCGATGGTCGAGGCAGAGTCGTGAATAGGGCCTCTACTTTCTGGTTCTGACAGCTTCTACACCACAGCAGCAGGAAGACGAGGCTACCACGGACACTCCCGAGCTCGTATTCAGGCGGGGCCAAAGTCGTTGGATTCGTGGTCGAAGTCTCTTCGAACGGAGGCCCACGGGGATGATGGAGGGGGTCGGAGTAGGTGACGAGGGCCAAAATAGTGATCAGGTGTCGGGTCAGTTCTAGAGGGAACAGACCTGCGCATCTGGGGGAGAAAAATGGGAACTCCAAGCTCTGGGTGGCGAACGGAGTGCCGCTTTTTGGTACTGGAAGAGGACTCATTGTAGACGCTCGTAGCCAAGTCCTATTTCCAGATCTTCAGGAGGTTAGCCATGGGAGCCTCTGCAACTAGCTTCTGGATGACTGTCAGGAAGAAGTTGCACAGTCTGGCGACGACGGCTCCTCCGGGCAGCCACAAGCTCAGACGGGGATAGGACCACCACCGTTGTAAAGAGGACTGGGAGATGCTTCCGAAGGTGCCTTTTTTGCATCCAGTGACTCCATGGATGAAGTCGTGGCAGTCTCTGCAGGTCGATGGTACTCTACTACCTCCGAATTGGGAAGTGCAGGTTGAAGATGAGAGGTGGGAAAGGAGGTAAATGGGAGGGGAAAGGGGGAGAAAACCCGTAAGGGCATAACAGAAAAAGTTAAAGGGGGTCAGCTCTGGTGAAAACCCGAAAGGGCGATAGGCTGGTAAAGAGAAAAAATAAAATACTTCTCTTTCTCTACTCCTCGCCGACAAGGGCCATCGATTTCAACATTTTGTCGATGGCTATCTCCAGGTCACTCCACAGTGAGGGCGACCACTACCCCCTCAATGGCCGGACAAAGCCCAACTCCAGTCCTCAGTCCCAGCCTCGTGGCCTCAATGCCTTCACAGGCCGGCCACCCAACTCCAGCCCCAGTCCTCCAGTCCCAGTCTCGTGGCCTCAATGCCTTCACAGGTCAGCCACCCAGCTCCAGTTCGAGTCCTCAGTTCTAGTCTTGTGGCTTCAACACCTTTCCAGGCCAGCCACCCAGCTCCAGTATCAATTGCCAGTCCCAACCTCATGGCCTCAACGCCTTCACAAGCCGGCACCCAGCTCTAGTTCCAGTCCTCAGTTCTAGCCCTGTGACTTCAACGCCTTTCCAGGCCAGCCACCCATGATGTGGCACAATCCCTTGGACCTAAATTTGCAAGCAAGAATGACCCGATAATCTCACTCAAGCGGACTCACTCGTGTAGCATGCACTCAGGTCTGAAGTTGGACCGGCGATGGGGATGAGGGTCCCAGGTTGGACCTTGGGATTCCAGTGGTGTGGCTAGCTAGGGGAGGACCCTAATGGGTCAGGGATGCCCAATTCATGGGTGGCTGACATGCCAAGGGCGTGGGATGTAAGGTTTCTCTCGCAACTCACCCGCAGAGGGTACTCACGTAATTTATAATATGGTCCAAGCACTGACACACTGACCGATGGAACTAAGATTCAATACTAAGCAAGCAAAGTAATCCAGCATAGAAGTGTGGTCAGGAGCTCACCTGATCGGTGTGAAGACGCTGATCCCGGCCGGAGACAAGGCGAGCAGGGAAGCGTGGGTATTTCCCACACGCTGCGTCGACGAAGCTTGGATCGCTAACCTGCTAATACATGCACTACACCCTCGCAGAGGGGGTGGATTAGGGGTATGGAGAATCAAATTACAACCAAAACTACCTCCACGCAAGGAGGGGCGGTAAGCCGGCCAGGCAGGGAAGGGAAAAGCCTAAATGAGACCGAACGGGTGGGCGACGTTGGTCCTGCCCGCTTTCTGGAACAGTGGACAGATGGTCGGAGTTGTCACTACTACAGTCGCTCCCAAATTTTGCCAATGATGATACCAGTCAAAAAAGCTTTGTAGCTAACTCATGATGACGTCTGAATTTTTCTAAATTCTCTGGCCGCTAGTGCTGGTCAGGGGCTGGCTACAAACGAGGCCCCAGATTTCTGATTCTGACCGCAAAGATACCTCTGTAGAAGGAAGAAGAGGCCGCCACGAGTGCTCCCAAACTCTGATTTGAGCATGGCCAAAGTCATTGGAACCGTCATCAAGTCCTCTTCAAAATAATGCCTGTGGGAAAGCCGGCAGAGGTCGGAGTAGACTGCAAAAGCCCAAACAGTGAACAGGTATCTATTCAGTTTAGGAGTTGATAGAACAGAGCACCTGGGGAAGAAAATTTGGAAAACACTCTTCCGAATGCCGAAAGGGATGCCTATTTTTGGTGGTGGAAGATGATTTGTGGTAGAATCTCTCAGACAAGTGGCACCTCCAGAAGCCAACGGATGTGGCTGTGGGTGCTCCGGGAAGTCACTTCAGGTTGCTAGCTGGACCAATCCTACGCAGTCAGAGAAGAACGGCTCTCCCAAGTAGCTCGGAGCTCGGTTCTTTTGTTGAGTTTAGAAGTTTAAAGAGAGTCGAATACTTGTGTATTTGGATTATGATTATTTAATATGAAATGGGAGAGAAGGTTGATTAAATTATTGTGTACTTACTTTATGCGATTGTTCCTGTGCTCTAATTATATTGCTTGCTCGAGGCTTACCATGCTGGCTGTTTGTGTTCCCGATTGTTCTACTGTAATATCTCGGGGCGTGACATTACCGGTAATATGGGGATGAATGATGCAAGTTGATGCCATATTTACCGTACATGTCGTGGAGCTCCTATGATGTGAACTGTGGTCCATTGTCGGTGACGATGTCCCGAGGGACGCCGAACCTGGTGAGGATGTTGCGCTTGATGAATTTGATCACTGTTGATGCCTTGACCTCCATGAATGCTTCAGCTTTTGCCCACTTTGTAAAATATTCTATAGCGGTGAGGATGAAAGACTTTCTTTAGACTTTGCCAGTCCTATCTTCCAAAGGGCCGACTACATCGAACGCCCACATGGCGAAAGGCCAGGGAGCGATGAGAGGGTGAAGTGAAGATGAAGGAGCATGCCCCTTGTCCACGTGAAGTTGGCATTTAGCACAATGCCAGACATAATCAGCACAGTCCTCGTGTATGGTAGGCTAGTAATACTGTCGAATGAGTTTCTGAGCGAGCATGCGACCATTTACATGGCCACCGCATTCGCTAGAATGCGCTGCTTCGACAACTACATGAGACTCACTCTCTTCGAGGCAGCAGAGATACACTCCACTAAGAGACTTTCGATGCAAGAGACCTCCTATGATGTCAAAGCACTCCGCGGCCAGACGAATAGCTCATCGGTTGGGGGTGGTAGCATACCCAGGGAAGGACCCATCCTGGAGATAATTCTCAATGTTGAGGAACCAGGCATTGCCATCTTCAAGGTCGATTTTCGGCTCCTGAGAAATGGCATGGGCTTGAAGGGAGGATTCTAAAAATTATTGAAACCAGGGATCTAAATGCAAGGGGATGTGCAGCCTTTGCACTATGACAGTAGCTGATGGCTTTTCACCAGCACTTGGAAGAGAAGATGCTAGAGAAGCCGGTGGATCGACTAGAGTGTTTTGGGCCCTAGGAGTGTGCACTGGGGTTAGCTTCCTAAATCACCAGACTACCCTACCAACCAGGTCTTGGTAGGGCTTTAGTTTCGGGTCCCGAGTTTGATACTTGCTGAGGGACTGTCAGAGTATGAGCTAAGAGTCATCGATGATTTGGAGCTCCTTAACTCTAAGTGCCAGTGCTATTTTTTGGCCCATGAGGAGCACCTCATACTTAGCCACATTATTTGTGGCAGGGAAGGTCAATTGACAAGCACGTGAAATTATGACACCTTCTGGGGATTGGAGAACAGCTCTAATTCCTCAACCCTTGGAATTGAGTGCACCCTCAAAGTAGAGAATCCACGAAGTTTCACCATCAAAAATGGCTCCTAACTCTTCATCTGGAAGGCTCTCCTCAAAAGAATAAAATGTGGGGAGCGGATGATGGGCAAGTTGTTCAGTAATGGCGTGCCCCTTGACCGCCTTTTGACTGACATAGGTGATGTCGAATTGATTAAGAAAACTTTGGCACTTCACTAGGTGATCAGTCAATGCAGGCTTTCCCAACAAGTATTTAATTGGGTCCATACGCGCAAAGAGCTTCACTTCATGTGCTAGAAAATAATGTTTCAGCTTTTGGGTGACCCAAATGATGGCCGTGCAAGTCCTTTCCATGGCAGTGTACTTCTTTTTAGCTTGATCAGGTCATCATTGAGATAATATATCATAGATACCATATAGTAATGCATTAAGGGACTAAGGAATCAAGATACTTACCTGACTTACCTACCTGAGAAAGATGCATGACGTAATGGTGCTCATGAATTTTTACATTTAAGAGATGAACCATTAAATAGTCAAGCCAGAGAAATAAGCATAATGCATCAAATAAGGCAAAGGCCGCATAAAGATGGAACAAATATAGCATCTCAATCATAACACACTTCAGCAACCACACGGCTATGCCAAGACCGCAAAGGGAGCCTAACGGCCTACCAATAGACTACTACCCTTGAGGTGGTTCACATTCTCCAACGGGCGAGACCCTGAGAAAAATGGTCTATTGAAGACCGCCAAGGAATGCCTACCGGTCCATCGCGTGACCGCAAGGCTCTAAAAGAATTCAAAACCAAGGTGACCATTTGAACCCCTCTCCCTTTCCTTCATTCCTTCACTCTCACAACCCCATCAACCACCGACGATCACCACCACCGGCCAACCCGACCACCAAGCCTAACCAACTCGCCCAGAAGCAAATGGGGAAGAAGAGGGTGGTCGTTCGAGGAGGAAGACACCCCCGCTGTGGCGGCGAACCAATAGGAGGGGGAGAGAGCACCGCAGGCCCAAGCCGAGGTAGGAGGACCATCTATGGTGCCCATAGCACCTGAGGAGGCTGCCAGAGAGAACGACAGCGAGCCCACGGCTGAGGAGGCACCCGAGGCAGCGGTTGCAACCCACTCGTCCGAGGTAGGCTGAGACCCCAAAATCTCTTATTTTGACTTTTCTAAAGCATGCATGAGGGTAGAAATAGGATGGGAATGGGTCAAGGGACCCGTGGATGAATTGTAGAGGCCCCCAGGGCCATTTCCAAGCTTGGGGAAATCGGGGAGATGCCGTCCGGTGCAGTGAGGGCCTAGCGGTCATTCCAGCGACTATTAGGGAGACAAACGGTCTGCCCCAGACCGCTAAGACCAGTCAAACGGTCCTCAGAGGACCGTTATCATCCTGAGGTTTTTTTAATATGTATGCCATGCATGACTTATGTGGATTATATGACTGACATTGAATGTTTAAATGCATGCAGTGAAAGCGACAGACGAGGATATCATGGCTTCAGGTCCGAGCAGTGTATTTGACATTGCCAGACTTCCAGAGGGAGAGACTAGCCGTGATGGGATTCGCCGAGTTCCTTGGGCTGGAGGTCATGAGGCTAGATATGGCCCTCCTCTACACGCTCCACGACCGATGGGATCCAGTGAGCAGGGCGTTTCTGTTCCCGTAGGGACACATGATCCCCACGCTGGAGAACGTGATGAGGATTATGGGACTGTGGGTCTACGGAGTACCGGTGATTGGGACGACACACACCGACTATCAAGAGTTGGTGCGGGAGCTGCTAGGCTTGGAGGTGATGAGGCCAGAACATCAGTTGTCCATGCTGGCACGAGCGACCCTCCAAGAGAGCCTGAAACTGAGAGGGGTGGCTATAGCCGTGGGAGAGCTGCCAGAGGAGCACCTGGGGCGACTGACGGACCGGGCAAGACAAAGAGTAGCAGTGGGATCGGGTCCCGAGGCAAACGTCGTCCTACGTCGATTCCTGATGTTACTGTTTGGGAAGCTGATTTTCACAACGAGGGCAGATGGAGTGAGCTACAAGCTCCTTCCTTTACTGGTGGACTTGGATGGAGTTGGAGACTATTGATGAGTGCTCATTTCTTTATGATAATTCACATCACATATATCATTTCATATGCACATAATTAGCCAATTATGCAGTTCCTCTCCCTCCCCTCTATCCACCATAAAAATTCTAGGTCCTAATTCATTCATTTGATTCCCAGTCAAAGCTCATAATAAGGCAGGTTCCAGTCTGCCCTGTGGATTCTGAGTTTCGGGACAGAACCATCACTCAGTTTGCAGAGCCTGTCATTTCCGTTCATATCATTGGATGGTTCTGGAATTCCAGTATGTCGAAGCTCTTTGAGTGCTATTCACAACGACGCTAACCTCGTCTCGATCTGACATCGTGGCTGGGAGTATCGACCGTCTTCGTCAGGGTGCGCAGATCCAATCTGAAGCAGAGCTGCGGGACAGCCTTGGGAATTAATTCCCAAGACATCGCCCGCCTCGTCTCCGGTGACCGCTGCCCCCGGGGATCAACCCGGGGCACTCTAGGAATGCTCCCGCTGGTTGCTGTAGCCAGGACCCACCCCGAACATCACCGTACCAGCAGTAGGTCCCACATGCTGTCCTGCGGGCCCGAGTGAACAGTGCTGAATCGGTCGACCGCGTCCACCCGAGCGCCACCGACTGTTGCCCGCCAACCCAAGATTAGTGCTCCCGGACCCCACATGTTGCCTATTACCTCCCTGTGTGGAGTGGGCTATAGAATGACTGCTGTAATTTAATGATCACTGCTGTACCGGGAGTCACGGATCTCGACCGGGAAGTCTTCCCCACGCCCCGAGCGTGGAGGTACACCCGCCACCTCTGTTTGTCGCTTTGCTAGCTAGTATATACTCTAGAAGCCGCTGCATGTAAGTAGGTTACTTTTCTAGTCTTATCTTATTGCGTCACCGCTGTGAGTTGAGAGAGCGTGACCCGTCCCGTGACTCGTTCTGAGCATGAGAGTAAATTGACCACCCGAGACTCAAAGTCAGTTTCTCAACTATGCCGATTGACACGTTTCCCTCGCTGGGGATGACTGTGAGCGAGTACTTCTGTTTGGGACACGTTCGCCTCTTCAGGAACCCAGTTAGGTGTCGAGTCTTGTGTGTCATTGCTGGTCGTGTCATCCGCAGAGTCGCGTCGTCACTTAGAATCTCAGTTTCGAGTCGAGTCCTGTAGTCGCCCCGCATCACCTAGGGGACAGATCGAGAGGTGACTGTGAGTGGCTTTACACCGTTCCTCCAGGTAAATTTTTTAATATGTAACTAATCTTTCTCATGAAATGCTAATGACATGTGGTGACATAGCTATGGAGTTATTACTACATTCCAATGGGGAGGGCTCGGTAGTGACGTATGACGGTGGTGCCACTAGCTCGGCGGTGGTAGCCTATTTTGAGCATAGCCCCGCTATCCTACCAGTTGATGGCACTGAGGCGTGAGCTGCAAGAGTTCCCTGCAGCGATGGTGGGACTATTTTATTATTATTATTTTTTTATATTTTTTAATGGATGACTAAGGAGATATATATATGCTACCGCAGGTGATCTGGAGACCTTATTCGGGCATGGTCGATGTTGACCAGCCGTGGGTTATCACAAGCTGTGCCCGATTTAGTCAGGACCTTTGGGTTCATTGTCTGAACGAAATTGAGCCACTTCAGCTGCGACTGGCCAAGAGGACTTTAGGGCTTGTCCAGGAGTGGGTAGATATGACTGCGCCACCTCACGTTGGGAGGAAGACCCGCGGGCTAATAGCCTGTGTTGATTGGCGGGTGCGCTTCCCCGAATAATACGAGGATTGGTAGCGGGGCGACACACTCGTGAAGTCGCACGCGCCCGACAGTGAAGATTACCTGCGCCTCTAGAAAGTGATGTATTCAGAGCGGCTCCCCCTAACGACTCAATCTAGAACTGCCAGCGTCCTTGTCTCTGGTCACGTAGCGGCCATTCCTTGTCTGTCAGGTCTGCCTAGCGGTTGAGTGATGGTTCACTTTGCCCAAAGTGTCGTCCTCCAGTGCTTTCGTTTCTGTTTGTCTTGGCTTATCCTTGTGGTCCGCCCGTTTTCCCGTGGGTGTCTCTCGACATCCTATGAGGGCTATGACTGCGTTATAAGACAGCCAAGAGTCTTCTTGCTTGTGGTAGGATTTTCTTTCCTATTGTTGAGTCGTCATTGTCTGGTTCCGGTGAACCTGGGGTCACCCAGTGGTTGACAGGTAACCTTGTGTGTCTCGACGGTTCTGTCCAATTCGAGACATGGTTCTGGCTGCAGTGAGGTATCACCTTACCTCGATCTGCGTGCCCAGATGTGCTGAGGGTCCTCGGTGTTCCCTCAGGTCTTCGCTTGTCATTTCCTCCGATAGTGTCATTTTCCCTGGCTTAGGATTAGACCGATTGGCGGCTTGCTCTGCTATTAGTGACGATCTTGCCTCTGAGTCGTCCGACTCAAGGATCATTACGTGAGTAGGTCTAGTTGCCTTGTCCTGAGTTTGTTGGCAGTGGCTGTGCTGTCATTGGTGCTTCGAAGTACATGCGACAGTGCTCTCTTGCATGTCTGTACTTCCGCACTCGTGTTTTAAGTCTCTGTGTCTTGTGAGCCTTCACTAGTCGTAGTGTTACATCACGTTACGACGTGGCGGCTCTTGTAGCGGGGCACTTTCCCTGTTTAGGGTTCTTAAGCTAGTTCTGTGGGCCCCCAGTCCAATCGTAGCGTCCTTCGGAGGGGAAATACTAGCTAGAGGCCTGGCTTAGGCAGTGGGCCAGTGTGTGCACACATGGTCAGGGACTTTGGACTTACGTCGACGGGTGTGACCATGACTAGTCACTCGTTACTGTAGTTTCGTTTTGGTTCAGCGCGTACCTCAGTCTCCGCCGTCTTGAGGCATCTATAGGGAGGTACTTGTGGCATAGTATAAGATGCCAGTGGACGCATCAGGCCGTTCTTCTAGTGTGGGGCACTCCAGTTGCGTGGCACGTGACTCTCGGTGTTTCTTGTGCGTCGTGACCTTCTAGGTTAGCCCTCTTGAGGTTGTACTCGAGGTCAGTGTCCTTTCATATGCATGGCATTCTAGTCATGTGTGGGACAGTGTGCATGACATTATAGTCATGGCGTCTGGGTCTGTGTTGGTCTAGGTTTTTCCAAGGTTTTTATCTATTTTGCAGGTCCCTTGCAGCATCGACAGTTCGGCAACTCCTGACTTCATCAGCTTAGAGCCGCCTTCCTGTTGCTGCTTGGAGTAGTTTGGGGTGCCGAGGATAGTTCGGCAGCCATTCGTCTAGTACGGTTTCTCCCCCTCATCCTAGACGGTTCCCTACTCCTGCTCTCTGTATCTTCTTTTACTGCTTCCTAGCGTAGCTTTACAGCTTTGTAGTGTAGTTTTTCAGCTTTACTACACCTGCTATTTTCCTGTTGTTTTGTCGTTCTGTGTTACTGCGTGTTTTCCAATGGGGATCCGTGTGACCCCTACTGAGCCAGTGAAACGAGGCTCACCCCTGCTTTTCAGGTGGGTCACTGTTCGTTCTGCTTCCGCGATTCCTAGTGTGCGAGTTCGAAGCTGCCAGCTGGTACCTCAATCAGGCTTCCCCTGACTTTCTTGGTACGTCTTTTCTTTTCTGTCGACTGTACTATTAGACTTCTTGTCTTTCCTTTGGACTGGACTCTGGCATATAATTGTTATGGTACACAATCCGTTCCTCACTTCATTTGCTGGTTAGTATCCTTTCTATATCGCTGCATTTGTGAGATTAGGACCGTTAGCTAGCTTCAACAATCACTGCGTTTGTGAGTTGTGAGTGCCCGTTCCGTGGCTCCAATTGAGCACCGAGCGCGGATTAGCACCCTAGGCTACGGTGGTTCCTTAATCACCGCGATCCCGACGTTTCCCTCGCAAGGGACGATCGTTGGGCTAGTGAGCTTGCTGTTGAGCGACGTCTCCACCCGGAGAATACTACGGTGGGCAGCCGCCCGGCTTGCCTTAGTGTGCTATGCTGGCCGCACGTCGAGTCCACGTCGAGTCCGTCGTAGGTCCTAGCCCGGTCGCGTCATCCGTCCCGCATCAGAACAGATTAGCAATACCCCTACTAAGGGCCTCCTCAGCAATGATGAAAAGTGCAGGAGCCAAAGGGTCCCCCTGTCTAACTCCTCTTGTAGATTTGAAATAGCCCGTTGGTGAACCATTGAGTAGAACCGAAAACCAACAATTGCATAGCATCATTGATATCAAAGAACAAAATCTATTAGAGAATCCAAAAGCCCTCATAACAACTAACAAGAAATCCCATTCCAACCCATCATAGGCCTTGGCCATGTCTAGTTTAAGAATAATGTTGTGCCCTCTGATTTTCCTACCCAGCTCTTTCATCATATCAGATGCTAAAGAAATAGTATCAACAATATTCCGCCCTTGTACAAATGCACCTTGATTTTCAGATATAATACGTGGAAGGATATCCACCATCCTGTTGCTTATAATTTTTGAAACGATTTTGTATGTGAAGTTGCAGAGGCTAATCGGCCTCATATCAGCAAAAGAATTAGGAAAAGCTACCTTGGGAATCATGGCAATGAGGGATGATGTTGTACCTTTAGGTAATGGCAATCCTTTGAAGAAACCTTGCACAGCTTTAATCACATCCTTGGAGATGAAATCCCAACATGAGGTAAAAAACTTCCCTGTGAAATCGTCAGGACCTGGGGAGCTGTCAGGTCCAAGGGATTGAACAGCTCTTGTAATCTCTACCTCCTCTGGGATGGCAGTTAGAGCTGTGTTATCCTCAGCTGTGATATGGAACGCCCACGTCCTAAAGAGTTCATTGATAGTAACCGATCTGAAAATCGTCGCTGTTTTCCAACCGACCCTACGAAACCTACAAAACCACGATTTCGCTAGAACGGACCCAAACTCAGCTATTTTTGCACCGAATGACGTGCAATGACAGGGAAAATGAGCATAACGAAGTGGTGTTCCGTCTCCCTACCTCCACCGAAGAAATCGTGCGCCGAAGCGACTAAATCATGTCGAAAACCACCAGAAACGTGAACGGCTCCTCCTTGGAATCCACCAAGGGATCGCGCCCGCCACTAAACCAATCGTCGCCAGACGTGCTTTTTGACGCCCTGACAGGGCCCTTGGCTTTGGAGGTCTCCGATGACAGCTCTGCATACAGAGAAGCGCCAAGCACATGACACTCGAACACTTCGAAGGGGTGGAGGTCAGTAAATATCCTCTCCTCCTTCCCTTCTTGATTGTATTTGATGCATTAGTGTAGTGTGGAAGATACCACCATATTTTCATGCAGCCAGGGGCGGCCGAGCAGTGCCTTGTATGAGGTACTGGAGTTGATGACATGAAATTACACCCTGGTAGTGAAATCTGCCATGGTGAGGGTGAACTCTGCCACTCCCAGCGGCACTTCAAATTTTTGATTGAAGCCGGTGATACGCATATCTCAGACTTTATTGATCGGGGTGCTACATTAGAGGTGCTTCTTGAGTTATCGTATGCTGAAATAGTGGTGCATACTTCCTTCAAATTCTCTTCCCGCAATCCGATCGTTTCTATAGTTTTCATGGGACACACATTAATCGAAGCTCCTGTATCAATCAAAGTGGAGTCCACCCTGACCCTGTTGAGAGTAACGGTGAGACATAATGAGAGTGACCTACTCTCGGGTGGAGCGAGGTCCTTATCGGAAAAGGAGATAGAGGGACCTTGAGTGATGGCTAGGAGGGCATCAATCACGCTGCTGGCTGGGAGATCCTCGTTAACCATGATCTTTTGTAAGAACCGGAGCAAGGTGAATTGATGGGAAGGAAACTTCTTGATGAGCTCTAGAATAGAAGCCTTAGCTGGGGTCCTATCCAGGTGCTGAAGGATGTTATACTCTACCGGGGGAGCTTGGGAATTGACCCCTTCCTCAGGTTGGGATTGCCTTTGAGACAGGGGAATGATACGATTGCGGAGGGTTACATTGAGGGTAGCTTCTTTTGGAACCTTTGGCTCCAGAGGGTTTAGGTGAATTAATTGTAAAGGAGGGGACCCGAATATGAATGATAGGGAAGCTGACTCTTCAACAGGAGCACAAGGGATGGGAGGAGAGGCCAGCTTAGATTGTGGAGGGTTCAACATAACCAAAGGACGTTCTTGCTCTGCCATGGCGTTCTTAGGGGTGGCCGATTCTAGGAATGGTGACCGTGGAGGTGTGATTAGTGTGAGAGGGCCTTGATGTGTTGATGATTGAATGGGAGGTGTGATTAATGTCCATGGCTGGGACCCTTACGCGAACATGTTGACATTGGCCCATGGCTCCTCAACTTCTACTTTGAACCTCTCATGCCATTTGGGAAAGCCTTCAATGCCTCACATCTGGGCTCTCTTAAGAACACGCGGCTCTAATCTTATGACGGTGTTCACTCTCTCATGCTGCTTCGAGCTCAACGGGTCCTTGTTTGGTTGATGGGCAGGCAACAGATTTTGAACAATGCCCAGGTCCCTATTGGGCTTCTTAAGGTTGGCGATGGCAAGCTTAACGTCGGCCTAGTTGATTCTACCCTCATCGTTCATGTCGTGCACCCAATTCCTGAATTGAAAGTAGTTGTAGATATTGTGCCCGAGAGTGCGGTGGTACGGACAATGATTGGAGGTGCCGGCATTGGGGTGAACCCAATCCTTTTGAGGGAGTAGTTGGATAGCTTGGGAAGACATAAGGGTGAAGAAGATGTCACCCAAGGACTCGGGCAATGGCTGGTACGAGGCCCATCTAGGACTGGCTCGAGTGTAGCTTTGGGGTGGAGGAACATTGGAGTACGGCCTTGATCTTACCTGACCTTGGTTGGGACCGGCTTGATTGGATTGTGAGGTTTGGCAGTTATTGGGCCTAAAGGGCAGGCCAAAGGTGTTGACCTGCTCGTTCACGGTGACTCCTTCCTTGGTGGGAATGGCTGGAGCTTTCCGTCCCCTGGTGTGGGTTTCAAAGAAGGGTGGCAGGGTGGAGTCCTTCATTTGGGCTTGGAAGGTCTAAGCTCGATTGTACACTTGTGAAAAGCTGTGAAGCTCACTAAGCATCAGAATGGCCCTAAGATGTGGGGTGGCATTATTCACCAGCATGGTGACTACCAGGGATTCGGGGATAGCGACTTCCGTCTGGGAGACCATGACTCTCCAGCGATTAGCAAACTCA
This sequence comes from Amorphophallus titanum, assembly GCA_024336825.1. Lineage (NCBI taxonomy): Eukaryota > Viridiplantae > Streptophyta > Magnoliopsida > Alismatales > Araceae > Amorphophallus > Amorphophallus titanum. The sequence continues at coordinate 1,970,017 of JANBPO010002517.1, forward strand.
ATGAAATCCTTATCGGGATTCATTTTTTTCATGACTAGGTCGAACAAGGTGGGGGCTATGGTGGACCTAGACCATCGCCCACAAGTCGGAGGGCTCGGAAGGGCTAAAAGGTAGGTGTGGTGTACACAGAAATAGGAAATAAAGCAGGACAATTCAACAATTAACAGAAATAAACAATCTAACTACAACATAGTCCAGTCCAACAAAAGTACAGTCAAAGACAGGAAAACGTACCAAATGCCGAGTGAACATTCGACCCGGCGAGCTGACAGCTAAGAACCACCGCGCAGCACTCTCGAACCTCGAGGAAGAACCGTCACACCTGAAAAACAGGGGAGCCTCCTATCACTAGCTCAGTAGGGGTCCCGCGAAACCCCAACCGAAACAACAGTGGTAGCAGAAAGCAACAATTACAGCAGGAACAGCAACCCGGTGGCCGGTGAAACCTCGGCACTACAGCTACTCCAACAGGAACAGAAACCAACACCCCGATCTCACAGTCGGGAGACCACCAGACTACGAACCAGTCTAGTCACGCTACTAGGGAAACGTCACGACACCTCTGTCGTGGAGGCCTGTATTCACACACGAAGGCCCACTCCGAAACTACGCGGTCCGGAACCACGATCACGACCTCGCTGTCGTGAACTCTACTCCGGCTAGGAAAGCCCTTGGTAACGCCCACCGAAAACCCAAGGCCTCTACCTCGGGAAAACATCGGGAAACTACACACGAAACCACATCTCGCAGACAGGAAACAGAACCTCGAGTCACACGAATCTCACGTCACGTGACAGGAGTACCTGCCCACTAGAAGCAAGGCCGGATGCGTCTACCAACGACTTAGTCTGTAGCCTCAGATGTCTCCCTACTCTCCCCAGGCGAAAACTGAGACACCGTAACAATAATCAGAAACATAGAACAATGACTAGCTAGGGTCACGCTCGTCAGCGCGGGTCCAACGCCCCCAACCACGTGTGCACACACAGACCATGCGCCCTAGGTCAGATCCTCTAACTAGTTCTTCCCCATAGCCTGGACTCAGGCTGCGCGGAGGGGCCCTACGATAACCAGCCTAAAAATCGTCTCTCTCAGGTAAACCGCTCCACCACCCCCAGGTGAGTCAGCACACGCGTGCCGTAAGAAGGCTACGACTAGTGGGGTGTCAATGAAAGTGAACATCGGAAACCACGCACGATCGCAAGTAACGCGGAGTGACAGGTGGCTCGAGGCCACCAAACTCTGGACAGCCCACTAGACCTAATAACTCAACGGTAATTGAGTCACGAGACTCGGGTCGAGACCGTCGCACGTGACGGTACAGTGCCGTCAATCTAGCCTAATCTCTAGGTCCGAAACCACGGTAGCACGATTTCCAAGGCAGCTCACTAGCCGCCGAGTTGATCCCCTATCCCAGGGAGAAGCGGAAAACCTCCAGCCCCAGACTGCGTGACTGGACTCACAGTCCAAGGCCAACCACATGGCCCACACGGAAAACACTTTCCGGAGAAACCCGCGTCTTGCGAGGAAAGCCCTCCGCACTCATGCCGACTCACGGTGATTCGATCTAGCAAAAACACAAAAGTCCGAAACACACGGGGTTACCCGGACCCTCCAAACCCACGGGCACACTAATTGAGGTAAAACAACACCTCCGGACACCCAAAAGTACGGTCACGCTCCCCACGGGGTGTCCGGGACACTCACGGGGCCATAGGCCGGTCATTGGGTCTCAACCGGACCGACCGGGGCCCAAAACGGGCAAGAACTCTGCATTTCGGTCGACCAACCCATATGGGTCGGTCGGCCAAGCCAGTTCAGTCGACCAAACTGGATAGTTCGGTCGACCGCCCCTAATAGTCAGGGGATGCCCCAGCTCATTCCCACCATATTCCCCTCTCCTCATCTCCCCACTATCACCCCCTTCCACCACTATACCCGATACAGTTCATAGGTAGTAGCAAAGGCCCAAGTTGCAGATCCTGTCCCGGAGTCATTAGGCATCATATGAAGGCATACCATATATCGATGGAAAGCTCGTCAAGAAAGCTTCATATCTGTGGTGGTCTCGCCAGCATCCGACATCCCTGCTGCCCGAAGAACTCGTTATCCCCCAACTGCGCAGATCAGGCCCGGCCAGTGACCTAAGGCAACTTCCTAGAGCTCCCATGGCCACGTCCCATGGCTTCTGGAGGTGCCGCTCAGCCGAGGGTTTATACTACCAGTGTACATCCGTCAGAAAAAAGTAGCATCCCGTTCGGTATCCGGAGGAGCATTTCCTGAATTTTCTTCCCCAGGTGCACAGAACAGGCCACTCAGGACCTGAACTGACACCCCTTCACTCAACGAGCTCCCTCTCTCTGTCCCGACCTCTTCTGGTGTTCTTTCTAGTTGATGCTCGAAGAGGACTTGACTACGGATGAACTTGTCTTGATCCCATCTCGTTTGGACTTTAGGAGTGGCCGTGGCGATGTCGTCAATCTGCTGCAGTACCCTGGGTCCAGCCCGAGCCATAGCACAGAGGTCCAGATTCAGAGTCTGTCCCGACCGGCGACGACGTCTGGAGTGCCCACAAAAATTCAGGAGCCTCCCCGGGTCAGTCAGCGACAATTTGGCACTGGTCTCGGTGACTTTCACCTCTAAAAAAGCTCGTGGTTGCATCAACAGTGACTACCTCCGAAAAAGTGGGCAGGACTGGCGGAGTATTCAATCGACGTCCTCTCTCGCTTTCCTCCCTATCTCGCCTGGCCGGCTAACCACCCCTCCCTGCGTAGAGGTAGTTTTGGTTGTAATTTGATTTTCCCTACCGCTAGTCCACCCCCTCTGTGAGGGCGTAGTGCATGTATTAGCAGGTTAGCGATCCAAGCTTCACCGGCACAGCGTGTGGGCACGTACCCACGCTTCCCCGCTTGCCTCGTCTCCGACCGGGATCGGCATCTTCACACCGATTAGGTGAGCTCCTGAACGCGCTTCTCTGCTGGTTTACTTTGCCTGCTTAGTATTGAATCTTGGTGCCGTCGGTCAGTGAGTGAGTGATCAGACCATATTGCAAATTACGTGAGTAACCTCCACGGGTGAGATACGAGAGAAACCTTACATCCCACACCCTTGGTGAGCCAGCCACCCGTGACTTGGGTGTCCATTGCCCATTGGGGTCCTCCCCGAGTCAGCCATACACCTGGAACCCCAAGGTCCAACCTCGGACCCTCACCACCATCGCCGGTCCACCTACGGACCCGGGTGTGCACGACGCAGGTAAACCCGCTTGAGTGGATCCACCGTTCGGTTCGATTGCTTGTGAATCTAGGTCCGAGGGATTGTGTCACATCACGATATCTTATGAAGACCTAGAGGGACTTGGCCTTGGCATGAAGAGAGAGAGCTGCACAGACTCCCAGGGTGCCGCTAAATGTGTGGGTCCATCACTTTTACAACGGGCCCTTCTGCTTTTATCAGGAGTTTGCTAGGGATCAGACTCTGTGGGAGGAGTACACTGACATGGATCTACGTTTCTGGACCTATACCAGATACATATATGCACCACAGGAGGGGTGGAATCCCCATGGTTTGCCGAACGTAACACACCTCACCGCATACTTGGCGTACTGGTTGGTGACATTTGTGGTCCCGCACGGAGAGGATGGTCTACTGAGAGTCGAGTTGCTGTGGCCGGCTTGCTTGTTGGCGGAGGGATGACAGTTGGCCTTCGCTCCTGCTGTGTTGGCCAACATTTATCAGGGACTAGGAGTTCTGGCGGCGCACCCGATGTCGAGAGAGAGGGGCCTTTTGTTGCCAACCCACTACCTCAATGTGTGGGCTGGATTGTTATTTCTGGGGCTGGTGACACGAGGGATTGTGGCGAATCTGATGGCACCACTTTTGTTCAGCTTCACTGGATAACTTGACGGAGACACCAAGGCACAGTTGGAGGGGGCGAGGAGAGCCCTTTGCTACCTACCCGCCGGGGGAGAAGAGGGATAACCTTTTGACAGCACCGCGAGAGACTGTGGCCTTTTCCTGGGAACGTCAGGCGCAGGGGCGACCAGCACCCGCCCCGGTCAGGGGGTGCCAGACACAGGGCCACAGACTGAGTGGGTGCTGAGCACCTGGTCGGTGGTGTTGACGTTGCACCAGTCTGTAGCGAGTTCCTTGGAGCCGTACTACCCACATTGGTTCGCAAGGAATTTTAGGTACGACAAGGGGATCCCACCGAACTGGGAGTTTCCTTTGACGAGCCGACAGTACAGAGGGAAGGGCACCCACCTGCTGGCGGCTACGTGGTGGGGCTTTTACTACCGTCGGGAGTCAGAGTAGTTTTCGATGCTGGGACAGGGACGTCGGGGGTGATTCGACGTCCATTACGCTAGGTGGTGGTTCGAGCACAGCCACTTGTATCGGCAGAAGGCCTCCACGATCAGGAAGGCAGAAGAGAGTCGCTTGCCGAGGGAGGATCTGCCTCCCGTTCCATTGGACGATGGGTACTTGAGGACTCACGTCGCTCAGATTCGTCGGGAGATCAAGCGACTTATGGAGCAGTGGCCCCGGAGCAGTCGGGGCTCTTCGTCTGGGAGCCGAGGCAACAGAGGGGCGCTGAAGCCCCTGAGATAGGCATCAACAGCGGCGGCGACGATTGGGATGAAGGTGCATTGACCGGGGGCACCTAGGACCTGGTGGGCCCAGTTCTTGGCCAACTGCGGCCTCTGGAGCAGAGGTTCGTTGGACTGGGTGCTTCCGCACGGGAGCTTTGCTGACACAGCAGTTGATGACTGGAGGTGACACCTCGGCCATGCGATCGGGTCAGCCGGGCCCATGGAGTTTGTGTCCCAAATCAAGTGTGCCCACACTCTGAGGGGCATTTAGGAGGCCGTCGTGAAGGTGGCCCGAGCACTGTCGCTGAGGCCGGAGTAGCTAGTACCCTTGTCGTTGACCCCCTTCGGGGCTCAGGTAAGGTTCTTTCTTTTAGCACGTCCCGTCTTTACTTTGTTATTCTTTGGGTGTGTAACTGGGGTATTGTATAATGCCATGTTTGTTGACAAGTTCTACGACAGAGGGGGACCACCCCTCTATGGAGGCATCCTCGGGGAGTGGGGATGGAGGCCTGTAGCCTAGGCAGAAACGACCTCGCGTGGAGGCTGCAACAGCTGAGGTTGGTGGGTCTTATGAGGGACTCAAGGCTGGAGAGCAAGTTGAGGCAGAGATGGCCTTGAGTAAGTTTTGTTTCGACCCCTTTATTCCTGTTTAGTTTAGCCACGATGATTAGCTAATCTTGTTTCGCTGGGTTTGTCTTTCGTAGCTCCCCTGGCGGCTGGTGCAGAGGTGACCTTCTCCCCCCCAAGAGGTGGACCCTCCATATGAGGAGGGAGCTAAGTGCGAGATCGATGTAGAGGGATTTCTCTAGGTGATGGATAAAATTGCCCCCAACATCGATACCTTCCCTGACTTCGAGTCGTGGAGAGCTGCTGAAGGAGCCCGTTCAGGTAACAACTTCTGATTCTGAGCGTGTGCTGTGACTTTGCTTAGTTTTGGTTATTAACTTAACCATCCGGATCGTGCAGAGGAGGCAGAGGCATCAGGGACCAGGGCCCCTACTGAGGCACCGGGTGAAACACCTGGACAGGTCAGAGAGCTAGCACCCACGGTGGCTAGCAGTTGCCAGGGTAAGCGTCCAATTGCTGTTGAGGGGATCTCCCCGTTGTTGTTGCACCTCTTGACAAGCTAGCGTCACTGACTGGGTTTGTGTTGCTCGCTTGGCAGGTGAGGAGGTGGTAGCCACCTTGGAGATGATCGAGGAGCTGGTGAACGTCGGCCCCTCAGTGGCCTTGCCATCCTTTGAGGGCGAGTCCAGGCAGGTGGCGTCCATGCCCCCACCCACTGTTGAGGGCATGCTGGGTGGGCTACCGCAGCTACTGGCAAAACTTCCTCTCCCGCTTGTGCCAACCGTGGTATCGGCTTGCACGGTGGTGCTAGTGGAGTCCTCCAGTGTGGGACCCTCAGGTATGTGACTGAATGCTTAGTCATTTATGGTAGGGCTTTTTGATTTACTCATTAATGCTAAGCTTTCACCGGCATTGATCACATGTGCATCTTCCCCTCTGGAGGAGGGTGAGCTTCCCCGGGATGCGACCAGGGTAGCAGCTAGAACTATTTACTATGTACTCCAATCATAAAAGCCTCAAGTACCTATTTTCTAAGAATGAACTTAATATGAGGTAAAGGTGATGGCTTGAATACCTCAAGGATTTCGACTTTACTATACAATACCACCATGGTAAGGGTAATTCTGTCGCAGATGTCCTAAGTCAGAAACCAAGAGCGATATTAGCCAATTTTATGATTCAGGAATGGAAGTTATTAGAGAAATTTTCAGAGCTTGATATAAGCACGAACAAGGAGGAAAGGTGCATTACTCTAGCACATATGAGTTTGCATCCGAACTTACTTTCAGAGATCAGGAGATTGCAAGAAGAAGATCCTGTACTTTTAGAAATAAAAGATAAACTAGGTGAAAGACCCGACTTCAAGTCAGCAGCTGATGGCAGATTATTATTCCATGAGAGGACATATGTGCCAGACTGTCCTGAATTAAAGAAGAAGATTCTAGAAGAAGCTCACCGCTCTAGGTACACTATTCATCTTAGAGCGACCAAGATGTACAAGGACTTGAAAAGGACTTTTTGGTGGCCTAACATAAAGAGGGAGGTAGCAGATTTCGTATCTCGCTGTCTCATGTGCCAGCAAGTAAAGGCAGAACACCAAAAACCTGCTGGGAAATTATGTCCTCTTGACATTCCCAAGTGAAAATGGGAAGACATTGGCATGGATTTCATCATGGGCTTACCTAAATCAAAGGGTGGACATGATGGTAGCTGGGTAATAATCGACCGTCTCACCAAATCGGCACACTTTTTACCTATCAAGAGCCGTTAGTCAGTTGATGTCCTAGCCGCATTATACATCAAGGAGATTGTGAGATTGCATGGCGTACCTGTGTCTATTATGTCTGACCAAGACCCGCGTTTCACCTCTCATTTCTGAAAGGGTCTACAACACTCTTTGGGGATAAAACTTAACTTTAATACTGCCTTTCATTCCCAAACAGATGGTCAGACAGAGAGGACAAATCAAATTGTTGAAGACATGTTGAGAGCATGTGTCATTGACTTCGGTGAGAATTGGCATGACCACTTGTCCCTGGCCGAGTTTGCTTACAACAATAGCTACTAGGCCAGTATTCAAATGGCCCCATTCGAAGCACTTTATGGCAGGAGTTGCCGATCTCCAATATGCTGGGATGAAGTTGGTGAAAGACAAATACTACGGCCAAATATGGTCAGAGATACCAATGAGAAGGTCCAACTCATCAGGGATAGACTCAAGATAGCTCAGTCTAGGCAAAAGTCATATGCTGACAATAGAAGAAGAGATCTGGAGTTCCAAGTTGGGGACCATGTCTTCCTCAAGGTCTCTCCTAGTCGTGGCATTAGAAGATTTGGCATTAAGGGTTAGCTTACGCCAAGGTTTATTGGGCCATTCAAAGTGCTGGAAAGAGTTGGCGAGGTAGCTTATCACATTGCCTTGCCTCCCCAACTGTCGAAAGTGCACAACGTGTTTCATATTTTCATGCTGAAGAAGTATGTGCACGACCCTTTCCACGTCATTGATCATAATGACTTGATAATTCAAAAGGACCTCACCTATGAACAAAAGCCAATGAAGATTCTTGATCGAGAGGTCCGAGTCTTAAGGAACAAGACCATTCCCATGGTAAAAGTACAATGGAATAAATGCTTAGAATAAGAAGTCACATGGGAAACTGAAGAATCTATGCGAAGGAGATATCTGGAGCTATTCTAGGCTGTAAGTACTCTACTCCCGCAATGTCTCCATTCATGGAATAGAATTTGGGGACCAAATTCTTTTATAGGATGTTTCTTGCGATGCTAATATGTTTTTCGTTGTCGTGTTTTCCTAGATTCAAGATGCCGCCTCGAAGGTGAAGAGCCCCAGTTCCTCGGAATGAGGCCAATGTTTCACCTGCTCCTGCTGCATCGGTTCCTGCCCAGGCTGCACCTGTTCCTATTTCGCCTACGGAGTTACCCGATAGTCGTAGACGAGCACTAAAAGAATTTCTGTTGTTCCATCCACCGACATTCAAGGGTCAATCGGATCCCAAGACAACAAGGGAGTGGTTGGATGCTACCGAGCGTGTCTTCCAATGCATGGAGTGTGCCAAGGATGAACGGGTCATGTTGGCCTCTTATCAACTTCAAGGTACTACACGCACGTGGTGGACATCAGAATGGGAAGTTGCCTTCCATTCCCGTCCGCTCCGACAAATCACATGGGCTGAGTTTGTTGCCACATTTGAACGTGTTTATACTCCAGCCTGCCTGAAGTTGGCCAAGATGTATCAATTTCTGGAGCTGACACAGGGCGAGATGTCAGTGCTACAATATCGAGATAAATTCGTCGAGTTAGGCCGATATGCACCCCACATTTTTACCGATGAGACTGTGAGGACTCAGCGGTTTCTACGTGGACTAAAAGCAGAGCTGAGCCTGCTGCTGTTCGCTACTCATGTCGCTGAGTTGGATTCTGCATATCAAGCCGTTGTCGTGCTAGAGTTAGAGTTGGCGAGGACTCGGGGATTTACTCAGACTGGGATGGTTTCGTCAGTCATGCAGCATCAGCTGCCCCACCAGTCATCTGCTTCAGGAGTTTCTCCCACCTTCTCTCCTACTGATAGTGCTTCCTTCGCGCAATCTCAGGGTAGAGGTTTCTGTCATAAGAAGAAGAAGAGGAGGTTTGATCTGCCGGTGTTTTCTGATCCGAGTCAACAGTCTGGTTCTTTTGTTCGACCACGTCCAGATTTCGTTACTTTTCAGCCGAGGTTATGTTCCCAGTGTGGTGGCAGTCATCTGGGTGTGCCGTGCTCTCTACCGATTGTGTGTTATCATTGTGATCAGCCAGGGCACATTTCCCATAATAGTCCATTGAGGTAGCAGACGGTGCAGTTCTCGCAGACTTCTCAGTCGCAGCAGCCGCAGTTCCATCTTCCTCCGCCGCCTCAATCTCAACCGTTCCAACCGCCAGTCCCTGCACCTTCTCAGCAGTCGTCTGCCACTACTTGTCCACCGAGAGCCAGAGTCACTCATATTACTCGTGCAGAGGCATTGGCGTCTAACCTGATTGAAGGTACGGTTTCGATCTATGATCGCACAGCGCGTGTTCTTTTGGATTCAAGTGTGACCCATTCTTTTCTCTCCGAAGATTTTATTGCTCGTATTAAAAGGCCAGTGAATGAAATTTCTTGTGAGATGCTCGTCGAGTTACCGTCTGGCGATTATATGTCTACTCCTCTATGCTTGGCAAATTCTCCGGTTGTGGTCAGTGGTCGGAAACTGCCAGCAAGGCTTTATGCATTACAGTTGACCGACTATGACGTGATTCTTGGTATGGATTGACTGGAACTTTATGGTGTCGTGGTTGACTACCATCTCAAGCGAGTCTATTTCATGCCACGTGGAAAGTCAGCCTTCTATTTTCAAGGTATCGATTTCTATTTCGCTCAGTTGTCTTTTTCAGTCAGTAGGGTGTGTCGTGTTATTAGTTTCCTCCATGTCCTTCGTCTAATTTCGAGGATGAAATTCTTTTTAGGGGGGAGAGACTGTAACGCTCGCAGTTTAGCAAATTCTTGATGGTGCACAGAAGTAGAAGCCCTGCACTACAAGTACCGGTCTCACGGCGTGAAAACCCACACACGCACGCCACGGCGAAACGACTGAAACTCACCGGTCAACACGACCCAAACTCGAAGGTCGAAGCAACTGAGACTGACAGTTTGTCACTCCCTGTCCAGAACAGAAGTACCCCCCACTAGAAGAACGACCGGATGCGTCCACTGACATCTTATACCGCGTCACAAGTTTCTAGCTACTACGCCTCGGGCGCGAGACTCAGACACGCACAAGTAACCACAAAGCGAGTGACTAGCTGGGGTCACGCCCGTCGACACGTGTCCAACTGCCCCCAACCACGTGTGCACACACAGACCATGCATCCTAGGTCTGGCCTCTAACTGATTTTCCCCTCAGCCAGACTCTAGCCGACGATGTGGGGCCAGACAAAAACCAGTCTAAAAATGGTCCTCAGGGTAGCCGTCCCACCACACCCAGGTGGATACCAGCACACGCGCACTGGCGGGATACGACTAGTGGAGTGTCTCTGAAGGACTAGACTCTCAAGCCACGGAAAATAATGTCCGAACTCGATGAAGTACGGGGACCGTCCCACGTACCAGCACAGTCGCACGGTGACCATAGTTGGAGAAGAAATGGGACTACCCGTCGCGCGAAAAAGTCCAGGGCATAACGGACCCACTCTGGTGCATTATAGACTATGGCGGACCAACATAGGTGTGCCATGGTCACATGACGGACCACTTCTAGTGCGTCAAAGACCCAGCAGAAACCAGACTATAACGCGCCTACCCAGGGGCGTTATAGTACTTAACGGACCAACATAGGTGCGTTAAGTCTCGAGTCACAAGAGGGAACATAATGCACACCTCGAGGGGCATTATGTACATAACGGACCAGCCATGGTGCGTTATGTCACTAAGTGAAAAAAGACTATAACGCAATCCTCTAGGGGCGTTATAGACCTTAATGGACCATCTCTGGTGTGTTAAGTGGGAGGCAAGGGTGTTAAGCATAACACGCCTTCCCTGGGGCGTCATATGGCCATAATAGACCTCCCTAGACGCGTTATGTGACCAGGACCCCCCAACAGTCAAAAACCAACGGTCGGAAATCCATAACGCACTAACACAGGGGCATTATGTGAAACATAATGGTCAGTCGTGGGGCCGTTAAACCCACGAAAGCTAAACTCAAAACCCACGGAGCATAACGCCCCTCCCTGGGCGCGTTATGCACATAACGGCCACTGAGACGACCGCTATATCGTCCCGGCGGTGAAACGGTGAATTAAGAACAAAAATATCAGCCACGCCCCATACCTCCACGGGAGAGGGGAAAATCAAGGGGGAAGCTCCCCAATAGCCCTAGACATGATTCTACGGCCTTGGATCGGCCAAAAACACGGTGAATCGCTAGATCGGGTGATCACTCCCCAAATCATGGTTTTACCCTAACTCGCTCAAACACGCCCCTCTCGGCCTCGCGACCACGAAAATGAAACGCGGGGAGCTAGGGAATGTCACCCTACCTCAATAGAGCGAATGCTCCGCCGAATCGATGCCAAAATCGCAGTGAAAGCTTTAAAAACCCTCGTTGTTCCACGAAACCCCACGAGCTTTACGTCGCCTCGATCGCCACACCATCCCCGCCACCGCCGCGCCATCTCACCGTGCCGTCTGCGGCCAGTGGGAGCTCGTCGTGGTTGTCGCCAGTCGAAGGGAGAGAGAGGGGGCGCTCACGGTGGGAGAGGAAGAAGAAAGAAGAAGAAGAGGGTGGGGGTGGATTAAAAAAACGCGCGAGAAAAGTCACGGAATGCCTTTGGGCCTCCGAAACGACCCCAGATCGCGACGATCCGAACACGAAAGATGTCTGAAACAAAATTTTAGACACGACAGAGCCAGACGCTTCGAGAAAGTAGGTCCGAGACCAAAAAATAAGGATCCAAAAGGGTCCGGGACATCACGCCGAAGACTCGGAAGGGCTAAAAGATAGGTGTGGTGTACATAGAAATAGGAAATAAAGTAGGACAATAGATATAATAACAAGAATAAATAACTAACTACAACAGAGTGCAGTCCAACAGAAAGTACAGTCTAAAGTAGTAAAACGTAGCACACGCTAAGTGAACACTCGACCCGGTAAATTGACAACTAAGAACCTCCACGCAACGCCCTCGTACCTCGAGGAAGAACTGCCAAGCCTGAAAAATAGGGGGTGAGCCTCCTATCACTGGCTCAGTAGGGATCCTGTGGAACCCCAACCTAGAAAACAACCACGGAAAGGAAAGAGCTACGCTGGCTACCGAAAGAACAGCAGTAACAGCAGGAACAGTAACCTACGACGGCCGATAAAATCTCAGCTGTACAGCTACTCCTACTGTACCGAAAAATACGATCCGGTCTCCCGTCGGGGAACAGCCAAGTCACGCACCCGACATCCCGATCTCACGGTTAGGGGACAACCAGACACGAATCACCCTAGTCACGCTACTAGGAAAATGTCACGACACTTCGGTCGCAAAGGCCTGCTCTCCCTGAAGGGTCCAAGCCGAAACCTCGCGGTCTAGAAACACAGTCACGACTTTACCGTCATGAACTCAACGCTGTCTAGGAAAAACCCTCGGTAACGCTCACCGGAGACCCCAGACCTCGACTCCGAGAACACTCCTGAAAACTACGCACAAGACCTCGTCCCACAGACGAGGGACAGAAACCCAGGGCACGATAACTCATGTCACGTGATGGGAGCACCGCCCACCAGAAGAACGACCAGATGCGTCCCCTGATGTCTTACACCACGTCACAAGTGTCTAGCTACCATGCCCCAGGTGGAGACAAAGACACACCAAGTAATCAGGAACACAAAACAAGAACTAGCTGAGGTCGAGCTCATCAGCGTAGGTCTGACACTCTCAGCCCTGTGTACACACTCAGACCATACGCCCTAGGCCTGTCCTCTAGCTGGTAATTCCCCCTAAGCCCAGACTTGACTGTACGTGGGGGCCCTACGGTAACCAGCCTACTCACAGTCTGTCTCGAGTACGCCGCTCCACCACTCCCGGGTGGGTCAGCACGCGCATGCCGTAAGAAGGCTGTGTCTAGTGGAGGGTCACTGACGTGAACACAGAAAACCACGCATGCACCCATCTCGAGTAACGTGAAGTAACAGGTGACCCGAGGCCACCAGACTCTAGGCAGCCCACTAGACCTACTAAACTCAACGATTCTTGAGTCACGAGACTCGAGGTTAAGACCGTTGCACGTGACAGCATTAAGCTGTCAATCTGACCTAATCTCTTGGTCCAAAATCACGATGACACGCTAAACGAGGTAGTACGATCCTCCGACATGTTAACTAGGAAGGACAGTGAGCTAGAAGGGGAGGGGTTGAATAGATCACCGTATAAAAAATTGTTCTTACGCAATTCAACCACACACACGTCGAAGACAGAATTATAGAGATGAGGAGCAGATCTAATCAGCAAACGATCGAGCAACTGATGTGCACAAGTAGTAGGAGAACAGCAAGACAAGTAAACCACACAACAGAGATAGTAGGTTTTTAGGTGGTTCGATTTTTTAATCATTTGAACTCCGCTGCAGCCACGTGGAAGAGAAAGGAGCTTGGTCCTCGCTTGTTCGTCGTCTTCTTTACGCCGTACGTCGAGGGTGGGAATTTTCTTCCATCTCGAGAGACGTGGTACACTCCGTTGGGACTATAGAAGAGGTGTGGATCACACTTTTCCCGTTCCTCCTTTGGCGCAAGTTTTTCCTTTTTGTGTGGATTAGCACCTGAGACCCTATGACCCTGGCGGTCTCCATGGATTTATCTCGGTTTGCCTTTACTTCATCGCCGCAAAGCGCATTGGGTTGAGCCAATGCTCGGGCTATGGAACCCACATGCAGTAGAAATTCTTCACAAGGTGGCGCTACGCCGATCCCACAACTTCTCGTCGCGCGGAAACTATTATCCGTGTTGGGTTGGGGATGATTTTTGTATTCCGTCCCAATTGTTGTGGGGAATATTTTTGGTTGCAACAAGTGCCCCCCACGGGACATCCATGACGGCCGGAGGCGGGGGCGGATGGCCCGTGCGCTTTAATATACGCCTTTGCAATGTGTCCGCTAAGGAACTTACATTTGGAGCGTAGCTCCTGCATTTAATTGGGGTTTCATTGTATGAACCATGCTTCATCTGACGCTTTTTTTTGCCATGATTTTTGGACTTTACAGACATGGCCCGTCAGAGTCGGAGCAGAGGCGCTATACGGGGTCCAAGAGTGGTCGGTGCAAATGACCATTATGTGCTGCGGACCGACCGGCCTATGCCTCCTCTGCCTCCTTGTCGTGTTGCTTCGGGCTACTCTGACATGTTTGATCTAGGCTTTTCTTGGGTCTCTGAGGGCCCAACTAAGGATTTCACCCATGAGGAGGGTAAGGTTGATGTTGCCCGGATCAGTTGTCGAGATGGACTTTATAGATATGACCGCTCTGGGGGGTATCCACCCCATCATCTACTGGATCGACATCTGATTACTTTTATCCAGAGCTTTATTCCACCGGGAATGGATAGTGACGATCCTTCGCTGCCCGAGGAGCGGCGACGGCTGGAACGGGCTGTCTTGGTAGGCAGGGACAGTATGAAGGGAACTTGTTCCTTTTCGTACCCCAGTCTTCCCGAGGGGTTTGTGCGGCGACCACAGTTTTCTGATGCAAAATGCCTAGGGTTTTTCAAGGAGCTTGGTGGCTCTATAGTACCAGCGACGCCTTCTTCTCCTACAGTTTGGCATTTGTTCGGTCATCATAGGGCCGCCGATGTGGTCTTGGACGGGATGTATTTGACTCCCTCCGGGGCTTGTTTTGCTCATGATGGATATGATCACCTCTGCATGTTAGAGGGGATTCTCTCACTGAAGACTCCCAGCTGGTATGGGAGCTGGTCAGTTATTCCTTCCCATTGCTTCCACCGAGGTGCCACTGAATGGTTATGGGGAATATTGACAGTTCATAGCGCCACCTTGGATAGGGCGGGTATCCGACACGCTGTCACTGCAGCCTTGTACTCCTACCCCTGTCACACGCGATTACTCCAGGCGCTGGAATACTCGTTACCGCTGAGGGAGAGACATCCCTAGACCTGTGGTCTTTTCACCGCATTTTGGGCTTGCCGGTCAGCGGCCAGGCCTATGAGGAGTTATGTCTTGATGACGCCCATTTGTATGCCTCGAATGGAGGGGGTCAATATCTCCAGCCTCATTGTTTCAGATGTCTTATGAAGATTTGGAGGGATTTGGCCCTAGTGGGCAAAGAGAAGACTGCAAGGACACCCAGGGTGACACTCAATGCATGGGTGATGTGTTAGTGCACATTTATTCTTCATGCATATCAAGTCTGTGCATATTTTGTATGTCTGCATATAAAGTCTGTGCACGTCTTGTAAGACTGTACACAAGGTCGGTGCACATTTCTGAAGAAATGCATATAAGGTCGGTGCAATTTTTTAAGAATGTATTTGAAGTTTGTGCACATCTTGTATGACTCCATACAAGGTCGGTGCACATTTCTGTAGAAGTGCGCATAAGGTTGGTGCAGATCTTGTAGCGCGCATTTGAGGTCTGTGCACAACTGATATAAATTCCGTGCACACTTTTGCATTAACGACGTTAGGTCTGTACACACTTACCTTATGCATGTAAGAGGTCGGTGCATGTTTTGCCATTCGCATGCAAGGGTCGGTGCACTTTCTGTCTCATACATATAAAGGTCGGTGCATGTTTTGCATTACGCATATAAAGGTTGGTGCACGTTTTGTATCATGCATATAAAGGTCGGTGCATGTTTTACATTACGCATATAAGGGTCGGTGCACATTTGCCATATGCATGTAAGGGTCGGTGCACATTGTCACCGTATGCATATGAAGGTCAATGCACATTTGTCATATGCATGAAAGAGGTCGGTGCATGTTTCTGTCTTATGCATACGAAAGTCTGTGCACATTCAAGTCTGTGCATGTTCCTAGTCGGTGTATGTTCATAATAGTGCATGATTAAGTGTGTGCACATTTTACATGCAGCGTGGCCTAGTCGGTGCACACTCATATCACTCTCTTATGAAGGTCTATGCCAATATGCTTACACTTGTATCTCTAAGTCTGTGCATACCTTTCATTCTAGTCATAGTGAACATCGATCTATGCTGACAAAGTGTTTGATATATGTCTTCTTTACTGATTGGCAGGAACTTAAGTGCCCTAAAGTTACTGAAAGACCCAGGATCAAACATATGAAAGGCAGCACGCCTTACTCTCAGATCAGCCACGTGGCCCATAGTCTTTATCCTATGGCACGTGATCCAGGAAGGATTCTTGTGTAGTGATTCAGCCACGTGGACAGCACACTTTCAGTATCTGACACGTGGAGTCTAGTGATGATTTCCTGAGTTATCTTATCTGAAAAGAGTGGACGGGAATGTTCCCTCCACGCGTCGAACTCTCAATTCTGTGGGGACCACAGAATCTCAGAAGCTCTATAAAAAGAAGACCTCTATCATATGAGAGAGGTGATTTACGCCTTATGATTTGAGCAAGCTTCAGAGAGAAGAAGAGGAGAGCGGCTGTAAGAGAAAGAGTAAAGATCTGAGAGTTATAAAAATAGAGTACCATAGGTTCAGTGAGAGTGAGTGAAAAGAAAAAGAGAGGGAGTCATATCGCAGTGAGGAAGACAAAGGAAGAAAGAGAGCAAGCTTGAGGAGAGGAATCTGAAGATCCTGAAGATCTGTTCAACTGGTTCTTGGATCAGATCCAAACCAGATTTGCTCCAACGCGAGCTACATTTTTCAGTCTTTATTTCCCACTTTCCGTTGCTGTAATTCATCTTTTGATTTTTCATTTCTGATTTTATCAAGCTATGTGTCAGCAGAGCTAAGCTGTAACGCTCAGCGGGCGAGGTGGACACCTCGGACAGCAAGCTGTGATGCTCAACTGTTTGTAAGCAAGCTATGAAGCTCAGCGAACGCAAGCTGTGATGCGTAGTGGTTTCAAGCTGTTAGGCAGCAATAAGCCGCACTCAGATCTGAGTGTGGGGTGGACGTAGGTCTCTGGTAGAGACTGAACCACCTAAAAATCTCCTTCTTGTGTGATAAAATAATGGGACGACCCGGTGGTGACCCACGGCCCGGCCGACCCGATCCCAGCCTGGGTCGGGTCGGGCGGGTCGACAAAGCATGCTACTTAACTCAGATTAAACACATGGGAGTTACGGCGAAGATATAATCATGACATTACTCATATTTCAAGGATATTCGTGATAATATGCCTCGATGAAGGGTATATTTGACAAAACCAAATGTTGTAAGGGTATATATGTAAAAATCCCTTTGTTTTATTCACCCCCCTTGTTTTCTGCGTTCATGTTAAGGGTCAGATGGCGTCGAGGAGGCGAGTCCAATCATTGTCAAAGGTGCCGATAGGGGCTTAAGAGGAGCCGAATAGAGAGGAACTAGGTGGCGAGTCTTTTCCTCCAAAGGTAGCGGCCCCGGGTGTGTCGGGTCAAGTCGAGTTTTATGCCAACATGTATCAATTCTTCGTGTGGCAGATAAGTTAGCAACGTCATGGTTAGGAGGCTAGCGAGAGTAGTTCATCGCATGGTGGCCATGGACATGTTTTGCAAGAGTTTCTGTAGTTTTACCCACTGACATTTGAAGGCCAGCCAGATCCAGATGTAGTGAGATCATGGATTGATGTGGTAGAACGGTGTTCTTGTCTACGGAGTGTAAAGATGATGAGAAGGTTTTGATGGCGAGTTATCAGTTCCAGAGTCCAGCCCTTTCTTGGTGGACTTCGAAGTGGGAGATGACTTTTCAATCTCTTCCCCTTTAGCAGATATCATGGCAGGAGTTTCTTACAACCTTCGAGTGAGTTTTCACTCCAGAGCATGTCAGGACAAAGGAGATGCATCAATTTATGGAGCTGACCTAGGGAGATATGATAGTGATGTAGTATCGATCTCGATTTATAGAGTTGGGTCACTATGCATCCCATATCATGGCAGATGAAAGATTGAAGACTCAATAATTTGTCAGAGGCCTGAGGCCAAAACTTAGACATCCAGTGATTGCTACCCGTGTTGCAGATATAAAATCAGCCTATCAAGCCGCAGCAGATTTAGAGGAGGATTGGTTGAGGACTCAAGAGTAGGCTGGTGTAGGGTAGTCTCAGTCAAGCCAGGGTCAGCTGAGGACCCTTCAGCAACAATGTGTCCCCCAGCAATTTCAGAGACAGCTAGAATTGGCACCTCTTCCATCTCCTGGCACGAGTTCTTCCCCTTTGAGATCAAGGTTCGGTCAAATGATCCGATTATTTAGAAGAAGTAGGTGTGGCAGGAGACGCCAGGAGCAGGAGGAGCAGGTTTTAGCGGTGACTATTCAGCAGCCAGTTGTTCGACCACTGCGGCATGGTATGAATGAGCAGCCAGGACAGTGTCCAAGATGTGGCGAGTTTCATGAAGGGAGGCCGTGCACTATGGATGAAGCTGAGCTGGAGTGTTTTAGGTGTGGTCAGGTTAGACATATTGCATGCGAGTGCCTATGGCGGCCGCCCCAGTCTAGCCATCTCTACAGTGGTCCACTAGCCTAGCGAGATAGGGATCCCGACGTGCATGAGGCACTTGACTGGGCGGAGTCAGTAGTGCCCACTTTGTGGAAGGTATGTGTAAATTCTGGTTATTATGTGTTGTGTTCGTATTAATTCCGTTGTTTTTTTATTATAACCATGTTTTCATGTGCTTGTGCTTTTCCCCCAAAGCGTGTTCAGGAGTTCCTAAGAGCATCTTGTGCGTTGGCAGTGGAGCTGCCCGTAAGGGTTATACACTCATCCCTTTTCATGTCATTGGTGTGCGGGTGCCGTTAGAGTCGTGTAGAATCAGGAGTTCATTGGCTATCCACTGTGGCTCGTCTCACCGTATTTAAAACTCATATATATTTATACACACACACACACACACACCTCATGTTCACAACCCGAGCGACAAATTAAAATTAAAATATATAGATGATGCCACTGCAAGCAAAAGTTTCCCAACTGCCCCCAGTTTCAATTAAGCTAGTACTGCTCCCTCATTCCTAACCCTGTGCACGCCTCTTATTGTAACCTATTTAAATTTGCCGCAAACGCTATTAATTCCACCATGCATTCCAGGGCCTGTTGTCGAAGTTGCAGAGGCGCCCGGAAGACCCAGATGAAGGTCTCTTCCCTTGCCATCCTCCTCCTGATCTCGCGACTCTTCCCGGGCTTCATTAATGGCGCGGTCGCGGACGACACGCCGTATGATTGCCCCACAAATCTTATCGTCGACACCAACTCCATTAACTTCCCCTTCAACACCTCCTACTTCCGCTGCTCCCCCGTGTGGAACTCTCAAGATTTCATCCTCATGGTATGCATATATATGCCTCACCTCTCCCCCTCTCTCATGGCCTTAATTCGATCGCTGTCTCTGATATTCTTGACATATATATTTTGCGCGTACCTGCATGTTGTCTCTGTGTGTGTGCACGTCCCCCCCCCCCCCCCCATCTTCGATCTCTCCAGTACCAGCAGACCTCAGATAGCCTCTGGAGCTTCGTGCTGTCGGCGCCCAACAACGTCGACGCCTACATCGCAGTCGGATTCTCCAGCGACGGGAAGATGGTGGGGAGCAGCGCCATAGTGGGGTGGCTGACCAGCTCCGGGGGCGGAGTCGCGAACCAGTACTACCTTGGGGGGAAGACCCCGGGCCAGTGCCCACCCAACCAGGGGTACCTGCAGCTCACGCAGGGGCCCGTCATCGCGTCGCAGAACTGGCGGCTCTACCTCGGCTTCCAGCTGAACACCCCGCAGCCGCCGGCGCAGCTGATCTACGCGCTAGGGCCGCAGGGCAACCTGCCGGGCCCCGACAACTACTTGTCGCAGCACAGCGCCAGGGTCTCCACCTACCTCGACTACGTCACCGGTGAGTACACATGTTGAAAACGTGCAAGTACGGTTAATTTGCTCCATCCCATCGCCGAGGCGGGCATGCTGGCAGATGAAACGTACGTAAGATCTTATCGGTCTGATTCGGACTTGTGCTTTGTACGGCGGATCCTGATCCACAGGCCAGAGCTGGGCGAACGAGGGTTGGCCCCCGCTGCAGAAGGCCCACGGCGCGGTGTCCCTGGCGGGGTGGGGCGTCCTGTTGCCCATCGGGATGCTGGTGGCCCGCTTCGGCAAGAGCTGCATCCCCCAGTGGCTCTACGCCCACGCCGCCGTCCAGACTCTCGCGTTTGGCCTGGGGATCGCGGGCGTGGTCACCGGCTTCATCTTGGAGAAGGATGTCAGCGACAACGTCGACATCCACAAGGGCATCGGCATCGGCATCTTGGCCCTCGCTGCCCTTCAGGTATGATGAGAGATAGGCCTTTTAGTTTTTACACACAAGCTACGTACGTACGCACTTGTCTCTCATTTAATTTGGAGAGCATGCAGCGAGGAAATGGGACTCCTCGCTCACTATGTTCCGGAAGACCCAATTTTCATTGTCCACGATCGAATTAGCATAAATCATATTCTTTTATATATTACATGGAGATCTCTACATATATAGAGCCATATAGCTACCTCTGATGTTGAAGGAGGTTAGAACTTGGGCATTTGCTCTACATCACTTTTTGAGTATATAACTTTAGGTCTGAAGTGTTTCTTTTCATAGCACCTATGTAATTGCTTAGTTTAGCATATTGGTGTTATTTCTAGCTAGTCTCCGACTGTGCGTCCCGATATTCCGCGTTCGGGCGTGACAGGTTATCTGTGAGAAGCGATGCCCATTCCCCTGATGTGTAAGGGTATGTTGGCACTGCTCCGGAAGGATGCGTGCCAGTTGGGTGGTGTTCGTAAGAACTCGTGGCTGGCGTTGTGTTTTCCAAGGTGTTGTGAATCAGAGCCTGCGAAGTTGCATAGGATGTGTAGAGCATCGGAGGATTGGTTCCTTGATATGAGATTGTCTCGGGTTGAGTGAGACGTGTTGTTACCGTGCCGTTGCTTGAGACATTGTGGTTTGTAACACTGGCTAGATAGAGAGTTGGAAAAATATGTGGGTAAGTGTGCCACATGAGTACCCTGTTCATGCATTGGAAGACGTGTCAGGTGTTGGGGTTAGACCCAGACAGGGTCGTTGAGATGTAGCCCGACGGAGGTCGAGGACGTGATGGTCAGAGTCGGTAAGCTATGTGCTCGACTTGTGTTGGAAATTGTGCCCTCGGACGAGATCGTGTTCTGGAGGAGTGATCTCTGAGAGATGATGGAGTCCCTGTTGGTTGCTGTGAGCAGCTGGTAGGGTTGACCGAGTGGTCGACCATGGTAAGAAGTGTATTGCCTAGGGACCCGTGTGCATTGGTCGCGGCGTTGTCGACCAGCTTGCTGTGGTAGTAGGCGACAATTGTCGGTTCTGGAGAAGTGTGCCGTAGATTATAAGAGGTGTGTCCCGAGGCTCCGTGGTAAGAGCAGATCCGAGATTGACAGGCGTTCGTTTGGAATGGTTGAGATAAGTTGTGATTAGATAGTAATTGGACGATGCCTGTGTGTGGAGGTCTTTGATAAGACGTTGGCATTGGATGGTGATCACTGGTGTGTGATCAGTAAGGGGGGATTCCCCGTAAGTCTAAGTCCAGTGATGTGAGGATCGAGAATTGTGGAATCCTATCATCTGGTTTCGCCGTGCTCCCCTGAGAGGGTAGAGTTAGAGTGAGGATAGGATGGGATGCGGAGTTCGAGCGATATTTGGCTCGAGATGTGGTATTGGTCTGTGGAGGGTCAGTGGATGGCTTGTCGTGATTTGGATCATGCCGGCTGGGCCAGTGAAGGTTTCTCGTTGGCGAGTGTCTGGTGACCGGTGGATGGTCTTTCACAGACAAAAGATGCTGGTTGTAAGGACTCGAGAATGGTGTTTGCTATGCGCCAGCGAGACCTTGGGTGGCCGATCATGAGGTGTACTTTTCCCTGAATTGGATCTGGGATTTGCTTGAAGTTTGCCTTCTGGCAAAGTTGGTTCGATGCTGCTGGTGGTGTTTGGCTTGCCTGGTGTGAGCTGGTGGAAGCTCAGTGTTGGTTGCCCCTGCTGCAGGGCATGAGTTCGGTCAGCGGGTTGTGAAGCTGACGTTTGGTTGGTCCGCCGAGCATGGGCGTTGACCGGTGGTTGGTTCTTGTGATGAGGGTTACGTTTTCTCGGTAAGCGAGATGGTGGCTGTGATGTTGTGGTTGGTTTTCGTGTTGGCTGAGGTGACGTCAGATTTGTACTCCACTGCATGTGCCTGCTCTGATGATCAATGTGTCTTGGATTGTGAGCGAGGTATTGTCCGTGATCATTGTCTGGTCGTGTCCCTCAGGATCGTGATTTTTACGAGTATCGAGGTTTGACTGGGGCTCTGATGGCGTCGTTAGTTGGTCTATGGCGTTCTCCCCTTGTGGCTTAGTGTTTGTCCTAATCCATTTAGGAAAGGGCCCTTATCCCCTCCCCTTATCCTCTTATCCCCTCATCCCCCTTCTTTAGGATTCTAGAAAGGATATTAATTGTGCTAAAATAGGATTCTTATTAGGATTCCTTTGTGGAATATAATTAGGGCTTTCCCCTCCCTCTATAAATACCCATGTACTCTTTTTGGAAAAGACTAATGAATAATTGTTTTGAGAAACTATTGAGAAGGCTGCGCCCCTCTTCCCCCCTCTCTCTCTCTCATGTGTGTGTGACTCCCACCTTCTTCCTCTTCTTATCTTCTCCTTGGGTGTGACTCCCAAGGCACTTTCTCAGAGTTCCTACTGCTGGTGCTGATAGGAGGTGACCTCGACATCCAGCAGAGCTCGGAGTTCCTCGTGGTGCCCGTGTTGGAGCAAGGAGGCGATTTGGTACCCTACTATCTCGGGACCGTCCCGCGTGTCTACCTGCAGGATAGAGACGTGAAGAACAGGTTGGCACACCCTTTTCCCATCCTCTGATCCCATCCACCCATTCTGTAATCTTCTTCCTCCACCTGTGCCCCACGTCCCCTCAAAATCTCACGCTCGAATTCGTCCTGTGGCCAAAGTTTTCTTCATACCCCTTTTACCTGCGCAGACTATCCATGTGCAGGTCTGCAGAGACAGTGCCCAAACCCTTCCAAAGGGGCGACCCAAAAAATGTCTCCAAATGCCATGAAATTTTGAGCACTTCTTATTCACGTCCAAAACTTTCCCCCATAATTTTCTTTCATTTTTATGAGCCCTCTTTCCTAGCTTACCCCATTCTCTATTTCTGCTCTCAGTTATGATTGCATTGGACTGCAGAAATGAGCCTCATTTGTTTTCATCTCCAACGCCCAAAACCCCCACTGCACGCCACCCCTCCACTCCTCCCCATCCTTCCTACAACCCTCACCTGTCCACCAGAGAAAATCCTGCCCCAATAGCCACCTAGAATCCCCGGTACCAGCCCAATCTTCCACCTCCTGTCCCGCTGCCTACAGACTGGCTAGAACACACAGGGAACTGTTCACAAATTCGCCCCGGGTACCACGGTCGTCTTCTATGACCCTCCTTCCACTGGTGTCTTTGGGACATCCCCGCCTACGTGCCCGCTAAGTTGCGCGTTCAGAGGACGTCCAGAGGTCCACCTTCCAGGCCTCCCTTGGTATTGGTCTCCTGCACCTGTGCAGACCGGCCTGCAGCCTTCCCGCTGTTCGTGACCACACTGGAGGATCTATCCGATGCCGTCGGCTTCCGTCGTCTTCCAGGAGGGTCATCCACCACTACAGCGTGCCATCAGGGACGGCTGTGCCTTTCTCGGCCTCTATGACGCGCCATCCTTCTTGCTTGTTCCAGATGGTACCGGTTCGCGACACGTCGGAGTTACCGCATGTCGTCCACTCGCAGCCCGTCACCCCACTTCTCACGACCCCCCCAGATTCGCTGTGTAGTCTTTTACCTCCCTGCGAGGAGTGGGTAGTGTTGGATTGTACCTATTTAGCTATTGTACCGGGGTTTGTGTGATTTGGCCGGGCATCTTCCCCACGACCCGAGCGTGGAGGTACGTGTACACGTCCTTGTTTGGTTTAGCTTGCTTGTCTCGTATACACTCTTGAGCCGCTGCTTGTGTATTCGTTAGGATCCTAGTCCGTCTTATATTCATATCACTATCGCGGTGAGAGAGTGTGACTGTAACGACCCGGATCCCGGATACCAGATATACCCGATAAATTATCAAATATACCTGATATCACTTGGAACCCGCGGTCTTCATCTTTCATCATCTCTCCTCCTTATTTCTTTATTTTAGTTGATCCACACCTACGGTGTGCATTTTTATTTCTATTCTTTTGTTCTACGCCCCGGCGTGTGTTTTTCTTTATTCCTTGCTTTCTCTCTGCCATGATGACATGCCCACATGTTCTATACTGTTGATTGCTTGAGTTAGTGCACCACCTGCTCTTCATATTTCACTTTCATATCATTTATATTCACTTCATCACACACACCTTCACCTACACACATAAAAAAATATCTACACATATGAATGTGCATCATGTTGTAGAAGATGGCCACCATCGCCCTTTGATATGTTGCTCCAGCATTCTTAAATCCGAAGGGTATGACGACATAGCAATAAGTCCCCCACTGGGTGGTAAAAGAAGTCTTCGCCTGGTCTTCTTCCATTAGGAAGATCTAGTTGTACCCCGAGAAACCATCCATGAAGGATAACATCTCATAGCTGACGATGTTATCTACCAGGACATCTCTGTGTGGGAGAGAAAAATCATCCTTTAGGCAAGCACGATCGAGGTCACAAAAATCTATATAGACTCAGACCTTATCATCTTTCTTTATAACTAGGACGATATTAGCTACCCATTGTAGATACAAGACTACCCTAATGAACTTGGCCTTATGGAGCTTGTCAATTTCCTCTTTGACTTTGAGTGCGAGTTTTGGGTGAAGTCACCTCAATTTCTATTTGACAGCTCGAGTGTCGGGGGTTTTAGAACCAAGCGATGTTCTACCAACGACGGATCTAAATCAGGCATGTCCTTATAGGACCAAGCAAAGGCATTGGGGAATTCCTTAAGAACCACCACAAGTGAAGCTTCTTCTTCACTCTTCAAATTGGCACTAATCAATATGATCATGGGGCTATCCTCTGTGCCGAGATTAATCTCCTTGGTGGACTCACTGATAGTTACACTAGGTTCATCAAATCTTCTAGTTCCATCGATGAAGGAAGCTAGGGATCAACACAATCCTCTAGTGGCTCTCCTTCTTCTTCTTCCAACACGTAGACTCCTAGGCTGTCGTCTACTAAAGATCCTCCTAGTTCAACTGCCCCTAGGGGAATGGGAGTGGATGTGAAATCGGAGACCTGACATAGTTGTGCACACTTTTCTGCCAACTGGCTGAGGTAACGCGTGGGAACCTAATAGACCCTAGATGGCTTGGACGGAAAAGATGCTATGTATAGACCCTGACTCGAACTAGACTCTATAGTACTATGTACAAGGGGAGCTTTGGAAAGAGAGTTCAAGGTGGAAAGCGTCGGCCCTTGGCCGAGGGATCCATGTTCCATGGAGGAGGTTTCTTCGACAGTGAGCTCGCAAGCCCACACTTGAGAATTGGCATTTTTTTTTGTGGTCATGGGTGAATGTGCAAACAACGTGGGTTGGTCGTCCCATGACAGGATAAGTGAGGAGTGGAAGAAACGGTGGATGAAACTGAAAGGGAATGAAACAGACAGGAGCAGGTCTGTCTAGAGCAAGAAATGTGCCTATAAGGGAGGCACCATCGGGAGGTTTATCTAGGTGAAACAAGGACAGAAGATGAAGTCTTCTTCGAGCGGGGAATCAGGAGGAACTTCCTCCTGGAGGCTCTCGAAGCCCTCCCTCGGCTCCTGTCGAGTTCCTGATTGCATTGGACCTTGAACGAAGTGACCATAAACTAGACCCCTAGCTTGAGTGGTCTTAGCTACCTTTTCAATAGAGTAACCTAAACCTGTGTGACTCTTGGAGGCCTTGAGTCTCATCCTGCAAGTGGGACCTTGCTCATGCTGGCCCAAACCTCTACCCATAGTGAAGCCCATCCTAGCCATGATCTCTTATCCTTTGCCGAATGGGATATTGGTGTGAGTGATTGGCCGAGGAAGAGTAGGAGCATTTGATGGACATAGGGCGGAGGGCCCAACAGCGCCTGCTATGGAGAGAACCGGCTTCTTGCCTTTATCTAGAATGGTCATGAAGGGGATCTGTTCAGAAGTAATGGCATTAAGAGTTTCTACCAACGAGATACTCTTGATTTTGATCACCCTACCATTGTAAGGAAATTTAAAGCATTGATGAGCCATCGACGGGATCCCAAGGGTTTGCTCGATCCACGGCCGTCCTAAAATGGCCTTGTATGTGGGGTCGACGTCAAGGACGAAGAAGTTCGAGGTCATGACCACGGGACCTAAGCCAAGATACAAGGTCACCTTACCCTTCGCGCACCGCTTCGAATTGTCATACGCCTAGATCGTGGTGCACACCTCTTCTAGGTTTTCTTCTTGCAGACCAATCTTTTGAATAATTTTCATTGGACACACATTGATCGACACTCCATGTCGATGAGGGTGGAGCCAACTTTGACTCCATTGATAGTGACAGTGAGGCACAACGGGAGTGATCTGCTTTCAGGTGGAGCGAGATCCTTATCAAAGAAGGAAATAGATGGCTCGTGAGTGAGGGACATGATGGCATCAGTCACGCCACTTGCTGGAAGGTCCTCGTTGGCCATGATCTTTTGGAGAAATTGGAGCAAGGTAGACTAGTGCAAAGGGGATTTCTTGATGAGTTCCAGAATAGATACCTTGGCCGATGTCTTGTCCAAATGTTGGAGGATGTCATACTCCGTAGAGGAAATTTGGGAATTGACCCCTTCCTCAGTCTGAGATTGCCTTTGGGATGGGGGGATAATGCGGTTGCGGAGTGTGACGTTCACTGAGGCTTCTTTTGGTTCTTCTGACTCCAAAGGTTTGGATGGATTAATTGCAAAGGAGTGGGAGATCCGAAGATGAATGAGAGAGAAGCCGATTCCTCACTGGGAGTGATAGGAGCAGAAAGGGGAACCGGCTTAGGCTGAGGAGGCCTTAGGAGGACCAAGGGGCACTCTTGCCCTGACTGAGCATTCACAAAAATGTGGGACTCTTGCAATGTTAACTGAGGGGGAGTGATCAAGGTGAGAGGACGTTGGGTAGCAACTAAGGATTGGCTAGGAGGTGAAATCAAGGTCCAGGGTCGAGGCTCTTGGGAGAACATGTTGATGTCCACCCATGGCTCACTAGCTTCTACTTCCAATTTCTCATACCACCCAGGAAAACCTTCGACACTCCACATTTGCGTCCTCTTAAGCACACGGGGTTCCATTCCAATCACGGTATTCACTCGCTCATTCTGCCTCGAGCTTGAAGGATCATTGTTTGGTTGATGAGCGGGTGATGGGTTTTGCACAATGTCGAGGTCCCGATTGCGTTTCTTGAGGTTGGCAATGGCCAACTTAACATCGGACCAATTGATTCTCCCTTTATCATTCATGTCGTATACCCAGTCCCAGAATTGGAAGCAATTGAAAATGTCATGCCCGGGAGCTCGATGATATGGACAATACTTGGATGTGTCGGCATTGGGGTGGACCTAATCCCTTTGAGGGGGAAGTTGGATGGCTTGAGAATACATGAGGGCAAAGAATATGTCACCTAAAGTTTCGAGTAACGAGGGATAAGAAGCCCTTTTCAACCTGGTGTGATTGTAATTCTGAGGTGGAGGGACATTGGCATGTAGCCTCGGATTGTCTTGACCCTGATTAGGACCAGCTTGATTAGGGTGTGTAGCTTGACGGTTATTGGGCCTAAAGGGTAGGCCAACGGTGTTGACTTGTTCATTTACCATGACACCTTCAATGGTGGGGACGGCTGGAGCCTTTCGACCTCTAGCACGAGCTTCAAAGAAAGGAGGTAAGGTTGAATCCTTCATCTGGGCTTGAATAATTCGAGCTTGATTGTAAAGTTGAGGGAATGTGTGGAGCTCACTAAGCATTAGGATGGCCCTGAGTTGAGGAGTGGTGTTATTCTCCAGCATGGTGATGGCCTGAGATTCGGGGATAGGGACTTCCATCCTGGAAGTCATGATTCTCCAGCGGTTGACAAAATGAATGAAGTCCTCGTCGGGCTTCATCTTCTCCATGATCAAATCAAACAGAGTGGGAGCAATTGAGGACATGTGGTCAAAATGAGCAAAGAATCACTCGGAGACTATGTCGAAATTTAGGAGATCAACAGCTGGAAGCGAAGAGAACCAACCCAAGGCCTCGCCCTCGAGGGATTTTTAGAATAGATCAGCCAACAACACTCAATCATATAGCCACTAGTGGGAGTCCATAAGGAAACCTGAGAGATGATGGTGGGGGTCAGTGGTACCATCGTATCTCCTATACTTGGGAGCCTTAAAACCAGGTGGGAAGTAAGCATTAGGGAGCTTACCATTTTGTGCCAAGGAATGAGGGTTATCAACAAAGGATGGTCTACAATGGATTCAAATGAGTCGGTGAATGAAAGCCCTTGAGAATGAAGCAAGGTAAATAGCCATGGGGTTTTGGAATATAGGCCTTCCCGCCTATCTTCCCTCCGAACAAAAGTCCTATATGGATGCAGATGATCAATTTCTGGATACTAGTTGGGAACTACCGGAAGTGACTCCTCCGCCGGGAGAGGAATTGCCTGAAGAGCTATCCGCTCGCTGATGACCCGACATAACCCCCGAAGTGTTTTGACATAGTCATCCTTCTGAATTGCTGGCATCTTCGGGTCAACCTTAGATGAACGGCGCCTTACAACCTTTCGCGCCTCTAGATATGCCATCACCTCAGTGTTGGACCAAGATTTTAGCTTCTTCTAGTAAGCCGGATTGATGTCCAATATCGGCTCCAGCTGAGAGTCCAGAAGGCAGTGTTCAGCAGCATTCCAGCAATCTTTATGGGAAGTCTGGTAGAAGCCCGTCCGTGCATTCGACCACTTAATGAAGTCTGGAGCCACTCTGGGCGAACGATCACGGGACGGCACCATAAAGGACATATCTTCCTTGCGGTGGAAATAATCCCACCATATATGAGCTTCTTCCGTGGTCGTTTGGCCAGCCCGATGCCTATTCGGAAGATTAAACCGGGCTGAAGAAGAAGGAATCTACTGGTCGTACCAAAAATTCTGGCCAAAGCGGAAAGGATAGTACGGCTCCAGCCACAGCAACCCGCTCTTCCTGAAGACAAGGACACTGGGGCAGATGGCCAGTGCCCAATCGACTAGCTCTGACTCTAAGATTGGCCTTGTACACTTGCTGCCGGTGAGTGGGTGAAAGAACTCCTCTGTCTCGAGCAGGCGGCATTGCCGCATCTTATTAACAAGCGGGCCTGAGCTGGCTGCCAGGCTCCAAAAATGTAAAACTCTAGGGGAGTCTGCAGGAACTGTGGTCAATTTGTCTCTGATAGTAAAAAGCTGGTCCGCCATTGAAGATGGCTCAGAACTGGCAAACTCGATCATCCTCGGCACAGGACGATCAGACTAAAGTGACCGGAGAGCTGCCTCAGGAAACAAAGTGCAGACCCAGGCGTTGAAGAAGTGCATCGGATCAACTATCCGTGAATTTCTGGAGATGCGTGATTTATGCAGACCCCCCAGCATCTTGTAAATGATGCATAAAGCCACCAGGCACAGGGATAGCTTCGTCCCCCAGGCCATCAGACAAGTGGGATAATTGTCTCAGGCCTGATAACAGTCTCGTCACCCAGAGGGAGGGTAAACGAGCAAAGTCAATAAGTCAGATATGCAGCACAATGTGTGACTGCGTCAACTCCTGTGGGGTTCGGGCCCCCTTGTCACCCTTCCCTTGAAGTGGACAGGAAAGTCACATGATGACGGACCCTTTTCTTCTACTTCACTGCTGTCGGAGCAACTGCGGGGAAATCTTCATATTGCTGCTCCCCACCAAAGAAATGTTGAAGCCACGTGCCCATCCGCACGCGCCTTTTCTCGCCAGGCTTTCGCGCTTCCCGTGAGTCAAGCATCAAATGCAGCAGGATGCGCTATGCCTTCGTCAAATAGCGATAGGCGAAGCCTGTGAAGTATTTGCCTTCACCGTCTGTCTGGTCCTTCAGCCAGTCCGGGAAACAAACCTCTTTATATGGCTCTCCGTCTATCGACAAGCCGCTCAGCTGGGACAGACTCCAGAGATCCAGTGAAGTTTCTCCCTCTGCAGTATAGGAAGTATTGTATTCTGGGCAGAAGACTTCGATCCACGGGGCATACCCTGGCTCTGGCAACTGGCACTAATCTCGGCTACTAGAACCTCGCTAAACACTTGTCGCGCCACTCGAAGGCCCGGTCTCACCTGAAAAATAAGAGTGAGCCTCATTTCATTGGCTCAGTAGGGATCCCGCGGACCCCCACCTCGCACGAACAAGGCAGTAAAGCAAGAAAGTAGGAAAGTAACGCTACCTAACAGGAGCACGGCAGAACCAACAAGCTGTAGTAAGTAAACAGAAAAGTTGTCTACTCTAACAGTACCGTACTACTGAACCTCGGTTTGACAAAACTCGAGTCTGTACCTACCGGTGGACAGGAGCACCTCCCACTTGAAGAACGGCCAGATGCATTCCCTGACGTCTTGCACCATGTCACAAGTGTCTAGCTACAACACCCCAGGCGCGAGACACAGACATGCACAGTAACCAGAAGTACCACAAAATAAGGACTAGCTGAGGTCGCGCTCGTTAGTGTGGGTTCAAACCCTCAGTCTCGTGTGCACACTCAAACCATATGCCCTAGGCCTGTCCTCTAGCTGGTAGTTCCCCCCAAGCCTGGACTCGACTGTGCGCAGGGGCCCCACGCTAACCAACCTACTCATCGTCTCTCTCGGGTACGCCACACCAGTGCCCCCGGTGGGCCGACACACGCGTGTCGTGGAAGCTACGACTAGTGGACGGGTCACCAGAGGTAAGAACTGACTCACGGAAACCATGGATCGAAGCAAACGGGGCTGCAAACCACCCGGTGTAGCCCAGACCCTGGCGGTCCAACCTTGGAGCGCCACAGGCTCTGGCGGTCCAACTCTGGTCCGCCACAGGACTCTAGCGGTCCAACCCAGGAGCGCTAGAATAAATGGTCACATTGGCTCTAGGGCACCTGCCTTAGGCCGCCACAACGCTCTAGCGGACCAACCTTAGCCTGCTAGAAACCCTCTGGCACCTATACCTACGACCTCTAGAGGCACGTGACCCCAACGGTCGGAAGCACAACGCTCAGAAATCAACGGTCAACTCACCCCTCTTGCGATCGAACCATAGAGTGTTACACGCTCTGACGGTTTATCGTGCGGCCGCCAGGCCGAAGGACACCCTACCGACAAACAGTACCCTGTGGCGCACCTGCCTTGGGCCGCCACGGCCTCTGGCGCGCCTACCTTGGGCCGCCAGTGAGCGTGACGGTCTCTAGAAGGACTGCTACACCCACCTGAGAATGGGACGGCAGGAACATTCCCAAAAACTCGTTCCACGCCCCGATCATCCACGGATGATGGGGAAAACAAGGGGGAAGCTCCCCTGACACCCCCAGCATGCATCTATGCCCTTAGATCGGTCAAAACTCGATGAATCGGTGGATCGGCGCACAAGCCCTAAAACATAGTTTTTACCCTCTCGGCGTGAAATAAGCCCCTCTCGGCCTCTCCGCGGCCTACAAATCATGGGGAATGATAGGATGAGCATGGGAATCCATCCCCCTATCTCAATCGAGCAAGAGCTCCACCGGATCGTCACCAATCGAAGGAAGAAGCTTTTACACCCTCGGTTCGCCTGCCTCCTGCCGCAAAAAGCACGTCCCCGCGTCCGCCTCATCATCGCCGCTGTCGCCACACCGTTGCCGGAGTGAGAGGGGCAGCGCCTCGGTCATCCGGGGAGGAAGAATGGCTATGGTTGGAGGGGGCGCTATCCAACGGTTGGTAAGGGGCAGAGTCTCATTATTGATCGGGCAGGGTGCCGATCGATCAATATTTGGTCTCATCATCGATATTGGGTTTATATACCGAGTGACTAATCAGAGTAACGCTCGTCAGCATCAGTCCAAGCCTCTGACCACGTGTGCACACACTGACCCATCGTCTTGAGACAGGCCTCTAGCTAGTTTTCCCTCCCAGTAGGACGCTACTGACTATGCGAGAGGGCCCACAAAAACTAACTTACAAACCGTATAACGGGAATACCCCGCCACCTCTCCCGGGTGGGCCGACATGGACGTTGTTGGGCCACGACTAGTGGTTCCATCACAAGGAAAGAGAAAGTTACTCTTATGGGATGTAAAAGAATGCCATAGTGTATAAAATATTTTAAACATGTCACACATGAAACATGAATTGCATAGAAATTACATATGCACGCTTTTGAAATCCCCAGGTATATAACGGACTGGTACTGCCCCGTTACACACAATAATAGACCAGGGCAGGACCGCTATGCTTCACAGAACTCAGGAAATCCACAGGAAAATAGAACTATAACGCACCAGGGAAGGTGCGCCACAGGACTATAACGCACCGTATAGAGGGCGCTAAAGTCACCAGCCACGAAACACTACAGATGAGGAGTATAACGGACCAAGGGTGGGGCGTTATAATGAATATAACACACCTCTCATGGGCCATTATGCCTTCCAGAACGACAGAATCCACAGAAAACTATGGAATGTAACGCACCTCAACAGGGGCGCCATACTAAACATAACGCATGGGGACAGGGGCGTTAAAGGCAACAGACCTTTAACTCAAGACGACGGACTATAACGCACCATGGCAGGCGCGTTAAAGCCACCCGAATATGAAAATCCACAGGAAATTCAGACACGGACGATATAACGCACCAGGGCAGGCGCGTTAAGTGACCATAACGCACCGAGGCAGGCGCGTTATGTCACCTGGGTTTCGTGACTCCGGAGTTCAGAATTGAAAACCCCTCCCGATCGATCGAAATCGACGGGGGACGCGGCGGAATACAAAACCTGTTAAACCTACTAACCCACACCGATCATATAAGCCTAAGCATGCCACTAGAAATGAAATACGATGCCCATGGAATTGATTTTAACAATTAAAGGCTAAAAATGAATTAAAATGTACTAAACAGAACTATGCACGAAATATGAGGTAACGGGCGTCGGACCACGGCGTAAGTGGTATCGGCGGTGTCCTAACGCGATAAGGTATCCATCCCCCTACCTGGAATTTAACGAAAATGGCGATACGACAGTGAACTGGCAAAAGGGAGAAATGGTGCCTCCCGGCCCGGCTCGACTCCACGCTCTGCGAATCGAGGAACGGTGGGCGTCAACACGATCCTCGCGATGCGACCAATATAACGGTACCTCTCCGGCTTCGATCAGCAGTCGTCTGGACCCAGAAACGAGAGAGGCACACAAATCGAGAATAAACCCTAAAATTATCCAAAAAGAGATTTACACAGAAAATGAGAAAAATAGCGACGGATGGCAACGCAGAGGGCGTCAACGGATTCCCGACGAGATGAGGAGTCTGATCCCCTACCTTTTGCGCGGCGAAGACCACGAATCGGTGCCGATCGGACGACGGGGGCCACGTCGTCTTCTTGCTAGCATGCATCTCCATGCTCCACGATCCGAGAGAAGAAGGGTACTGACGCGATCCTCACATCGAGTCCGTCCCGTCGGTACCTCCCACGCGTCGACCGGAGTCCGTTTGGACCGCGAACCGAGGAATAGGGGTGTGGAGGAGAGAGAACATGGGGGAGAGAGAGAGCGTCGAGATGGAGAGAGAGAGAGAGAGAGATTTGAGAGTGAGTTTGGGGCCTTTGGGCAGCCAGGCGGAAGCTTCTTGAATTGATGGTGGAGGGGATAGGGCATGTTGTACAAATCGACGGTAGCCACACCCTCACCATGTTGGGCAAACTTCGCCTCCACGATACGCTCGATCATCTGCTTCTACGTCATGAGGCTCTCTGCAGCAGGAGTAGCAGATGACTGCGCATTGGCTTCATGCTGCCGAACTTCAAAGTTCACCACCAGTGGCAATTTTGCAGCGGTGACGGAGGCATTGGCTGCAACTGGAATGGGAGAGGGCTGCTATTCCACTCTGGTGGGTGCCACCTGGGTTGGACCAGAACCTCTTTTTCGCACAATAGCGCTTGCAAGAGATTCTTGAGTTCTTAATTCTCGCGTCGGAGCTCTTCCAACGCGGGAGTGTGTAATTCTTCCCCCAGATCTTCCTCGTGCCGGGGGTGGCTATCCCCATCGATACTATGAACGTCCTCTTGGCGCTCTTCATGCCGTGCTGGTTCGGGCTGAGACGTCCCAGCGGCTGGTGCCTGCTGTGTTTCCGCCAAGATCCGGGACACAGGCCTTGACCTCCTCAAATATTGAAGAGGCTGGTTGAACTCTCCCGAAGTGTCCTCCGGTTGCTCGTCGCCGGAGGTGGCGTAACAAGTGAACACTTTGACAGTGTCATTGGTTACCTGGACCACCCGCTTCTTCCTGGGTGATTGGCGATCCGGCTTGGGCTACTCTGTCAAAGACAGAGACTCTGGATGTAGAAGCTTGAGGGGAGCGATCCTCCTCCGTGTGCGTGGAACTGACCCACGGAGAGGTCGGTCGCACCTTCTTGCCGGCTCCTCGGTGCTTTTGTCCCTGTAGGGGCTGAGTTGTAGACCTCGAGGATGTCAAGGCCTCAGTGCTTGTCGGACTTCGCATTTGTTAAGGATCCGACACACAAAAGGGCTCCTCCGCCCTTGCGCGCCTTATAATTCGGGCCTCCTCTTTGGTGACCCAAATTTTCTTCAAGTGGAGCTGGCGCTCCTCCATTTGGTTGCCTCCTATCCTTGATCGAGGAGCTCGTGGCTTGGGCCGCTGCGAGGGGCCCTAGGTTGCCGCCGGTACGACAGGCTTCTTATTCTTCACTTCGCCCTCCCGGACTTGCCGGAGGAGTTCGAAGCGATTGAAGGTGGGGATGGTTGGGACATGACGGTCCTGTGGCAAGATCGGCTCGCCTCCATCAAGTCGGATGCAGATGTCTCCGACAATTACAGTCTTGCCGGAGCGAGATGCTATCGCTGCAGGCTTGGTACCCTTGCGGCCATGGCGCTGCCCCCGTTGAGCAGGAGCGGCGCTGGCGACGCCTGTCGTAGGCTTGACGTCATTGTGGCGGCGACGTTGCCCCCGTTGTACAGGAGCAGTACCTCTGAGGGTGGCCGCCGTAGAGCTGGTGCCGTTGCGGCGACGGCGTTGTCCTCGTTGTGCAGGAGCAGCGCCAACAGTAATCTGGTTGACCGAGAAAACTCGGCCATTTGGTGGGACACAGGGCTTGACGCCCCTAGTCCGCGAGGAGTTGGCCGAGCGAAGCTGGCCGGCTGTTGTAGTAGAGGGCCTGACACCCCCAAGAGTTGACTTGTTCGCCGAGCGGGCTCGGCCAATTGTTGAAGCCGAGGGCATGACACCCCCGATGACTGGCTTGTTGACCGGGCGGACCCGGCCGGTTGATGAAGCGGAGGGCCTGACACTCTCGGTAGCTATCTTCTTGGCCGAGCGAATCTGGCCAGTTACTGAGGCGGAGGGCCTGACACCCTCAGTGGTTTAGTGCCAAAAAATGCCCTAAAAATCCATAAAATAACCTAAATTCACAGAATAAAATCTAGACTCATACCAGTAAGGATCCACTAAGGCATGGGCCTTACAACCTGCCTCTGAAGTTCAGCATGGTCCATGGGACTCATCCGGTAGTGGGAAAGGTTGGGCAAAGATGAGCCTAGGACGAGGTCGATCTCATGCTGGATATCCCACATAGGTGGAAGGCCTCTAGGGAGGTCTTCTGGGAAGACAGCGGAAAACTCCCGCCAGATCACAGCTATCTCCAGGGGGTGCTCATCATCAGACCTAGGGGTGACATCTTCCACTCCTCGGACACCAACAGCAAGGGTGGGGCTACCCCTGGTTGCCTCTTGCTCCATCTCTCGGGGACTAATCATCATCAACCTCCTGGGTGGGAGGTTCTCTTTGCTAGGAGCAGGAGGCACTGTCCTGTGCCGAGGAACAGGTGGGAGGGCCAACCGTCCCCTGACTGGGAGAGGTCGATGTGCTGGGGCCAGTTGGTCCTTGGATAGATGGGTCCTTCGGCTCGACAGGGTGGAGAGTAAACCTGTGGCCACCGTGGTCGAAGGTGCATGTGTTCAACCGGCCATGAAGGGTGGCATCCCGATCAAAAAGTCAAGGCCTACCGAGGATGATACTACCCTCCTCCATAGGTAGCACATCGCACTAGATCGCATCGTGGTACGCCTGGAATTGTAGCGGTACCAAACGTCGCAATCTAACCAGGATGGAAGTGGAATCCACCGAAGATACTCTATATGGTGCGGGGTGATCCCTGGGCATCAAACCAAGGTGTTTAACGGTGCCCATCATAGTGTTAATGCAGCTCCCGCTATCTATAATAACCTTACAGGCCTTCCCTTCCAGCCTACAAAATGTGTGGAAGATGGTGGTACGACGCCGGTCGTCACTCACCTGAGGCTAGGTCAGGATGCACCTGACTACACACAAGTTTACATCACTCTGATACTGGGTACCTGAGATGTCAACTTGCTCTCCCTCCATCAACCCATCAAATAACTCCTCTGCTAAATCATGGTCGGGCTCATAGCTGATCGACACCAACTCAAGTCTGGGGCCATGGGCAGGCGTGTGTGCAATAACAAGCGATTCCTGAGTGGGACACTTACTCGCATAATGGCCAAACACACCACACCTATAGCACTAGTCACGTAGCCCTGTGCTTGAGGATGCTCCACTGATCATCGGCCCCTTACCCTTCTCCTCACGTTAGATTGGGGGTGTTGGGAGAAGAGGTCGAGTCGACACGATGGGCTGATGAGGTCGAGGAGTAGGAACAGGTGCCTACTAGCGAGGGGGAGGATCCCTTGGAGGGAGTGTGCGAGGCCTAGGAGCAATGGGGTCCTGGCGAGGGGGTTCCGCGGGATGAGCCACCGGCCACTGACTATAAGAACTGGGCATGGTACGAGAGTTGGACCCACACTGATAGGTGGTTCCCAGACGCTGGACGGGAGTGAACTCTGACTCCAACTGCTCCAACTCGAGATCAACCTGATAAGCATCCTCCAAGGTGGTCACATTGTGGCAAAATAGTTCATATTGATAGTGGGGCCGCAGACCATGATGAAAGCAAGAAACTGGCCTGGTGCTCTCCTCTAGGATGCCAGATCGCAAAAAATGCTCATCAAACTCCACGATGTACTTGGATATGGACTGATCTCCTTAGTTGAGATTCTGCCACCCATCAATGAGCCTTTGACGGCATGTGGCAAGAAGGTACTTTTGCCTAAGTTTGACCGTCATCTCATCTTTGCGTGGAGAGGGTGTCACAATTATAATCACATTATATTTTTAACCCGTTTTTAATACGGGACTATTCTCTAACAAAAACATTCCAAACGTTAGAATTATTTTAAATGGCAAGCCCAACGAAGCAGAATCACGACTAAAGTTGGATGCCTCTAGAATCAGGTTCAGTTGAACTGGCTTAGGAACAAAAGTGATTAAAGAAAAAAGAGAAAAGAAAAAAAAGTTACTTTGAAGAAATGGTGGAAAGATAAGCTACTTCGAAGAAATGGTGAAAGATAACGACACTTATCATCAAGACATACCAAACAAAAGAAAAAAAAATATGGACTCGAGGAGGAGGAGGAGGAGAAGGAGAAGAAGAAGAAGATGATGATAACGTTATTTTTATATCTGTAATGGTGATTATTTCGAAACCAGGGAAGGCTCTCGAAAAGTGACCAAGGGAAGTGGGGATCCTGCCTGGGGGATCGGAAGCATGGCGACGAGATCAATGACGAAATCCGATTTGAGATAGCGGAGTGCGATCTGGTCGGGGTCCCTGACGAGCTCCCCCCTCCCAAACACCCTAGAGCTCGGCGACACGAAGGCCGTCCGGAACTTAAGGATCATGTGTGCCAAGTAGAAGAGGTCGGCGACGGTGCGGAAGAAGGTGACGATGATCCCGAGGTTGAGATCGATGTCGACGCAGGCGGGCCCGCCGATGGACTGGAGGTAGAAGTAGAGCGGGTCGAGGAAGAGCGCCACGAGGCAGGAGACGAGGAAGATGCGGTTCCACTGGAGGACGACGTCGCTGCGGGGGTCGAGGATGCGGCGCGGCTGCCATGGCTTGCGGCGGAGGAGGAAGGGGGAGGTAGCCGAAGCCGCCGCGGGCGGGGGTGGGCGGGGGGGCCGGGGCCGCTGGAAGGGAAGGAGCCGGGAGGTGGAGGTGGCGGAGGCCGGGGAGGCAGGGTCGGCGATCCTACCCTTCTTCCTCATCGTCCATGGCGGAGGCGGAGGCTTCTCCCTCTATGGGTGGTGGCGTGGGGGCGGCGGAGGACGGAGGGCGAGTCGACGGCCATGGGAGGGCATGGGCGTAGGAACGACGCTGGGGGCGTGTGGTGTGGGGGGAGAGAGAGAGAGAGAGATTCGAGGGGGACCAGAGGAAAGGCCGGGATTGAGGGGGTTCGTCGTGGCTCTCTGCTGTCTCTTTCTCTCTCTGTGCTACCCGCGCAGACAGGGAGCGGTTTAAAGTTTAAACGCACGTTTTCGAATGATTAACCTTGTGTAATTGTACTATTTCGGAAATACCAAATGGCCAAATAATAGGGTTTTGTATATATCCCTATAATATTTAATTTTTGCATATACCCTTAGCTTACAGAAATTATCAAAAATATCTGTCACATTCAAATAGTTGTGTTCATAAACATTCTGTCCTTATCTCCTGAGAATATTCTGCATAAATATTCTAAAATATTATTAGGATATGTAAAAACCTAAAAATAAACTTAAGAGTTAAGACTTAAGACAATGTGATCTCATGAGTCATGACTCATCCAATCTTTATGACACTTTACTTAAAGGTAAATTCTTTATTTTCAACATCCACAGATTCCAAACTGTACTCACGTTAGAATGAGAGTATATATCCAAAATAATTCGTGCTTCCCCGTTGAGCTGCGCACGTTGAGGTCTAGAGCAGGATTTGTCGACCCGGTGTGGGTCACCCCAACTCGCATAACCCGACCCGACTCAGGCTGTGGGCGGGATGCCCGGGTTATGGGTCGTCGCCGAGTCACCCCATTTGATGTGCTTTGATTTGATAATGCCTTGATGTGTTTTGATGATGATCAATTGATATTTGATAATCTGTGGGTGTGCATTTTTAATGCAAACAGAACACCCTGTAAAAAGGCTCAACCCATGGGGTTGACACTTTGCATCGTGTTGTGTGAACTCCGTGCATGTTATGTCCATGCATCTTTTCTTTTATGCACTCTTTGTGTCCATGCATACACTAAGTCTGTGCAGATTAAGTCAGTGTACGTAGTTCCTTCAAAGCCCGTGGACATTGTCCAAAGTCCGTACACGTTTGGGTCTGTGCGTCGCCTGACAAGTCCATGGATGTCTTAGCATACACTTAGAGTGAGTTCATACTCGATGGAAGTCCGAGCATGTTGCACGCCTTCTAAGCTAAGTCCGTGCATGGTCCATGCATCTCCTGTAGCAAGTCCTTGCATATAGAGTCTTAGGCTCAATCCAAGTCAGAGTAACTCCTATAGCAAGTCCTTGTATATAGAGTCTTAGGCTCAATCCAAGTCAGAGCATACACTGTACCAAGGTCAGAGCATGTCTGCCTTAGCCATGTTGAGTCCGAGCTACACTTCAGCAAGTCCGTGCATGGTCCGTGCACACACATAAAGTCTATGCACATTCCACTAGCTTACATACTCTAAGTCCATGCACATTCCACCGACTCGCATGATTAAAGTCTGTGCACACTCTTCCAAGTCCGTGGATGTCTTAAACAGGTCCGTGCACGTTGCTCTTCCAAGTCTGTGCACACTCTTGTTAAGTCCGTACACACTCTTGTTAAGTCCGTGCACACTCTTGTTAAAGTCCATGCATCTTTTTAGAGTCCATACACTTTCTATTTTCTAGTCCGTGCTCGTTTGCATTGCATCCATGCATGTTTTTTGTTCAAGCATAAAGTTCGTGCATGTTTGCATTGCATCCATGCATGTTTCTGTTCAAGCATAAAGTCTGAGCATGTTTCATTTTAAAACATGTGTCTGTGCATGTTTCATTTTGAAACATGTGTCCATGTATGTTTTGGACTTAGTAGGGAAACTACATCCATGCACATTGCGCATCCGTGTACATTTTAAGCTTCCATGCAATTAACTCTGTGCTCATTCAAAACAAGTCTGTGGATGAACAGTCCTTGCATAGGAAGTCCGTGCATATGAGTCCATGCATGTTCTGGCCTTGGTCAAGAACATAAATCCATGCATGTTCTCTTAAGAAGGAAAGCAGAGTCTGAACATGAACAGTCCCGTGCATACCAAGTCCGAGCAGCATTAAGTACGTGCATGTTTCTTATTGAAACTAAGTCCTTGCACGTCTTCACAAAGTCCGTGCACGTCTGTGCACGTCTTCTAACTAAGTCCGTGCACGTTGTGCACATTTCATGTCATAACTCGATGCATGTTTTTCTTCTCTGCATATGAACCTCATGTTTATTCTATGCTAACTGTGTGTTGGTTAAAATGATAGGGATTTCATTATTTCTTGGAACGTTGATCTGAAAAGAAATTAGGGCACATGATCCGAGAGTCCAGGTCCCTGACACATGGCACAAAGGCTTGATTGGTTCTGAAAGATTCCCAGGGTAGGAAGCGTGGTCTCCACACTCTATTCTCTTAGCATGCTCATATATATACCGATGGAGCTCGTACTAAGAAAGGAGGAGGACTAAAGAAAAATATAGAGCCGATTGTCCTTCGTCTCTACTGAAGAAAAACTCCACATCTGAGAAAGAGAGAGAAGAGTCAAAAAAGAGAAGAGAGAGCCCGATTGAAGATCTTGAGAATTGAAACAAACATTTTACAATAATATTTAATACAATTTCAAGTCTAAGTCGACAAAGTATAGTCAACAGGGAGAAGAGCGTGCTCTTAATCAGGCCTACTGCGGCCCTAGCAGCTGGCAACTAAAAACTCCTCGGGCGCTACACCCCCCACTAAACCATGTGGAGAAACGCCAAACCTAAAAGAGAAAGGGGTGGGACTCATCTCATTGGCTCAGTAGGGGTCCCGTGGAATCCTACAATAACACGTTTGCAGTAAACAATAACAATGGTAACAACAGAATAGTGGCAGCTACAATAACAATAGCAACAATAATAGCAGGAACACGATAACTACACTAGCAGGTGAAAAGTTGTACTTCAAGGAAGAACTCCTACCTCTCTACTGGAACCGGATGGAAAACCACGACCTCGGTGTAGTGGGAACACTAGCTCATTATCAGAAGGGCATACGACAATGCTATCAGTAACTCAACCTTTACCGGTGGATCCGTCTCTCATGTCTCCCTGCACATTGCCCACACCCTATCTGCGAGTGGGGTGGAGACACACATATGCACACCTCTCCCTGAGACTAGCTAGGATACATGACTCTACACCCAACAGCACGGTCACATCCTACTACCTGACACAGGGTAGGTGCCACTGAACCCATTAGCAACGTACACTTGTCCTTACCAAGGCACGCACGCTAGGGTTGTCTTCACTATGAAGCAGGTTGTCTTTGCCTCGTAAAAACTAAGTCTATGCACACAAGGTTGTCTTCGCCTGGTCCATAAATGATATGCAGATTGTCTTCATGCCTGGCTCAATTATGATTAATATATAAATCCACAAAGTAGTGTAGCGATAGAACGCTAAACCCATAATCTCATGGAAACCAGCGGAGTGCTCACACACACACCCGAATCATAGAACAACTCAGCCCCCTGCTAGATCACAAGATAGGATGAAAATCAGTTAGTACTGGGCCACTAGCTTACTGAGGGATGACTCTTTACAGTTACCTTAGCCCTGTGAAAAGGGCCCTCCTCGAGCACCCAACACCATCCAAACAACCACGTTTACAAGGCTCGCTTACTAGACTCTATGGTGCCATAGACACCTAAACCCAATTCTGAATCTGCCGAGGTGTCCGGGACATCCATAGGGCAAAGGACGATCAACAGAACCTAATAGGACAACCCAAATGAAGTATGGGCAGAAAAGAGGGAAAAAGAGTTGTCCAACCTCACCATCAGTTGACCTGCCTCTGGGTCAGTCGATTGACCAAGGGCTTAGGTTAACCGACCTGCTGGGCGGTCTGCCCAAGCAAAAGCGAATGATTGACCGTTCCCTTAGGACGGATGACTGGCCCTCACAATCGGTCGATCAAAAACCTTTAGTGCAGCCTTGCTGCACTCTGTTCTAAACCCATGACCCAATGTTCGACTGACCTGCTATGGCGGTCGACTAAAAATGGTCGTGGGTGAAAGACTACGCGGAAGGTGAGCTAGAAGGGGAGGGGTTGAATAGATCACCCCAAATTAGATCTAACTAAAATAATTCGAGACCTCACAGGCAGTTGGACCCAACACTCGTGAATAGAAGCACTATCAAAGAAGATATAGATCGAGCAATGGGTGTGCAAGCAGACAAATAGCAGAATGGACAAGGCAAACCACACGAGACAGATGGTTTTTAGGTGGTTCGATTGCTACCCGCAATCTACGTCCGCCCCTTACTCCTCAAAGTAAGGCTTCCTTGCAAGATGCAATGAGATCACAGCAGAATCAGTCTCCTAGAAAAAAAATATTGAGAAAGTAGGAATGTGCAAGGAGCAAACCCGTGACAAGAAAACCCATTCATATATTTCCATAAACTGTCATGTACATCAAAAATAAAAGGGGGTGGATGTACAAGTAGCTCTCTAACTCTCACCACCACCCTCCTGCTGGTCCCTCTGGTTGCACCCTTCCTCTCTCCTAAATCGAAGGTCCCTAGCGGGCCTCCTGGAGCCCTGTGAGGCGGTACTCGCCTCACTCTGCGGTGCCTCACCAGCATCGACAGCATGGCGACAAAGAAGCTACCCACTGAAAAAGAACTTGACTGGCGGAGTTGCGCCCCACGCTCCATGGTAGTGCTCCTCGCTATCCTTCAGCCTCTACTTTGCGACTCGAAGGCCTAGCTGGGACTCCATCACCTGGGCCTCAAGAGCCCTCCTCTAGTCCCGATCGCGCTCTCTCTCTCGCTCCCTCTCCTCTCTCTCTCTCGCTCCGCCTCCCTCCTCGCCCCCTGGAGGGTAAACCTCAGCTCCAGAACGTCTCGGGACAACTCCTCTGCCTCCGCATCACGACGCCCCAGCTCCACCTCTAATTTCACCATGGTAGCCATCTGGATGACTCGCTCCTCCACCAGTTCAACTATCCGAGCATCACGCTCTGCCACGGTGGCCGCCTGGGCGTCACGGTCCTCCTCACCCCAGACTGCCCGGGACAATGCATCCCAGACCTCCACTACCTACCAGGGAACAATCATCTCTCAAAATTAGTAAAAGAGCATAAATATGTAATGAAGGTCTGAGGCAAGCAAACACTCACCCGAGCCGCAAGGTCGTGCTCGGCCTCCTCTGTGCAGGCCACCGCGCTGGCTAGCTGCTCCTGGAAAGAGGTAATCTCCAGAGGAGGAGCCTAGGAACTGGAAGATGCTCCACCTGTCATCAGCTGGGCAC
Organism: Amorphophallus titanum; assembly: GCA_024336825.1. Classification (NCBI taxonomy): domain Eukaryota; kingdom Viridiplantae; phylum Streptophyta; class Magnoliopsida; order Alismatales; family Araceae; genus Amorphophallus; species Amorphophallus titanum. The sequence continues at coordinate 2,013,480 of JANBPO010002517.1, forward strand.
GCTGAAATAAAGGAACAAATGACAATCAGTGACTAAGCATCAGGAATCCAGGCCAAAAAAAAATTGCATAGCCTTACCAAGATGTCTAGCTCCTAGCGCGTGACGGTCAGCTACTGTCTAGAGTTTGCCAACTGGGCCCGCAGGTCGGTGATGATGGCAGCGCGGGCATCCTGAATTCGTATACATGGAGATTACATACATGTGCATGAATAAAAAAAAACTTCAGTCCATACTTACCCCTGTTGGTCTCCCGAGGTAGAGATGCCCCGCGTAGGTCTCCCGGTAGCGCCATAGATAGTCGACGCAGTCCTGTGCCTGTGACACCACCGGGACACCAGCATGCTGTCAGTCCTAAAGTTACATAGGGAAGCGCATGCACCAGTCCACAAGCTTCACCTTGCCTCGGGCCTTCCGCCCGATGCAGCTCGGCTCCTCCACCTCCACCCATTCCTGGGCAAAACCCAGAGTCCTCATCACCAATCTGAATCGAAGTGGCTCGATCTCGTTTAGGAAATGGACCCAAATGTCCTACCCAAAACGAGGTCAGCCAGCCTCGACCCAAGGCTGGCCTGCATTGTCCATGTCAAGGTAGGGCCTCCACACCACCTGCATTATCACACGTGTCAGTTTCCACATTTTGTAAATAAAATGTACACTAAAAAAATCATACCATAGCCTCAGGATACTCCGACAACTCACGTCGGAGCGACGTAAGCTGGTAAGAGTGTGGCGCAGCAATCATGATTGGTCTCCACTGCCAGGCTAGTGGCACGACCGCTAGGTCCCAATGCCTAGCTCTCCCCATCGGGAAGTAGTAGTAGCTCCACACCTACATCCATTACATGTCATTAGCATAGCTCCTATGCTCTATAGAGTTTTATCATGAGACTGTAAGAAATAATATGCTTGCTTGTGCTGGAGTACGAACCTCGTACAGCCATTAAAACTGTAGAATAAATACACAAATGAACATAAGGAAATTTAAATGCAACTCAATCCAAACTTGAAAAACCCTCTAAAAAAATCTGATCACACACCCCTTCAGATGACCCAGGGGGCTCCTTGGCATTATTTCCTTACTGGAAAGCACATTTGGTGAAGCCCAGTGTGAGTCGGCGGCGACGCCACTGACTCCTTCCCTCTTTTGCTTAATCAGTGGCGACGCCACCAATTTGCTGTCGCTGGCATTGAATTGGTGGGGACGCCACCGGTTCACTCATCCACTTACTAAGTATATCGGTGGCGATGCCACCAAATCAATCTCCCAGCTACTTCAACTCCATCCCCAGTTGCATCAACCATTGCCCAGCTGCTTCAACCCTTGCCCACATGTGTCGACCCCCAGTGCCAATGTGCATCGACCTTGCCCAGCTGCTTCGACCCTTGCCCAGCTTGCTTCGACCCTCACCTGCTTCGGCCTCGCTTGTGTCGACTTCGCCTGCATCAGCCTCCCCTGCATCTACCTCTGCCCAAGTGTGCGTCAACCTCTTTGTGCAAGCGTAGACCCTGGCCCGCAATGTGGTTCGACCATCAGACTTACATAGACCCTAGCCCACCATATGCATCGGCCTCCCCTAAAATGTGTGCGGACCTTTAGCCCGTGCCGTACGTCGACCTTAGCCGCTAGCGTTGACCTTCCCCCTACACCGACTCAGCCGCTAGCATCGACTTTCACCCTTGCACTGACTTGTCCATCACCCCTTTTTGCTGGCATTGAGTCCCCTAGTGTCGACGCACATCTTGCACCGACCTTCAGCCTGCAGCCTGCATTAACCTTAAGTCTGAGAACATATAGGCATCGCCCCTATGCATAGACCTCAAACCCCAATACACATAGACCCCAAGTTCATTACGCATGAACCATGGCCCAAACCTGCCTAGACTTTATCCAACATGCATAGACCTTAAGTCCAAGCATGCATAGACCTCAGCCCCAATCTGCATAGACCTTATTCTACCAAGGCCTACCTTAGTCTTTCGAGGTCCTCATCCTGTCCAAGTCTACCTTATTCACCACCAATCAACCGTTACCCCCTTCATCAAAGGGTCGATGAACTTCTTAAGGAAATAAACCAATTCTGATCTAATGATAATAAAGGAAGATCAACTAATCAATACATGCTTGTTTGGCTGAATCCCTCGGTATATCAAATGGCATATGCCAGAAGGTTGGGTTACGACCGACTGGAAGCTCTCGCTATGCGTGATGGTGGTCTTTGGGCCTATATTCTCAGCCCCGTATCGAGTCCCAGACATAATAAATGATGCTTGCCCATGAATAAATTAATAGACAAATCCCACGCATTGTCATTTCAATTTTTCTTTGCATCCATTTTTTTTGTCTCAAGCCCCACGTGGCATTCTATCTTGCTAATTAATCAAGGATTTTCCTCCCTCCCAGAGGATGTAATTAACGCCATTACTTTTATGGAATGGCAGACTTCTAATCCCGACACGGACTTCACATTCGTTTGACCAAGTCAGATCGAGCGCACAATAAATTTGTCACATATGTGACTAGCATGCCTATGTAAATAAATAAATAAAAAATAAAATAAAAAAATCATTCCACCACCATCCACAGGGAGTGAAGTGCCCTAAAGACAGAGGTGCGCACAGATGCAGCAACACCTAAAACCGTCGCGTCAAAACACGGTGGAAAACCAAGGGATCGGGCAGACAAAACCTGAGGGGCTAGTGTCACTGTATTAGGGCGGGTGATGAGGTGTCACCTTATCAGGGGCAACAGGAGGGTGTCGTATCAAGAGCAGGTGGCAATGCCACCGTACCATGTGGAGGTGGCAAGGCCACCATATCAGGTGGAGGTGGTGAGGCCACCTTTTCAGATGGAGGTGGCGAGGCCACTATATCAAGTGAAGGTGTTTCAGGAGGAGGTGGTAGGGCCACTGTATCAAGTGAAGGTGGTAAGGCCAGTGTTTCAGGAGGAGGTGGTAGGGTCACCGTACCGCGATGGCCAGATAGGGCCGTATCAGCAGAAGATGGGAGAACTATGAGATAAACCAAGGGGAGCTAACCCCAGGGGAATTGATCCAGAGACACTGGCCATTGGGTCGGCTGGCCCTAGACTCAGGTGCCACGAGAGTTCACTCCAACAGGAGCGCGAGAGAAAGGTGAGCAGAGGGAAAGGGAGTGCGCGCCCCGGGAAAGATGGTCTTTTAGAGCCAGGGCTTCAAGCCTTGTTCATTGTGATGAGCAGGCCCTCGTGCTAAGCCTCAGTGAATCTGAGAACGCACCAGAATGATGAAACACTTAGAAGGGAGCACGAGACAGACATCATGAAGGATTCAATCCTTGCTCATTGTGATGAGCCGGCCCTCGTGCCAAGCCTCGGTGAGTCCTAGAATTCATAAGAACAATGGAAAACTATGAAGGGAGCATGAGACAGATATTAGAAAGGCTTCAAGCCTTGCTCATTGTGATCAACAGGCCCTTGTGCCAAGCCTCGGCGAGCCCTAGAACGCACAAGAATGGCAAAACACTAAGAAGGGAGCACGAGACAGATATTAGAAAGGCTTCAGGTCATGCTGATTATGATGAGCAGGCCCCCGTGCTAAGCCTCGGCAAGTCCCAGAATGCACAAGAACAATGGAACGCAAAGAGTGTAGCAAGAGAAATGTATCATAAAGGAGAAAGACATTCATCCCTTTTTTTGTGAACACAACGGTAGGGTTACAAACGTTCAGGCTAGAAAGCCAACGATAATAAGAGAATCAGAGTAAACCATCAGAGAAGAAAGGGGGGAAAACAAAGGATGGGAGAAAGTAGAGAACAGGCCATGATGAGAGCAACCACTCCCTCTTCCCTGTCTCTCCTTCCCCTTGCATGCCTCCGCACGCTGAACACAGGCTCTCCCTTTCTCACTCACCCTTTCTTCTTCTCTCCTTCTCTTCTTCTTCTTCCCTCAGATGGTAGTTGTTGGAGGAGCAGGAAGGTGAAGTGCGTCCCCCGTCTCTTCTTCTCTTCCTTTGAAACTCTTCAGCCCAATCCTTCTCTAGACTGAACCTCCTCTCTCTTTCTTCTTCTCTTATTTATATAGGGGCTCACCTCGACGTTCCCTTTGTGGTGGACGGTCGATGAAGCACCTCTGACACCTGGTCACCATCGCCAGCAACGTTTCTTGATCTAGGGTGACCAGAAAGGCGCCAGCAAGACAGGTACATCATGGAAGCTTACCAAAAGCATGCAAGCCCGATCTGCAGCCACTGCGTGCCAAATTGGTGACTATTGGTCAAGGGTAATGACCATTGGATCTGAGAAAAGCAATGCCGGAGCTACCGTACCAGTGACTTGACTGTGTCACCATATCACGGAACCCACCACGTCGCCATTTCAAGCCAGTTCAGAGTGCGCCATATCATTCGCGGCGAGCTCACCGTGCCAAAGGGCAAGCAGGTGTGCCACATTAGGGCCAGGGCAATCTTGCTATTTTAGGATGTTAAGGGAGTTCGTTGTATTACTGCTGAAGGCCCCACTGTATGGGCCAATGTGGCGAGGCTACGATATGAAGGGGCAGTGGAGCTGCTGTATCAAGCGGGCTGGGGTCAACGTATCACACTTCCTTCTCCTTCTTCCCAAGGCCTTCAAGTCCAGGATGCTTGTGTTCCTGACCCATGATATTTAATTCGCCCTCCTAATTAGGCGACGTGAATTCCGTTATTTGCAGTTGCTAATCTTCTTCAGGGACTCGAGAATCGCGAGCCCCCCCAAGGTATTCTTCACCGTCGAAGATCCGACAATGAACCTGCGATAGTGTGTAAATTCAAGGGCGTGTTACCCCCTTGTTGCTTGATGCGGCCTGTGTAAGTACTAAATGTGTTGTCGGCCGATGGGATTCTTCGGAGCTTGGGCACCCAGTTTCTCTGTAGTTTTTCTCTTTTCAGTGCGGAGCCGGGAAGTTTGCGAGCTTGAAATTTTATGCATCCATAAATGCCCCCCACCTACGGGTATCGTGGGCGAAGGATGAGACGAACAGTGCACGTGGGTGTATTCGCTCCTATACTGCCAACATCTTACCGCAGGAGCTCCACAGGGCCGAGGGATTGATGACGATCCCAACCCGGCCTTTCTACAAGTGGGTGAGTACCTATGCCTATATGGATACATACCTAGGAAAGGCACATTACATGAAAGACTTACTATTAGAGCAAGAAGTTGAAGAGATGGGGCCAACAGATGGACAAGTTTTGGAACAACTTGATCAAAACATCAGTGAATTGTTTGACAAGTTTGGAATGAAATCTAAGGAAGCACAGCAGCAAATAGACCAACCTGAACAGGAAGAGGAGACAGCTGGAGATGAAGCTGCTCCCACAGAATACTTTGATGAAGAAGCTTTGAGAGACTTGGTTAACAAGATCATTCAAGAAGAAGCCGACAAACTCTTACAAGAAGCTGCTGACTTAGTTATTGAGGAACAAGAAGTTGAACAATAGGAAGTTGAACAAGGTGATGAAGAAGCTCGTCAAGAACAACCTCAGGCAATTCAAGAGGTTGTTGAAGAAGCTCCACCTCCAATGGTTGTTTATGATCAACAGAGAGTCCAAGACGGTGTTGAAGAACCTCAGGAGCAACCACGGAGAGAGGAAGCTCCAACTCCAGTGGCAGCCGAAGAAGACTCACAAGAGTATGTAAGGGGTCCTGCTCCTCATTTCACAATGTATCCCAGAATGTCTTTTGCACTGACTCCTTCACATGGACCTTATATGGGAAGATTGGTTGGGCTTGGCATACCACCTCCACTGTCACCTAAACAACAACTTGCATCCAAAGAGCAACATGATCAAGAGCAATCTACAACTGGTAAGGAAGCTGAATATGAGCCCACCATAGCTGAAATGTTATCTAACTTGACGACTATGGTGATGAACCAGAATGACGTGATGCATGCTCAATTTTTATACACAAACTTCAATATACACCAAGTGAATGCTAGGCTACAGCAGTTGGAACACTCTATGATGACACAGTGGCTGCAATTTTTAATTGATAAACAAAGGTCAGATGCAGCATCTTGCGAGCTCTTGCAATCTCTTCTAGGTGTATGCAACAGGGTTGCAGAGATGGTCAGCAGCATCCAAGATACTCAAGCTACATCCTTCAACTCAATTATCAAAATTCTTGATCATACTTTTGAACTTAGAATAGAACTTGAAAAAATGAAGGGTGTAGTGAATGCACTTCTTCCAAGTCAGCAAGCACTCATTGGTCATATCGATACTATTCAGACTGAAGTCACTATTATAGCTAACAAACTTCAGAATGTTCTATCAGAGCATGAAGATCTCTCATCCCTCGTAGCTAATGTGAGAAGCACAGTACACTACTGGTTTGAAGAACTGTCCAACTCAATTCAAGGTCTCCAAACTTCAATAATTAACAACATTACCGCTCAAGGTTCTACAAGCGCCAGAGCAAGGGGCTATGCACCACCCACGAACTGAGGAGACTACAGAGGATCTTCTTCTAGTCGCTGATTCTTGTTTGATAAATAGTGCTTCATTGGAGAAGTTTGGTTGATGCTGATTTTGCTAATTCTGCTGCTCGCTGCTCATTTTGCTGACAGTTACTGGTTCTTTTTGACCAGTTATTTTGAATATTCATAGTGTACAGAGAGATTTATCCAACCTCAATTTATATTTTCCTCTTATACACCGACACGACTCCTTTGCATACATATTCTTTTACTGCATTTCTCCCTCATCTTCTTTTTTTCGCTGATGTCAAAGGGGGAGAGTGGAAGAACTAATGTGGTATGCTACGAGTATGTTTCGATTGACATTGATTGACCCATAGTGTTGCCATCATCAAAAAGGGGGAGATTGTTACATCCTTATGATTTTGATGAGGTCAACACACTATAAGTCAAACTATTAGTCAAACATGCTTTGTCTATCATCATAACTGTTCTTGATGTGGGCTCTTGTCTGCGAGGACAGGCCCCCACGATGGTGACATCGTGTCATTTTCCTAGTAGCATGACTAGGGCGATTCGTGTTCTGGTCGTTCCCCGACCATGGGATCGGGATGTCTGGTGCGTGACTTGGTTGTCCCCCGACGGGAGACTAGGTCGTGTTTTCTGGTACAGTAGGAGTAGCTGTAGAGCCGAGATTTTACCGGCCACCGTAGGTTACTGTTCCTGCTGTTACTGTTGTTCTTTCTCTAGCTAGCGTAGCTTTTTCCCTTCTGCCGTTGTTTTCTCGGTTGGGGTTCCGCAGGATCCCTACTGAGCCAGTGATAGGAAGCTCACCCCTAGTTTTCAGGTGCGACGGTTCTTCCTCGAGGTTTGAGGGTGTTGCATGGAGGTTCCTAGTTGTCAGCTTGTTGGGCCGAGTGTTCACTTGGCATGTGGTACGTTTTACTGCTTTAGACTGTACTTTTGTTGGACTGGACTCTGTTATAGTTAGATGTTTATTTCTGTTATTATATCTGTTGTCCCACTTTATTTCCTATTTCTATGTACACCACACCTATCCTTTAACCCTTCCGAATCTTTGGGCTCGTGGGTGGCGGACCGAGATTCGAGTCGCGCCGGTTCCTTTCCGGTACTCGGATCCCGGGTCGCTACACCTGACCCCCAGCCTCTCCTCTCGGTGACTTTGGAATCACTTCCTCCCCATTTGAGCCCAACTCCTCTGCCTCATCTCCTGCTATAGCAAACCCGGTCGGCCCTGCCCGGACTGGTAACAATCGCTCAAAGGTGCGCTGACTGAGTGCCCTAGTCGAGGTAGACCGGTCGAGTTGTATCTACCTCTGGTGGCCCCAACAAGAGGGGAGTTTGCATCTCCCTGTCCTAGACTGGTGGATCAAGGACGAGGCAATTTTCACTAGCCGATTAGGAGGAGCAAGGCGGGGCCAGAAGTAGCAACTGGGGGTCCTTCGACATTGACTGGCCCTGCCTTCGCTCTTGTCGGATGGGTTAGTGGATTAGATCGAGCATCCATTGGCCGGTTGGAGACGACCTCTTTTTTTGCCCGTCCGCCGATAGAAGCCGCCAATGGGTGCAGCAGGGGACACTTATCTTGTAGTCGAGGGAGGCTGTCGGTGAAGGAGATCTACAAGAGATCTGTTGGAGGACTCCTCACTACACTTTGGCCACCAAGGGAACCCCTCGTCGCCAGGGGAGACGTCGCCTGTGCTGTCGGGGTAAATGGGTGGCCGGGATGACCCTTATTGGGTCCCTGCTGGACCAATAGCTGATATGACTCGGATTCAGGTAACTCATCAAGTATCGGGTCTCGCAAAGATGGGCCTGGACTGTTGGCCAGGTCGTGTCTCTATGGCCCCATAGGGCCTCTTCCTATATTACCTGGGCTTGGTTTGCACAATAGATTGCAGGCTGGATTGACATGTGGCCCAAAAGTGCGGGCGGGCCGGTTTGAATTCAAAATGTTCGCCAGCTGTTCATCTTCCACCTCCGCTCAACTAGGGTGATGCCCTAGGTCTTGTTGCGGCCCTTGTTGCCGCCCCCAGTCCATGGGATGCACGGAGGCCCTGATGGCAAAGTTCATCCTGCTGTTGGAGAACGCGATCGCTGACGGTGCCATGACGGTAGCTAGAGCGGAGATGAGGGCCTCCGCATTGTTCGCTCTACGATTGGTGACCATCATAGTTGTCAAGGCGTCCAAGGCGACCAAGGCGGTGGCCGACCACTTTATTGTTTAGGCAACAAGGCGAGGCGTCTAGGCGAAGCCTTGCGAGGGCCTTTCGGACCATGTCGGCGGCCACACGGATGCGAGCGGCCTGGACGTCGGATGCGGGTTCGGCCGCCCCAGCCAGCGCGCGGAGCAGGTCCGGTCGCTGGATCAGGTCTTCGAGCACGATCTGCCCGAAGTGGACGTAGAGATCGTCGCCTTCCATGTCGAGGACGTCGGCGTAGCCGATCGCGGCTGTGATGACCCGGTGAGCTTCGGCCAGGGCCGCGTCGCGGTCGGGTGCGGGTTCGGCCGCCCGGGCGAGCCGTGCGCAAGGCCAGCAGCACCAGCCGTCGGGTGCGCGGACGGCATCCGCGACGGCGCTGGCACGGGCCTTCGCCTCGTGCATCACCCGGACTGCCTGGTCGTAGGCCCACGTCGTCACGCGAAACTCACCGCGCCCGAACCTGTCCGCCTGCGCCAGTTCCTCACGCGCCCGCTCCACCTCGGCGCGGAGAGCGTCACGCTCGGCCGACGACCCAACGAGCGCCGCCCACACCTCGTCACGAATCACGTCGCCGTACCGCCCCAGAGTGGTCCAGAGCCCCGCCGCGTAGTTGCTGACGTCTCGCTCCGGGTCGTTCGGGTAGAGCGACGGGTCGTTCTCGTCCCGGTCCAGCTCGCGGAGGAGGTCCCAGGTCCGCTCCAGACGGTCGCGGAACTCCTCGCGCGCGTCGGCCTCGTCCGGGGTCAGGTCATCCACGGTCAGCCTCCAGATCCTCGGGCTCCGGCATGCCCGGCTCGGTCTCCCACATGCGGCGCTGGATGTCTGTCTCGATCGCATAGAGCGCCGCGTCGATGTCGCGCCAGCCGTTCGACGACCCGAACCCGACGTCGACGAAGCCCTCATCGACGCCGGGGCGGAGCCGCTGGATCGTGTACTCGATCCGGTACTCGGGCGCGGCGGCCTCGTCCGGGGTCGGGGCGTCAGGCATCAGGCTCTCCCGTCACGATGTAACGGGCCGTCGCGATCGCCACATCCGACGCCCCTTCCGGGCGCTCCAGGAAGTCACGGGCACGCGCCTCGACCGGCGTGAGCCGGGCCAGGTCGGCGGCCTGCACGTCGACAAGCTCGACCAGCTCGGCGGCCCGGGTGAGCACGTCCCGTGTCTCCTGGTCCAGAGGCAGGCCGTCAGCGAGGGCGCGCAAGTCCTCCGCGACAACGGCGGGCGACATGCCGTCCGGGGTAGAGGCGTCAGGCATCGTCGTCTCCAAGGAAGGGCCCGATACCAAGGGCGGCACGGAGCGGCTGGAACTGCAGGATCGGGCGGCCCAGGTTCGCCACCCCGAGCTGACGGCCGCGGTCAACGGCCTCGACGTACTCGCGGGCCCGCTGCTCGATCCCGCGCAGACGCTCCACCCCGAGCACGTCGGCGACGACCTGGACGTCGGCCCGGCACTCGTCGCACACCTGCCCGGTCCCGGCGCGGTGGCGGCGATCGTGGAGGACCTGGGCGGCCGTCTCGATCGGGTCGTTGGTGGTCATGGGGTCTCCAGCTCTGCCATGCGGCGCTTCGCCGCCAGGGTGTGCTCGTCGGTCCAGATGTCGGCGTGCTCGCGCCACAGCCCGTCCAGCTCGGCGAGGGTGCCCGCGGTCTCCACCAGGCAGGGCAGGCACGCGCCCACGCCGTGCGCCAGGTCGGTCCCGCACCCGGGACACCGGTGCGTGTCGTGGTCGCAGTCCTCGCAGTACGGCGTCGTCTCGACGGCCGGCTCGGCCGGCTCCAGGTGCGGGATGAACAGGTCCCTCGCGTTGCGCAGCTCGCGCGCCACCTTCACCGCCTCCGAAAGGGTCAATGAATGACCGACATGCCCGGCTGCCCATGTCCCGATATAGGCTCGTGTGTGATTTGTTCCTACTTCTTTCTTTCGCAGTCAGTGTTATTTCTTTCGACCGCAGGGCCCCTAATTTTGGTAATTAATCAATGGTGTTCCCTCATATGGGGGATGTAAATGACGTCATAGCCTTCATGGCATGACGAGATTGGGTCCCGACTCGAACCACATAATCGTCTGACGAAGTCAGATCGAGCGCACCATGGGTCCCCATGGAACCCGAATAAATTGTCACCTCGGTGACTGGCATGCCCTCGCACTAAATGGACTGAATAAACACTCTAACAAACGAACCAGAATATCAGAACGAATTTTAGTGCGTCCACACTAATATACAGCCTTGTTCTTGAATGGCGTCCCGTTATCGGAGACTATGTGACTGGGAGTGCCAAATCGGTAGATGATGTTATGCCGGACAAACCGAGTGACCACCTCACCGGTGACTTCCCGTAGAGGAAGGGCCTCCGCCCAGCGAGAAAAATAGTAGGTGGTGGCTAGGATGTACTTGTGGCCTTTGGAAGATGGCGGGAAAGGCCCCGCAATGTCCATACCCCACTCGGCGAATGGCCAGGTAGGGGCCGTATGACGCAGTAGGTTAGGAGGCCTCCTGGGTACTGGGCCAAAGGTTTGGCATTGATAGCATGTACGAGCATACTGGGTACAGTCCGCGTACATGGTAGGCCAATAGAAGCCTTTCAACTTGATGTTATGCTTCATTCCGTCTCCGGCCTGATGTGCACCGCACAGTCCAGAATGAACTTCACATATAATAGCTCGAGCCTTGGTTGGGGAGACGTATCTCAAGAGGACGGACTTGTCCTTCTCGTGGACAAGTCGATATAGGGAGTCACCAATTAAGTCATATGATGTTGCCTGGCGGGGTAGTCAGACTCTTTGAGCCCGGTTAGGGGGGAGCAATCCCCTCTTGAATTTGATGATAGGCTCACGCCAATCTTCTTCTTTTGGAGGAGTGTTCTGGTCAAATCCCTGAACCTCGTAAACTGTGAGGCCAGAGTTACTTTCGAGTGAGCTGGGCATCAGCCTTCTGTGTTTGACTGTGATATCGACTTCACCCTCAAGTGGTAACTTAATGGCAGTAGCTAGTTTCTCTAGGGCGTCCGCCTGGGCGTTACCACTTCTAGGAACATGGTCTATTTCGAAGAAATAGAACTTCTGGGCGAGCCGGGTGACGGCGGCGTGGTACGGGACCAGCTCTGACTTCCACACGTCGTAGATGCCAAGGACCTGTCAGACTATCAGCTGAGAATCTCCATAGGCTTTAAGGCATTTGACACCCATGTCAAGAGCCATCTGGAGTCCAATGATCAGGGCTTCATATTCGGCTTTAATGTTGGTCAGAGCCTTGATGAGGGCACATGAGTTGTATAAAACTCTGCCCTGAGGAGTCGGGAAGATAATTTTGGCACCTGCCGTAACGCCTGAGCTGAGGTTGCTGCGGATAGTACCTCGAGAAGTGCCATCAAAGTACAACTCCCAGCAAGGTAGGCTGGTTGTGAGGGTATCTTGTTTCCAGTAATGCAAGACATCTTCGCTCTATTTAGCCAGTGGTTGCCGTTGAAGAGCAAGAGATTCCTCGTCTGGAAGCTCCGCATTGAAGGGAGAATCTTCTGGTACTGGATGGGCTGCCAAGAATTCAGCCATGCCCTACCCCTTAACTACTTTTCTAGGGACATAAGTGATGTCGTACTCCATGAGCAGGAGTGCCCATTTCCCAGATCCAGAGGTGGCCAGGGAGTGGCTGGATGATTTGCAGAGGATCTTCAGTGCGATAGAGTGTGCTGAGGAGGAGCAGGTGGTGTTGGCTACGCATCGGCTTTAAGGATTAGCCCATTCTCGGTGGACATCAGAGTGGGGTGCAGTGTTCCAGTCTCGTCCTCTTTGGCAGATTGCGTGGCAGGAGTTCGTCACGGCCTTTGAGCATGCCTTTTGTCCATCTTTCGTCAAGTCGTAGAGGTTGCATGAGTTTCTGGAGTTGACCCAGGGTGACATGCCAGTGATGCAGTACCGCGCCAGGTTTATTGAGCTCAGTCATTATGCTTCTCACATCATGGCAGATGAGGAAGTGAAGACTGAGTAGTTTGTTGGAGGTTTGAGGCCAGAGTTGAGGCATCCCCTTCTTGCATCGGGTCTAGCCAACCTGGATGCAGCTTGTAAGGTAGTAGCGACACTGGAGAGAGATTTGCATAAGGTTCGAGGGCAGGGCAGTGTGGGTCAGGCGCAGACAGGTTTTGGTCAGTTAATGGAGGTATCGTAGCAGTAGAGTATTGTCCAGCTCTCAGTAGGTGGTTCAGGGGCAGCTTAGTCTGTGGCTTCAACATCAGGGTCGTCGTCCTTTGGTTCGAAGCTCAGGAAGCAGCTCAAGGATTCTGGTTTTGGAGGGAGACGTCAAGGTCATAAGGAGTCGACGCAGCAGTCGGTGGGCAGTGTTCAGCAGCCTGTGTCATTGCAGCGCCAGGGATCGGTGAGTGGTTCTCGGTACGGCTGTCCCAAGTGTAGTGGTTCTCATCTAGGCAGAGCGTGCTCAGCGCCTGTGATTTGCTTCAAGTGTGACCAGCCAGGGCACATGGCAAGTGACTGTCCACAGAGACCGCATCAGCAGACTAGGTTTCAGCAGCAGTAGCAGTTTCAGCCCCCGCAGATGTCAGCACAGTCGCAGCAGTACTAGTAGCAGGAGCAGTTTCCTCAGTTGACTCGGTCAGCTACTGTGGGGAGGTAGAGATCCCGAGGCAAAGTGACCTACATGACCAGGGTCGAGGTTGAGGCGTCGCAGTTGGTGGAAGGTACTCTTTCGATTTTGGGTTGTGCAGCTCGTGTTTTGTTCGATTCGAGAGCTTCACATTCGTTTGTTTCGGAGGATTTTGCTTAGAGTGTGGAGGACCCAGTGGCCGAGATGTCCTGTGATATGGCGGTGGAGTTACCTACCAGCGATTTCGTGCACACCCCGTATTGCTTTGAGAATGTACCTGTGTGGGTGGAAGGGCAGAACTTACCGGCCAGGCTTTATGCATTACCGCTTCAAGACTTTGATGTGATTTTGGGCATGGATTGGCTTGAGGCTCATCATGTCTGGGTGGATTGCGGCTCGAAGAAGGTCTACTTCCGGCAGCTTCACAGACCCACCTTTTGTTACCGAGGTATTCAGTCTTCCTCTTCCCGCTTGCTGATTTCGACTATTAGGGCCCGTCGATTGCTTGATGCGGGTTGTCAGGGTTTTCTCGATATTTTGGTCGATCGACAGTGTCCGGATGTGGAGGACATCCCAGTTGTGTGTGAGTTTCCCGATATTTTTCCTGAGGAGTTGCCAAGGTTGCCACCGCAATGAGAAATTGATTTCGTGATTGAGGTTGTACTAGGTACGATGCCTATGTCGAAGGTCTCTTATCATATGGCACCTGCAGAGTTGCGAGAGCTGAAGGCGCAATTGTAGGAGCTGCTCGCCAAGGGGTACATTCATCCTAGTTATTCCCTGTGGGGTGCGCCGGTGTTATTTGTGAAGGAGGCAAACTACCCAAATCTTGAAGAGATCCAAGAGGAGGCCCTGAAGCCCCATATTTACCTCAGTCACTGGAACTATGCTGCTGTCCGGTGCTATTTCCCCCTCCTCTAGAGGCTCATCCACCGATATTACATTCCCCACAGCTATTTCCGACCGTAGGACCTCAAGCAAGGTCGCCAGCTTCTCCAAGTTGGCGTCGACTCCCCCGGGTTGCTCCACCGATACGGCTGGGACATGCGCCTCCATGGCCTCCGGCTGGATTTGCTCCTGCAAGTTAACCAAATAATAGAAGACAAGATCAGAGGCTGGCCGCAAAGGGGGCCCCATATAAACATGCTCACACTTACAAAATCCTCACCCGAAGCCACCTCGTCAGAAGAGTAGTCATAATCTACCTTCTCGCCCGAAGAAGACTTGGTCGGGGAAGGCTCCTCCCTTTCCGGCGAGGAAGCTTTCATCTCGGAGTCAACAGCCTCCTCTCCGCGCAGACTTGGCGATGGTGACTTCCCAAATTTTAGCCTCTTCCTCGAGTATGCATTCATCAATTGGGGGACCTTGCGAGCCCGCACCCACCCGGGGAGGGGTGCGACGGGAACTGCCAAATTAAGAAGCATCTGGGTTAGATGAAAGTCTTTGGGCTCCCGACGAATGAAAACGTTAGCCATGCCAGTAAAAAATAATTACCCCACTCGGTCCTCGCGGCCAAAGGCGGTCCGAGGATTGTCTTCTCAACGGAGGGTGCAACCCCAGGTGCGGCAACATCACCCACATCCGGAGTAAGAGTAGGTGCTGGCTCCTCTGCGGATACTGAAAGAAGAAACCCGCATAAAGGCCTTATCCCACAAGGTGAAAAGGTGTTAAGTGGCACCGTCGGCCAAAAAATCTAACATGTGAGCTGGCTTGGTTCAGCCTGAGCAACCGCGAATGCGACCGCGAACTTCTCAGCCTCCGCCTTCCTCTGCTCCAATTCTTGCCGACTCACTACCTCGGTGGAGACTATTACAGACTTCACTCGTAATCCCGAACACATCTCCTCTGCACCGGCTGAAAGGAAGAGACGCGTGTGTTGTCCATGCAGAGAGACCTCACCCTGGTAGGTGACTAAATCCTCAAGAATATCAGTAGCCCAAGAACCTTACCTGCGGGATGGCTTGGTTCAATCCGAGCCACGACAAATTGTGCGAAAGAGGGGATGGAAGGAGTGGGGGAAGCTGAAGCGGTCCGAATAGCCTCCACCCTCCTCCGCTCAACCTCCTTCCGCCTGGCTATTTTGGCGGCCGCCAACGCCTTCTCTACGGGCGACCCTTTTTAAGGTCCTTTGGTGGCTTTGGGCGAGGGAGTTGGAGTGGACAGCGGCTCCGACCCGACCCAGGCCTCACCTACGTCGGGGGTCGGTGAGGGCATTGGTTCCTCCCTAGCTGATGAACAAAAGCAAAAGCATCCAGGTGTAAGCGACCCGTTCCAACACAGAAATAAACTCCACCTGGAAGACGCTTTTGACAGAGGAATCTCACCTGTAGGTTGATTCGATTCAGCTCGACCGGCCTCGAATTCCTCGAAAGATGGAACCAGAGGTGACGGGGGGACAGTTCTTGCAGCCTTTGCGGCCTCTGTCTTTCGGCGCTTAGCCTCTCGCCACCCTGCAGCCTTTGCCTCGTCCAGAGACTTCTTCACGGGCGATTTTGCCCGGGACCTCTTTGCTGGCAGAGGCAGGGGAGCTGTAGTCGGGGCCGGTGGTGCCGTTTCAAAATGCACTGACTACTCTACCTATCGGAGGAGGTTGCCCTCCCAAGTGTCAATCGGGTCTTGCCGTCTAACCTCTCTTAAACCTTCAATGTGTCGCCAATGATCCCTAGCTTGATGCAAAAGCCTATTCTTGGCAAAATAGATTTTCATGGGACCAGACATAGGAGACCTCTTAAAGTGCTTATCCATGGCATTCTCCCACTCTAGATATGCAATAGGATGGGTTCTGTCAAAAATAGGAGCCTCTAATTGGACTAGGTCCAAAAGGGGGTCGTTAAGATCCTCCCGAGGACTCCTATCATCACACCGATAATAGGGGTTCCTCTTTTGGTCATAAAGGTGGTCCGGGTCATAGACATCCCACTCATAACCAGCCCATTGGGGTTGGACCCTTCGATCATAGGCTCTAGGCTTGTGCTCATCTCCCATATTCTAGGTGCCAAGTTGGCTAGCTATGGTATCGAGTTTCCCAAGGATATTTGTAACGGTCCCCATGAGGGTGTTTACTTGGCCTTGGAGACCACCCTTCCTAGTGGCTAGGCCCTCTTGGGGATTGGGGTTCATGGTTAGAACTGAAGAGGATGGGTCAGGCCGAGAGGGAGGACCACTACCAGTAGACATGCCAACGTGTGTGCATTGACAATGCACGGATGAGAAAATGATGATGCACGAGGACTCTAATGCATATGCACCCTAGGACCAGACTTGTGAGAATAAGTCTAGAACTTGCTCTTATACCACTCTGATGTGAGACGACCTAGGGATGCAATGGGACAGACCAGATGCTCCTCGGACCTAGACTTGCAAGCACATAATCAAGAGAATGAACTCGATGTTGGCAGACTGATTTCGCAGTGCAACCCTTTCTTTTGGTGACTATGTGATGGTAGGGTGGGTCCGAGGACTTGAACCCTGCTGGTAAGGGGCGATGGCTCAGCCTAACGTGTCCCTCCCTAGGATGGGGGGGGGGGCACCCATGACAGTAGGCGGACTTCATGCCTTGAGGGCAAGGGGCTCTCTCCTCACTCTATCCGCGATGGCCACTCGTGATCGGGGAGCTACGGGGCCAGGCGCTCTTCCTCACCAGTGTGGAATGATTTATTTTGATTTACTTATTTAGGTTATTATTTTCTTTTTTTATCTTATCTTTTTTTTAGGCGTGCCAGTCACTAGAGTGATAATTTTATTATGCGTTCGATCTGACTTGGTCAGTCAATGGTGAGATTCGGGTCGAGACCAAAAGTTCGCCATGCCATAAAGGTTATGACGTTAATTATGCCCTTCCAAAGAAGGACAACCCTTGATTAATCACCAAAGTGGAAGAGTCCCAGGGGTAAAACAAGATATGACTGTCGTGCTTATTCTTATGCAGGATAAAGATGTGTATATGTGATTATGCAATTGCAGATTATTACCGTTTATTAGCCTGATTCCAAGTACGAGGTGGAGAACTCAGGTCCAAGGACAACCATCACGTATAGTGACGGCTTCCGGTCGGGCATAACCTGACTTTCAGCCACACACCATTTGATATACTGAGAGGACAGGGAATGGACATTGGATTTATTTAATCATCATGCAAATGATTGCAAGGAAATGAAACATCATTCTTCATAGAGTTAGACGAATATGAATGTACCAACCAGAATTTGTGGCATTAATCTGACTGCTGCACTACATGCTTATGTAGCGACTACATTTACATAATCAATCATCATTATGTAAAAGTATACAGAATAAATCCGGCAGCATATCCTCCTCATCTTGGACCATGCCAAGCAGGAATAGGAGACCGTCCACGCAGAGCCGGGATAGAATCCACTCGTTTAAATGCCATTGTGGCATGGAAAGGCCGAATTCTGGCCGATCCCTTATTTTCCCACCGTATCGTGCTCGCGGTCATTCCAGAGACCTTTTCATGGCTTTAGCAGCCCTATGGTGGACCGCTAAGCCTCGTTGTTTGTCGATTTAGCGTTAGGTCAGTTTGGGTCTTCGCGGTCACGCGATAGACCATTTATGCAGGTTCGCAATCCATTTCTGGACCGTTTACCTTCTTCAGGCGCCCCAATGGGTGACTGCTTGAGTTCGAGTAATTCAGTAGCTTGGCTAGCGATCTTACGATAGACCATTTAGCTTGAGTAGGTGGCCCTTGTTTAGACCGCTTACTATCATTTGACTTAGGTCAATATTCTATGTTGGTTCGGCCTAACGGTCCCATGTTTGACTGTTTAGTGCCTTAGCGGCTCTTTTCTAGACCACTTCTACGTGTTTGACTAAGTCAAGGTTTTAAGTCGTTATGCTAGCGGTCCTTTGTTAGACCATTTCTATTCTTTAGTGGCCCCTTGCTAGACCGCTATTGTCTGTTTGACCGAGTCAATTATTTAAGTTGGTAAGGGTCGGTGTCTCTCATGGTCCATAGGTACGCCACGTAGCTCCGTGTGACGGTCTAGTGTTAGACCATGTAGGTGGTTTGATTGGGCATTTCGGTCGTCGTTGACTGAGTCAAGCGGCATAGTCTATGACTGCTACAGTCACCTCGCAGCCCATCATACGACCCCCTAGGTCCCATCTTCTCTCTGGATAGTGTAGCAGCCCTTCAATTGACCGCTTATGTTGTCTAGCCGCCAAGAGATAGACCGCTTATGCCCCAGAGTATTGTTTTCTATTATTTTGGCTTCTAATTGTCTTGGCCTGACCTTTTGTTTGCTCATTGTCCCGTGGATGTCTCTTGACGTCCTATGACGGCTGTGACCATGTTGTAAGGTAGCCGAGAGCGCCTTTACACCGAGTAGTGCCTGCACTACTTCAGAGTCATTATTGGTTTTCTGTCAACCAGGTGAGATCCAGTGGTTCACACATGACCTCGTGAGTGTCTCAACTATTCTGGATAGAGCGAGACATGGTTGTGGACGCCTTGAGGTGTTGTTTCACCTCAGTCTACATGTCCAGGTACTTTGAGAGTCTTGGTGTTTCCTCGTATTTCGTAATTTATAGTATACAGAGTCAATAGTGCTTGGTGCAGACTGAGGGGCTGAGGACTTGTGTTTTCTCATTTCTTTGGCTTAGGGATTAGGCTTGATTGGCGGCTTGTTATCGCTTATGTGCGACGATCTTGACCTCGAGTCATGAGACTCAAGGATCATTGTGTCAACAGGTCTAGTTGTTTGTCCTGAGTTTGACGGTAGTCTTGTGTGCTACCTTGTGCTTGGTGCTTCGTAGTACGTATGACAGTGCATGTTTGGCCTGTCCATACTTCGGCACTCGTGTTTCGAAGTCTCTGCGTCTAGTGAGCCTCCACTGTTGTGCCCGTGTAGTCATTTGTATGTCATGGTTTTGATAATGGCTAACACTATAAGTCATTGTTGTTTTGCACCTTCATATGATTGACATACGTGATGCTTTGTTCATGACAGGAAAGCAAATGAATGGACAAGGAATGGAGTGGAGATGACCACAGTGAAATCCAAATGATCGCACCCAAGCATGAATCAAACTCCAAGACTGGAAATCCATTCAAGAAGCAAAAGGTTGGATAGTTATCAGAAGGTCAAGTTGGTTTCAAAGAAGAATTCAACACAATCAACGCTTGGCCACGTGAGAGTCGATACAGACCTGTCTCCATTCACTCCAGCATAATGCAACCTGGCTGATGCTGCTCTTTACTTCCCCACTCGTCTCTCTCTCCTCTCTCGATTCTCTCTCTCTCCATCGCATTCTCTCTCTCCCGTTCACACACTCTCTCTCCTCCACTCCCATCTTGTCGGTTCGCTGTCCAAATGGACGCCGGTCGACGCGTGGGAGGTACTGACGAGAAGGTCTCGACGCGAGGATCACGTCGGTACTCTTCTTCCCTCGGATCGTGGAGCGTGGAGACGCGTGCGAGCAAGAAGACGGTGTGGCCCCCATTGCCCGTTCGGCACTGATTCGCGGTCTTCACCGCACAAAAAGTAGGGGATCAGACTCCTCATCTCGCCAGGAATCCATTGCCGCCCTCTGCGCCACCATCCGTCGCCATTTGTCTTGTTTTCTGTGTAATTTCTCTTTTGGGTGATTTTGGGGTTTTGATCTCGGTTTGCATGTTTCCCTCATTTCGTGGTCCAAACGACTACTGATCGAGGCCGGAGAGGTACTGTTGGAATGGTCGCGTCGTGAGGATTGACTTGACGTCCTCAGTTTATTGATTTGCGTAACGTGGAGTCGAGCTGAGTCACGAGGTGTCGTTTCTCCCTCACATCGGTTCGCGGTCGAATCGTCATTTCTGCCGTCACCCAGGTAGGGGGATGGAATCCTTATCGTGCGTGGACACCGCCGGCATCACTTGTGCCGTGGTCTGATGCCCGTTGCATTGAATTTCGTGCATCCTTTTGCTTAATGTATTTTATTATGTTTATTGTGGAATTTAGCGTTTAATTGTTGAATCTATTCCATTGGGCTTCGTATTTCATTTCTAGTGGCTTGCTTAGGCCCGTGTGGTTGGTTCGGGTTGGTTAGTTAAGCAGGTTTTGTAATTCGTCGCGTCCCCCGTTGATTTCTATCGACCGAGCGGGGTTTTCGATTCCAGTTCTCGGAGTCACGAAACCCAGGTGATATAACGTGCTTCCCCCAGTGCGTTATGTCTGTTTAACGCACCCAGTGCAGTGCGTTATGTGAATAGTGTCTGAGTTTTCCTGAGAATTTTGACGTTCGGGTGGCTTTAACGCACCTTAGGTAGTGCGTTATAGTCCTTCGTTTTGGGTTCAAGGCCCATTGGATTTAACGGCCCTACCCCTGTGCATCGTGCAATGTATGACGTGCCTATATTGGTGCGTTGTATTTCGCGGTTTCTGTAGAGTTAGTCGTTCTGGAAGGCATAACGGTCGTGAGAGGTGCGTTATGTATAGTATGACACCCCCACTTTGGTCCGTTATACTCCATGTGCCGAGCATTGTGTGCGTGCTGACTTTAACGCCCGTGTGCCATTGCGTTATAGTCCTATAGCGCCCCTGTTGAGGTGCGTTATAGTCTAGGTTTTCTGTGAATTTCCTGTATTCTGTGAAGCATAGTGATCCCGTGCTGGTCTGTTATGGTGTGTAACGGGGCAGTGCCAGTCCGTCATACACCTAGAGATTTCAAAAGCTTGCATGTGTATTTTCTATGCAACTCATATTACATGTATGCCATATTTAAATTATTTTATATCCTGTGGCATTCTTCTACATCCCATATGAGTAGCCTTCTCTTTCCTTGTGATAGAGTCACTAGTCGTAGCCTGACGACTTCCGTGTCGGCCCACCCAGGAGAGGTGACAGGGCATTCTCGATATACGATTTATAGGCTAGTTTTCGTGGGCCCTCTCGCATAGTCAGTAGCGTCCTACTGGGAGGGAAAACTAGCTAGAGGCCTGGCTCAAGGGTTTGCCCCCTCCCAGACCCCCTAACAGTCAAGGGTTGCCTCCACACCCATCCACCCCCTTTTCCCTCCCATTTACATCATTTCCCACCTCTCATCTTCAACCTGCACTTCCCAGTTCACAGGCAGCAAGCAAGGTCCTAGAAGTAGTGTCATCTCTAGTCCTTCCTCAAGTTTCCTGATAGCAAGTTATATACCTCTGGAAAGATCATCCAAAGAGATTTCCAAGCAAGATGGTTTCGCCTCCATCCGAGCTCGGAGCTTTCGTGGAGAGATGTTCTTCTCCCACTGCACAGGATTGGTCTGGCCAACAACCTGAAGTGACTTCCAGAAACTCCCATGGCCAACCCCCTGAAGATCTTGAAGCGGAGCTTGGCTGAGAACTTCGTCTATGAGTCCCCTTCAACCACCAAGAAGCGCCACTCCATTCGGCATCCGAATTTGTGATTCCTAAATTTTCTCCCCCCGGTGCGCTGATCAGTTTCCTCTAGAACTAGTCTGATACCCTGGCACTATTTGGGTCCTCGCCATCTGCTCCGACCTCCTCCGACTTCCTCGTAGGTTTCCAATCGAAGAGGACTCAACCACAAATCCAACAACTCCAACCACGCCTGAATCAAAGCTCGGGAGCGTCCGTGGAGGCCTCATCTTCTTGCTATAGAGGTGCAGAAGCTACCAAAACTAGCAAACAGAGACCCTATTCACGCCTCGGCCCCGACCAACGCTGTCAACCAGGAATTCCCCCAAAATTTGGACATCCTCCTGGGCCAACCCAGGAGATTTTGATGCTCGTTTTGTAAACAACGAAGTTTCGGAGAGCCCGTGGTGGCACCGAAAGTGACTGCCTATCAAGCTGTCCTGAGAGCTGACAGAATCGACGAGCTCCCTCCATTCAACATCTAGCTTAGTTTTCCCCCACCCTGCCTGGCCGGCTTACATCCCCTCCCTGTGCGGAGGTAGTTTTGGTTGTAATAGTTAACTTTCCCACCCCTTCATTACCCCCTCTATGATGGTGTAGTGATTGTACTAGCAGGACACCATCCGAAGCTACACCGGCACGGCGTGCGGGTGCATACCCACGCCTCCCCGCTTGACATCATCTATGACTAGGATCGGTGTCTTCTCGCTGATCAGGTGAGCTTTTGCCCCCCTCTCTTTGCTGGTTATCTTACTTAATTAGCATTGCCTCTTAGCTCCATCGGACGGTGAGAGAGTGCCCGTTCCGAATTTGCCTATATTTGAGTGGCTACCGCTGGTGAGTTGTGAGAGAGACCCTTCATCCCATGGCCTCGGCATGCTGGCCGCCCACTGAATTGGGCATCCCAGGCCCTTAGGGGTCCATCCCTAGCCATATGCTTGGAATAGTAAGGTCCCATCTTGGACCCTCTCCACCATCACCGGTTGTCCCATGGGCAATTGTGTGCGTCACGTGAGTGAGCTCACTCGAGTGAGTCCGCCGTCAAGTTGCATGCTTGCGGGTTGTAGGTCCAATGTCATCGATCGAGTGGCTGCCACCCCCAAGGTGGTGTCACATCACTGCCTCTCCCGCGACAGGTACCTTTGCAGTCTGAGTCTCCTTGTACCGCAGGTGCCGCTCTATGACCTCAGAGTGATGTGACACCACTAAGGCAAATACGGCGATAAGATGAAAGATCCTTGGACCTACTTCGCAAGCACAATGCGCAAGAGTGGAGAAACACGTAGGAGCTGAACCAACGTCGCACACACGATCCCCGTGGTGACTCGGTGATGCCGAGTAGAGGTGGTGGGGCAAGACCCTTGCTGGTATCATTTCTATCCGGGGTGCTACACCCTCCCCCAATTAAAAGAATTTGGTCCCTAAATTCAATTGCATATCTGGAGACATATATGGAGAATTGGAGGGTGAGAAGCACTTACGGACTAGAATAGTTCTGTAAATTTCCTTCTCATAGACTCTTTGGTTTCCCATGTAGCTTCTTGTTCGAAGCACCGATTCCATTAGATTTTTATCATAGGGATCATCTTGTTCCTTAGAACTCAGACTTCTCAGTCGAGGAACTTTATTGGCTTCTGCTCATAAGTAAGGTCCTTTTGTATCACCAAGTCATTGTGGTCGATGACGTGGAGAGGGTCGTGCACATTCTTCTTCAGCATAGAAATATAGAATACATTGTGCACTTCAAATAGTTATGGAGGCAAGACAATGTGGTAAGCCACCTCGCCTAATCTCTCCAATACTTCAAATGGACAAATAAATCTCGGTGTAAGTTTACCCTTAACACCGAATCTTCTAATACCTCGGCCAGGAGAGACCTTGAGGAAAACATCATCTCCAACTTGGAATTCCAGATCTCTTCCTCTATTGTCAGCATATGACTTCTGTCTGGATTGTGGTATCTTGAGTCTTTCTCGAATAAGATGTATCTTCTCGGTTGTATCGCTCACCATATCTGGGCCTAAAATTTGTTCCTCGCCAACTTCATCCCAACATATTGGAGATCGGCAACTCCTGCAATACAGTGCCTCGAAAGGTACCATTTGGATGCTGACTTGGTAGCTGTTATTATAAGCAAATTCATCCAGGGATAAGTGGTCATGCTAACAATCATCGAAATCTATAATACAGGCCCTTAACATATCTTCAACAACTTGATTTGTCCTTTTGGTCTGACCATCTATTTGAGGGTGGAAAGCAGTGCTGATGTTAAGTTTCATCCCCAGAGACTATTGTAACCCTTTCCAGAAATAGGAAGTGAAGTGCGGGTCTCGGTCAGATACGATGGATACAGGAACTCCAGGCAATCTAACAATCTCCTTGGTATACAAGGCAGCAAGGATATCAACTGACCATCGACTTTTGATAGGCAAGAAATGAGCCGATTTAGTTAGGCGGTCGATGATCACCCAAATTCCATCATGTCTGCCCCTAGACTTAGGCAAACCCATGATGAAGTCCATGCCGATGTCTTCCCACTTCCACTTGGGAATATCTAGTGGATGCAGCTTTCCAGTGGGTTTCTGATGTTACGCCTTCACTTGTTGACATGTTAGGCAGTGAGATACGAAGTATGCTACCTCCCTTTTCATATTAGGTCACCAGAAAGTCCTTTTCAGGTCTTGGTACATCTTGGTGGCTCCAGGGTGAATCATATACCTCGATCGATGAGCTTCTTCAAGAACCTTCTTCTTCAACTCGGGACAGTCAGGTACACATGTCCTTTCATGGAATAACAGTCTTCAATCGGGTGCCAGCTTGAAATCAAGTCTCTTGTCCAGCTTGTCCCTTATTTCCACTAGTGCAGGATCTTCCTCTTGTAGCTTCTAAATTTCTGGTAGTAAATCCAAATGTAGACTCATATGGGCTAGAGTAATACATCCGTCCTACTTATCAGTGCTAATATTAAGTTTAGAGAATTCCTCTAATAGCTTCCATTCTTGAATCATGCAACCGGCCAATATTTCTCTCCACTTTTGACTAAGGGCATCAGCTACATAATTACCCTTACCAGAATGGTACTGTATAGTAAAGTCAAAATCCTTGAGATATTCGAGCCAACGCCTTTGCCGCATGTTCAGCTCCTTCTGGGAGAAGCTTTTGGCATGAATGGACCCAATCAAATACTTGCTAGAGAAGCCTGTATTGACTGACCGCTTGGTAAGATGGAAAAATTTTCTCAACTAGTTCGACATCACCTACGTCAGTCAGAAGGCTGTCAAGGGGCATGCCATTGCCAAGCACCTTGCCCATCATCCACTTCCTACACATTCTCCCGTCGATGAAGATTTCTTGGACGAAGAATTAGGAGCCATCATTGATGGTGAACCTTCATGGGTCCTCAACTTCGACAGCGCGCTCAACTCCAAAGGTTGTGGAATTGGAGCCGTCCTCCACTCCCCATAGGGTGTAATCATTTCGCGCGCATGCCAGTTATCCTTCCCTGCCACGAATAACATGGCTTAGTACGAGGCGCTCCTCACAAGCTTGAAGATGGCACTAGCCCTAGGAGTCAAGGAGCTCTGGATAATCGGAGATCCACGACTCATACTCTGGCAATCTCTCCGCAAGTACCAAACCCAGGACCCGAAGCTAAGGCCATACCAGGATTTGGTCAGCAAGGTAGTCCGATGGTTTAGGGAGCTCCTTTAGTGCACACCCCTCAAGCCCAAAATATCTTGGCTGACGCTCTAGCCTCCCTGTCATCCTCTCTCACGATTCCGTTCAAAAGACCCTCAGCCACTGTTGTCGTGCAAAGGATGCACACCTCTTCTCACTCTGATCCTTGGTTTTAGCAGCTCCTAGAGCCTTCCCCTCAGGTCCACATTCTTTTTCATGAGCCAGAAATCGACCTCGATGACGGCAATCCGTGGTTCTTTGACATTGAGAACTACCTTCACAATAGATCCTTTCCTGAATATGCTACCGCTCCTAACAGGCGAGCTATTCACCATGCCGCAGAGCGCTTTTCAATCATAGGTGGCGTCTTGCACCAAAGATCTCTTAGTGAAGCATACCTCCGATGCCTAGATGAGATCGAATCTCACGCAGTCGTCAAGGCTGCACATTCCAGTGAATGTGGTGGCTATGTGAATGGTCGCATGCTAGCTCAGACACTCCTCAGGCACTATTACTGGCCTACCATGGAGGAGGATTGTTCCCACTTTGTCTGCCATTGCGCCAAATGTCAACTCCACGCGGATAAGGTACATGCTCTTTCATCTTCACTCCACCCTCTCATAGCTCCTTGGCCCTTCGCCATCTGGGCATTCGACGTAGTCCTTCTTCTAGATGATAGAACCAGAGAAGGTCAGAGAAAGTCTTTCATCCGCACCGCTATAGAATACTTAAAAAAACGGGCGAAAGCTGAAGCATTCATAGAAGTCAAGGCATCGACGTTGGTGAGGTTTATCAAGCACAACATCCTTGTCAGGTTCGGCGTCCCTCGTGACATCGTCACTGACAACATGCCTCAGTTTACGTCACAGGAGCTTCGCAACATGCGTGGTAAATATGATATTAATTTACATCATTCATCCCCATATTATCCACAAAGTAATAGTCAAGCTAAAGCTACCAATAAAACTCTCATAAGGATAATTAAGAAAATATGTAAATCTCATCATTATTCTGATTGGCCAGATCGCCTCGTCGAGGCCCTCTGGGCTTATCACACTTCTATCCGAACTCCCACGGGTCAAACCCCTTATGCACTAGCCTTTGGGATAGAAGCGGTACTCCCGTATGACATATTCGTTCTTTCACTAAGAGTGCAGTTGGATTCGAAGCTCGATTTCGAGCAATGCCGGGAGAATTTATGGGCCCACCTAGAACTGTTAGATGAAAAACGAATGATGGCGGCTAATTATGCACAAGTGACATGGGAGTGTATCTCGTCGGCTTCTTTTGTTGTGCTCATTAATGGGCAGCCCTCCCCTTATTTCCTTAGTGGGAGAGGGGTTCGGCAGGGAGATCCACTCTCCCCACTCTTGTTTGTTCTAGTGGCTCATATACTGAGTAGATTGTGGTTGAGAGCTGAGACAGCAGGGGTTATCAAAGGCTTCTAGGCAGGTCAGCTCAGTAGTAGTATCGCCCATCTAGAGTATGCCGATGATACTATCCTCTTCCTTGCCGACGAGGAGCAACAGTTGTTTGATGCTGGATTGTTGTTAGAGATAGTGTTAGACATCAGTGGGCTGAAGGTGGATTACAACAAAAGTCACATGGCGGGGATCAATATGGAGAAGTCCGCTCTCAGGCAAGCAGCTCTCATCTTCAGTTGCCAAATTGGGGAGTTCCCTTTCTCTTATCTGGGCCTTTCTTTGTATCCAGGGCCACTTCACTGTAAGGTTGGTAGGGGATGGTGCAGAGGTATGAGTTCAGACTTGTAGGATGGAAGGCTATGCTCCTTTCTTATGGAGGACGTATGATATTATGCAGATTTGTGTTGAACAATTTGCCGATCTATTTTTTTCTATTTTCAGAGTCCCGAAGACGACGGCAAAGAAGTTGGAGTCTATTCAGGCTAGATTATTTTGGCATGACAGTGAGAGCAGAGACAGAGGATAGCACAATATCTCATGGGGCAAAGTTTGTCAGAGCAAGGAAGCAGGTGGTGTGGGCATCGAGAGCATTAGATACTTCAATTTGGTTTTATTGTGTAGTGGTTGTGGAGACTTGAAGCAGAAGTGGTGGGTTGTGGGCTCAACTAAACAGACAGATATACTACTCCTCGTCCAAAGCATGGGATTTATCCCCGTCCCATATGCATAATGTCTCCGCGCTTTGGAGAGGCATCCTACAATGTGTTAACTTCATCAGAGCTAGTGTTCGAGTCAGCATGGGTGACGGAGAGAAATGTTTGTTTTGACAAGAAAGGTGGTGTGGTGACTTCCCAGTAGTAGAGGCCTGTCCGTCGCTACATGCTATTGTGGGGGCACCCGGGAATATGTGGCTCAAGTCTTCGAGCACAGCTGACCGGGGGTATTTGGGCTCCCACTTTCAGGAGGAATATCACCCTTGAGGAGATGGACCAGCTAGAATATCTCTTGACTTTTGTCCAGACGATAGTAGGGCAGATACATGGCTTTGGAGATAGAAAAGGGATGGTTAGTTCTCATTTAGGTCTACCTATTCGCTCCTTTCTGATGGGGGAGTGCACCACTCCTTTGTATCTCAAATTTGGGCTCCGAAGAGCCCACTCAAGGTGAAGGTGTTAGTTTGGAGGATCTCGCATGGTCACCTTCCCACCTGTGATAAGGTGGCACTTTTCTCCAACAGACCTTATGTTACTTGTGCGGGAACGAGGAGGACTTGGACCACTTATTCATAAGATGCCCTTTCGCAAAGGGCATATGGACGAGGATTGGCCAAAGATTCCAGTATCCCCTTGGGCATTTTGAGGGAGTGCATTAGCTTTTCACCAATTGGCATAGGAGGTGGAACCTTAAGGGCGACAAAATCATTTGGTGGCTTGCCACCTTTTGGGCCTTGTAGAGTGAAAGAAACAATAAACTTCAAAAAGGAAGCGAGGCCAAAAGAAACAGTATTTTCTTTTGTTTGTGAGATAGTGACTTTTTAGGCTAAACATTTTTGTAAAGTGGAAGCACATAACTCCTCACTCTTTTTGTTCCTGGAGAGTTAATTATGTACACCTTGGTGTGGCCGATAACTCTTCGGCTTTACACTGGCCCCCATGGTACTTGATGCTCTCTTCCTTACTTGCATTCTTCATCGCTGTCCTTCTCAGGATATCAGATGCTAATCGGCCCTTTTGCTCTTCTTGTCTTCTTCTTTTTCATAGACCACCCGGACAACACTCAAATGGTGACATATCGCAATCTTCTCCAGCAGGCGGAAGCCAGATTACTTCAAGGTGGCGCCTCCAGCCCCAACTACAACTCCCCTGCCCCCTCCTGCAAAGAGGTCCAGGGTGAAATTGCCTATGAAGAAGGCCTTAGACGAGGCCAAGGCGGCCGAGCAACAGGAGGCCAAATGACGGAAGACAGAGGCTGTCCAGGCCGCGAAGACCATTCCCCGGACACCTCCGGTCCCAACGTTCGAGGAATTTAAAGCTGCTCCGATTGAGCCGAGCCAGCCCGCAGGTGAGGTTCCTCCATCATGGACGTCTTCCAGAATTTGCCTCCACTTCAGTGTAAAGACTCCGTACCTGAGCATCTCTTTTTTTTTCTTCTCTCTTCTTTTTTTAGCCACCGTGGAGGAGCCAGCCTATGTGCTGATCCCAGAAGCGGACGAGCCTGCGGTTGGGGCAGAGGTAGCTTCTACCCTAACTCCCCCGCCAAAGGTCATCGAGGAATCTCAAGCGGAGTCACCAGTAGTGAAAGCACTGGCAGCTGCCCAAATGGCTGGGCGATAGAGGTGGAGCGAAGGAGGATGGAGGCTGTTCTGATCGCTTCATCCCCCCCTCTGCCTTCAATCCCCTCTTTCGTGAAGTTTGCTATGGCCCAGACTGAAACGGTTCGCTCCATAGGTGAGGTTCCCGGGGCACCGGTATTCTTCAGGGTTTATCCACCTTCCGGGGTAGGGCCTCTATGCATGCATAACACACATGCTTCTCCCATTCAGCCGGTGCGGAGGAGTCAGCTCCTGTGCCATCCCCCACCGCGGGCGAGATTGTAGTTCCCGAGGCCGTAGCTCTTGCCGAGGAGACCAGCCACGAGCCGCCTCTTGTCGTAGAAGTCAGAGGGGGTAATCATCTCTGCCATGCCAAATACCTTCCTTGATCCTTCGGGGGCTCTCTGGCTCCAACTTGATCCGAATCTTGTTCTATTTGGCAAGCCCTGGCACGGTGGTCACTGAGCCGAAGGTGCGCCTCGGAGTTCGCTCAGAGGATCGTGTCTATGTGAGGAGGAGGCTAATGTCTGAGACCTCCCCATCGCCAAGCCCTCGCGAGGATGCGCTGGCTATCGACCCCGCGAGGGAAGCTCTGACGCAGGTGAGGGAAGTGCCTGCTCGGACCGTGTCCTCGTCGGGTGAGAAGGTGGATTATGATTATTCCTCTAACGATGTGGCTTCGGGGGAAGGCGTGCCCGAGGAGTCCAGACCTCCTGAGTCGCCCCTTGTAAGTGTGAGTCCATTCGTGTAGGGCTTCCCCCCGTGACCATCCACTGATCTTGTTTCTACTGCTTGTTGACTTTCAAGAGTTGCCCCCACCGAAGGTTGCAGAGGTCACCCCCCGGGCCTATCAGTGGGTGGACCAGAAGGAGTCCACGCGGGCTTCGACAAACTAGCATCTTTATTTGAAGCTCTGCGACAGGAGGCAGTCGCAGAGACTTCCAATACCCCCAGGTCGATGGACGAGCCTCTGGAGGAGGGGGAGATCGCGCCTGAGGGCAGCATGGTCCTGGTGGCCAAGGTAAGCATGGGGACTTTTCAGCTCTCCCTTTGTCTTTTCACGACTTTGGGTGATTCGCCTCAGGCAATGGGCCTGACAAGTCCGTGCATGTTCCATAATGTTCATGAAGTCCGCACAGACATTCCTCCTGCACTCCAAGTCCATGCATTGCAAATTCCATGCACATTCTACAGACTTACATTTCTCAAGTCCGTGCATACTTGATCATCTGCATGGTTGGTTTGTGACAAACAAGTTTGCTATTTGACATTCATAGTCTGTGCACATTTCATTGTCATTTCCCAAGTCCGTGCACATTTTTGTTTGCCCTTGTGCGTGTTAAAATCTATGCATATTTTTATGCTAAGTCTATAATTGAATGTCTGTGCATGTGTTAAGTCCGTGCAAGCTTAGGACTTAGAAATATCCTGCTCGATGCACTGTTTGTTTACAAGTCTGTGCACATTCCTTGTTGCATTGAACATTAAGTCCGTGCACATTCAAAGTCCGTTCATGGTTTAGTCTTCCAATAGACATAAGTCCGTGCACATTTTTGGCTTTGTGTTAAAAACATAAGTCCGTGCACACTCTTTGTTTCACTCCATGTGAAGTCTGTGCACTTCTGTTCATACTAAGTCCGTGCATGAACAGTGCACGTCTTGGGTCTACATGCTGTAGTATTATCCAAGTCCGTGCACAAACATCTCCGTGCGCATTTTACATTTCTAACTGAGTCCATGCATATATCTTAGTCCGTGCACATTTTCAGCAAAACAGGTCCGTGCACGTTACACTTGCTACAGTCCATGCATCTTTTTGACTACCCCAAGTCCGTGCACTTTGTGTTGATGTCCGTGCACATCAAACCCGTGCACATTTTAGACTTAGGCTGATTGGTATTGGGTTGCATCGTAAGTCTGTGCACGTTTTACCCACCAAGACCGTGCATACATGAGTCCTTGCATCTTTTGTATCTGAAGTCTGCATCTACTATTGCAAGGTCCGAGCATATAGAAGTCTGTGCACATCTCATGTCTGTGCACATTAAACCCCGAGCATCTCATGTCCATGCACATAAAATCCCGTGCATCTTTCTCACTATCTTCAAAGTCCTTGCATGAATACACAAACCCCGTGGACTTTAAACCTCGTGCACATTTCTTCTAGTTATCAAAGTCCTTGCACGTATACACAAACCCCCTGGACATCAAACCCCATGCAAGTTTCTCATTGAGACAAACTCTTCGCATTCCTTCATAGAGTCCATGCATGTCAAACCCTGTGCAGACTCTTCACTTGTAAACATGTCCGTGCTCAATTCAAGTCCGAGCACATTTTGAAGTGCTTGCACTTTTGCTTGTAATCAAGTTCGTGCACTTTGTGCACATTTCAACATGTTAACTCCATGCATATTTCTCTTCTCTGTATATGAACATTATATTAACTAGGTGATGGTTAAATATGATAGGGATTCGATGATTTCATGGAACATCTATCTGAAGAGGGGCTAGGGCACATGATCCGAGAGCCTTTGTCCCTGACACGTGGTAGAGAGACCAGATTTATTTTGGAAGACTCCCAGGGTAAGAAGCGTGGTCTCCACACTCCATCCTCCCTGCAACCTCATATATATACTACTAGAGCTCGTACCAGATATAGTAGAAGGAGTGAAGAAAATGTACACAGCTGATTGTCCTTCGTCCCTACTGAAGAAAAGCTTTACATCTGAGAAAGAGGGAGAAGAGTTCAAAAAGAGAAGAGAGAGCTAGATTGAAGAGTTTGATCCGTTGTGGTCTCTACTTCTATAGAAGCTACATTATTTTTATTTTGATAGCTCGATTGATTATTTTTCTCTTTCTTCATCTTTGAATTTTTTATTAATAATTATTATTTTGAGAGAGAGAGAGAGAGAACATTTATTATGGGTGTGTGAGAGAGAATGTGCATTTATTGTGTATTTATTGTTGGCTTAACCCACCTCAACTCACCTCTGGGGGTGGATTTCGAAATCCATAGTTACTCCGGGTTTAATACTCATCCTCCAAGTTTAGTCCAGGTTTAAGTATCAAAACAGTTTGGACTCCAAAAAGAGTTAAACCTGAGCTAACCTATGACTTACCCAAGGCTAACTTCCTACCAAAGCGGTGCTCAAGATCCAAATCCGGATCTCATAACCTCGTATGCAAATCTGATCTTAATTCGAGATATATTGCTATTTTGAATCTGGATCTGATATGAATCCAAACTTAAATTTTTAAATCTATATTTTTTTCTTATCTACTTGTAGAGGCAAAAATCTGGTCCCTAGTATTCGTATGATATTTTTCTATTTATTTGTTGAGAAAGATCGCACGACAATCGTGGAAACCTGCGAACACCAGAAACGAAAGGCGTCAGAAGAAGCCACGGACATTACCCTAGAGGACAACCTTCGATGCTTAAGTCATCACTTAAGAGACGGAGAAGCGGGGAAGAGAGAGAGAGAGAGTTGGAAGATGGCGAAGCAAGCATAGAGAGGCGGACTACTTTCTGAGGAGGATCTCGCCATGACCAACGGGGGCTCAAAGAGTGTTGCTGGGCAGTAAGGTTGCTCGGATGGCAAGCGGGACTTGGCAGGGACCTTCTCTTTTAACATTAAGTCGGCTTCTCTTTTCCTTTGTCCGATGCTGAGCGTAGTTTGCTTGGTGGAGATCATCGTCCCCTCTGCCTGTCCGTCGAAGTCCCTTTTATAGGAGATTATCCTTGTGGTGAGGGTCTGTCCCTTAGCAGGGAAGGTCGTGAGTCGCGTAGTAACGTCTCCTTGCGATCGTGGGGGGTTTCCCATTGAGGGTCCGTTCCTTCAGAGTTAGACGGTCCTCTGGCAATTCATACAGCGCCCGTAGGGCGTGCTTGCCCTTAGTGGGGTCGAGGCCGATGTCGTGGGAGATAATGTTCGGTCGTCAGAGTCATGTGACGGCCGTTGCGTCTAGGTCGAAGCCCTATGTGCGTTGGCGAACCCAAGGACGGATCGTCCCGAGCCGTTCGTTGCGAGTCGCAGCTATTGAAGTCTGTCGGGCGCGTTGCAGGTCGCGGGCCTGATTGGGCCCGACAGAAATGGGTCTCACTTGGGCCGGGCTGATTTTACCCTCCTCACTACTCTATATTTATATTAATAGTTGAGATGATGTGGATTATAACTAGTGTGGAAAAAATTGAAAAGAGTGTATTTTACGGTCAGATCAGTAGAATCAAAATGAGTATAA
This sequence comes from Amorphophallus titanum, assembly GCA_024336825.1. Classification (NCBI taxonomy): domain Eukaryota; kingdom Viridiplantae; phylum Streptophyta; class Magnoliopsida; order Alismatales; family Araceae; genus Amorphophallus; species Amorphophallus titanum. The sequence goes on from JANBPO010002517.1 coordinate 2,046,751, forward strand.
GGACGTAATAATTCTTGCGGATCTAGATTGTGAATGTTATCTGGGTTGAGTGTGGATTGCGTAATCGATCGGATCGGATCGGATCAGATCAGATTACTCGCTAGATAACCTATCAGTAAGAGTGACGTGTACATTTAGGGCAGTCCATGAGCCGAGCCAACATGATAGATCCATCGGCCCATGACATTAGAACAAATCGCTACCTCTTATTCAGTCTGCGGATCTTTTGTTAGACTTTAAAGTTTAGACCTATTAAAAAATTAGATCGGACTTAGACTTTAGGTGGACTTGAATGATCCGTCAAACATTTAAGTTGAATAGCAATTTATACCACATTGACAAAAAAAGGAGAGTGTTCCGTAATGTTAGCCATCCATAAGGAAGTATCGTCTCTTTATTGTATTGAAATATTAAGAACACTCACCTTTCCCGACCCCAATCCACCATGATTGACCTAACCCACCACTTCCTAGACTCGGGCCTCATATGAGAACCCATAACCATGAATGACATACCCCTAGGGAATAAGGAAGTGCCCCACCCCAAGATGTCCACCTTCTTAGACCCCTTTGACTCTTATGAGCGGGAGCACAAAGGCCATCCTCTACCCCCGCACCTGGGCGTCATCTCTGGGATAGGAAAGCATGTGTCATGTCATGTCACATCATCCAACATGGTTAGTAGGTCAGGTCATCCCATTTCTGTCACACACACATTAGGACAGATGCATGACTGACTCATATTTGGGTGCGCCGGCCCTCTCCTATCCGTCGGCATCAATAATATGGGTCTAGAGCATGATAGATTCATACATGGCTGCCCTGGTCCCCCAGCATTTGCCACATTCACGCTTGATAGTTTCACCTATGGATGCCCCGGCCCACCCAAGTCCATCAGAGTCTACATGGCAGCATTGCATGATAGGTCCACTTATGGTTACCCCGGTCCACCTTTGCATACCACACACATCACACCCACACCGCACAGTAGCACATGGCATACGCATTCAAGCAAGCATCTAACAACGAGCAGTGGGTTTCACAACAAGCGGGCAAAAGCTCGCGAGCGCCACTTGGGATTCCAAGTAGGTAACCACGCGATGGTGACATTGGAGTGGCTCTACCTTAGGGTCACCTCCACATCGAGGGCACGAGGACTTGGACCTTTCATGTTCCGAGTGGCTTTGGCAACCCGGCTTACGGGTTGGACTTACAAATGGGATTTTGGGATATACCCCACTTCCCACGTGGCGGATCCGGCACCCTCTAAGGGCACCGCGGTGGATCCTAGAGAGCACCTCGAGCCTATACCCTTCTTTGAGAGAGACACCCTCGGAGAACCCCCACATATCAGCCTAAGAGTCCGACGTGTGCATACGGAGGCAGTACTAGGCAAGCAAGGTACTATCACCGGTAAGAGGGTGTGCCCGAGCCACCTTGAGAGGCTGAGGAGTCGCCCCCCGGCTAAAGACGCAGGGTTGAGTTTGGAGGACGTGGCTCGCCCGGAGCCGCTTTGGAGGACCACTTCCCTGGTGGACCCATAATCGACGGAGTCGAGTTGTCCGCACCACGGGGGTATGATGGGGACATCCTCGACCATTCCATATTTTTTTTGAGGATCCCGTTGCTCACCAGCTATGCTTCATCTTGTTCACCACATTTTTTTGAGTCATGGCATGTAATTTTCATAATTTTCTTTGAGTCATAATTGTGTAATTTTTCTTTTATTTGAGTCAAGTACCTAGGTTAGTAAGTCATTTACCTAAGTTGTTTGTCATTAGATCGATTAGGTTGGCTAATGGGCCCAATTAAGTGGGCTAGACCCAGGGGCACCCCTCTCTCTTTGGTCAGTCCAGTCAATAGTCTAAAAGTCAAGGACTTATTGTAAATTGTGGGATCCCTATAAATAGGACCCCATTTTTTCCATTCGAAGCTAATGAGATATTGAAAGAAAATTTGAATTCCCTTTGGTTATTTCCTAGGGAGAGAAACCCATCCCCTCCCTCTCTCTCTCTAGGGGGCGACCCCCATTCTCTCTCATCTCTCTCTCTCTTAGGTGCACCTGCCCTTTCACCTTCCCCACTGTCCACCTCCTCATCCCTCTCTCCTCCACCTCATCCGTTCCCCACTTGCCACATCATCACACCCCTTCACCTCCCTAGAGACATTAACTATCCCATTTCTTCCCTCCCTCTTCCAAAGGAAAGAAATAAAAGAAAGGAAACAGTAGAAAAAAAAACTAATGCAAAGGGAGAATTGGGCAATGCGCACAGCAAACTGACAAGCGAGACCTTTTTTATTCTTCTCTGTAATTACAGAGGAAGCAGAAAGATAGAAATACAGAATTCAAAGAGAAAATGAGAATACAAAAAAAAACGTTTCTCCGGAGCGGAACCCACCTCCTTCTGCTCCTTCGCTCTCCTCTTCTCTCTTCGCTCTCGCTTTGTTCCTCTCTTTCTTTCTTGTCTTCTGTCTTCTCGTACTCTGTGTGTGTTGTGTGTGTATCGATCGAGGGCAAATGCCCATTTTTATAGATGAATGGAAGCAGGGAATCGGTGCCATCATCACCGAATCGCCGGCCCGCCATTGCCAAAGTCGCTATCGACTTGCCGGTCCGCCATCGCCATGGGCACCACCGATTCAGCCGCGAAGGGGCGCCGCCGACTCAAAGCGCCAACGAGCATTTGAGCGCCACTGACTCAATGGATAAGGCACCACCGAATCATCATTTAAGGCGCTACCAACTCAATGGAGGGCATTTTCCGTAATTTTGACATTTTGCCCCGAAATTGACCTGACGAGAGCTTGTCATCTAGAGTAGCCCTGGAGTTGATGCAGTGGCCCCGGAATATGCTTCGGAGCCCTGATTTGGGCTTTCCGGTGATTTCCGGCATGTGTTGAACCCGTACCGATTTTCTCAGATTTTGCCCTGATTCGACCTTTGGCACTGTGATTTGTGTTGCCAGGCTTGCTTTAGAGCCACGTGGGACTTCTTCATCAAGTGGGCCATTCCTCGAAGCATTTTCACCTTCACTGGACATCTTTCAGGTCATCTACGACCCTTTTCCGATGCCGTGTGTACCCGAATCGGGTAACCGGGGTTTTCCCCTGATTTAGCATTCGGCACGTCGATTTGTGCCGCCAACTCCACTTTGTGGACATGTGGAGCATCTTCCTTAGGAGGTCCATCCCTCGAAGCATTTCTTCCCTAATCGGACGTCTTTATGGCCATTTATGGACCGTTCCGGCATTTCGCATGTGTGGGGCAGACTTCTTGGGTTTTTTGTTGATATTGCCTTCGGCACTACATACCGTGCTCTTGGGCCTGCTTTACGCCTGTATGAAGCATCTTCAGTAAGTGGGCAACCACTTCAGAGATCTTCACCCTCACGGAGTAGTTCTTTGGTCATTCACGGACCACTTTGGCACCCTGGGCACCTTGATCGGATCACCTGGGTTTTTCGCTGATTTAGCCTTCGGCTCCCTATCTTGAGGAACCAGAGACATTTCTTCATCTCGGGGGGCCTTCTTTATCAGGTGGGGAATCACCTGGCACATTCTCGTCCTGGTTGGACAGGGTATGAAAATGTATTCGGCATGATTGCTTCGATGTCAGTTCATTCGCTCTGACCGTCATACGGCCTTAGTGAGCTGTGGTGGCTACGTTATCCCGAGATAATGAAATGTGGGGGCTCCAGTACTCTTTACGAGGTGACATGAGGCTTCAGCAGTCCGAGTGGACCCGTTGTTGACTTTTAGTCAGCTCTTTTGGGCACATAATTATTACCAGGTAATATTTTAGACAACAACACGACCCGATACCATTCGAATCCTGAACTACCACCCACGGGTCGGGAGGCCCGGAAGGGTTAAAGGGTTGGTGTGGTCATGCATTGAAATTCTAATAATAGCAGTAAAGTAAATCTATCTAATTAATCTATAGTTCTAACAGAAAATAATTAACATTTCATAACAATTAAATAACTATAAAGTCCAGTCTGTAAGTATAGTCAACGAAAGGAGAAGGTACCCAACACCGAGGGGACACTCGACCTGGCAAGCTAGCAACTAAAGAACCTCTGATAGGGATGCTCCACTCCGAGCAGGATGCCACACCTGAAAAGCAGGGGGTGAGCCTTATCTCATAGGCTCAATAGGGGTCCCGCGGAATCCCACTACAACGAAAGCGGTAACTAAAGTAACAATAGTAAAGGATGCTATAAGCAGGCATGACGTGGGAATGACAAGTAAAGAGCAAGAGTGGCAGCCACACTACAACCAAGCCGGTACGACCCAACAATGGAGACCCGAACCAGACGATGATCAACCAGGAAGAACACACACACCGGCCCTCTTCACAACCCCGACCCTAAGGTCGGATAGTCTGTCCTAGCCGATGGAACCACGGACATAGCCACACGGCCAACCACAAGCTGAACCAACACCCCTGGGAGACTCTCTCAATCCCGGAACAACGGAAGGAATCCCTCAGGAGAATCTCTAGATCCCGAGCTAAGACTAGCGGAAGAACCTTGCCTAACACCACATGGGACGAACCAAACCACCAGCACGGTAAACCACATCGGGAAGAAAGCCATGCGGAACCCTCTCAAGTGACAGGAGTACTAACCCACTGACCACAAGACTGGATGCTTCCTCTGACGACTTATATCGCAGCCTCACGTGTCTCCCCACACGCCCTTCAACGAAAACTGAGACACCCAGACTATACACAACACCAGTGTACCATAGAACAAGGACAAGCCAGGGTCTGCTCGTCAGCACGGGTCTACTACTCTCGACCACGTGTGCACACACAGACCATCTGCTCTAAGTCGGTCCTCTAGCTGGTTTCCCCCCAACTAGACTCTGGCTGCAAAGGTAAGGGGCCCTCAGGTAACCAGACTAAATATTACTACACGGGACAAGCCTCCACCACTCCCCTGTGGGTCAGCACGCGTACGTGCCCAGGTTAGCTACGTCAAGTGGGTAGGGTCACCAAGAACCAACCACAACTACGGAAACCACCGAAGTACCACTGGCCTACATAGCATGGCCACGAGGTGGCTCACAAGCATGAGAACCAAGGACCACCAACCTGATAGTCAAACCATGACTGCCAGTCCATGGGAGGCTAACCATGCAAGAGACAGAACGCCAGGACCACGGTTCACTCTCCTATCAAAGCACCTAGCCATGATCACAGCCCTCACACGGGAACACACCTTTCGTAGTCACTGGACTCTCGCAGGGACAGTCAACATGAGTAGCCCGACACAAGGGCTGTCCACAATAGATAGGGGTGGCCTACAACACTAACCCAAAACTAACAGATCACATCGAACCACCCAGACTCACAACCCACAAGGCCACCCCTCCTAAGGACACCCCTAGACATCAAAACACGGAGCACACGCGAAACGGGCTGAAGGGACCAAGGAGGCCAGGGTGCTGGCCACCCAGGGGACTGGGTGGCTAGACCCTTGGCTGCCCTCAAGGCTGGGTGGGCAGCCATTGAGCTGGCCGCCCAGGGGACTGGGCGGCTAGACCCTTGGCTGCCCTCAAGGCTGGGTGGCCAACCCAATGGCTGCCCACCCAGGGCCTGGGCAGCCAACTCCCTGGCCGCCCAGAGTCCAAGAGGTAAGGGGGCTAGGCAGCCATCCCGATGGTCGCCCAGTGGGCTGGGCGGCCAACCTTCTAGCCGCCCTCCCCTAGTCTGACTCTGGCCTGGGCGGTTACTCACCTGGCCACCCAGAAGCCTGGCCGCCCAACCAATTGGGTTGGGAAAAGCTCCACACCCGTAGAACGGCCAAACCCATGGCCGTCTGCACACCAAGGTAGCCAGGGGCTTGGCCGCCCGGCAAACCAGGGTGGCCAGAGCCATGGTCGCCCCGCCCTAGACCCAGCGGCCACCTCTATGTCCTTCTTCTGCAATTTCATAGAAAACACACTGAGAGCTCGCCGTGAGCTCGAACCACAACCCAAACACCACTGGACGAAGGGAAAACAAGGGGAATCCTCCCCAGATCATTCCAGCATCAGAAAACCCAAGCCAAACCATCAATCAAGGCCGCCAATGGGCCAAAATCGTCGCTCAACCCTGGCATGCTCAAACCCTCGAAGACAAGAGAGACACCCCATCTCTAGCTCCCCGGGCATGGAATCGAAGGGGAAAATGTGGGAGGATAGCAGGGATCCATCACCCTACCTTAATCGAGGCTTTCCCACCAAAAACACCACGAAAACGTCGATCTCCTATGGCTAGCTCCTCATGAACACCGTCGCCACCGCCTCTGGTCCACCACGCCACACCTCCGAGTTCATCCTCGCCACACGCCATCGTCGTCATCGTGCCACCTCGCGTCCCGTCGCTGCCTCCGTCAGACGCCGGAGGGAGAAGGGAGAGTGAGGCAGAGACGGGGAAATGTGGGGAAGAAGAAAATGGAGGGGGGGTGAGGAACGGAGGGGGAAAGGAGTTTACGGTATAATTAGTTAATTTATTCATGTGATCAGAAGTTTAGTCATAATCATTTAAATGACAGTGCATGTTAGCGTGAGTGTGCATTTATAATTTCAGAGCGACTGCTCAATACAATTGAGGACATTAAACCCTTTTTTCTTCATTCATTTGGCTAAGTTTGTTGGAACAATTAAGGGCCCTTTGAAAATCTGATAGGGCTAACTTATTCAGCCAACATGGTCGAATAAGCCCGGTTAAGCAAATGGGTGAGAGGGGGGGAGGTGGCCCACCCCACGAAGCGGCCGACCACCTCCCGACCAACTGGTTATCAAATCGGACCTTAGGGTTTTGTCATCAATTATTCTATTATTGAAATAATTATTCGAGTGGGTGTTCTCATGCCTCTGCTCATAAAGGTCAACACGTCACAGGTCAACATTAGGTCAACCATATGCACGTAAAGTCAATGCACTATTTCTCTTTTTTGTTAGAACATTGGTTTATTTCAGGCTCTGAAGTCAATGCTCTTTATGGCTTGTGGTCGGAGCAGATGGGCCTCGGGTCGGTGCACACTGGCTAAGGTCAGTGCACATAGGCTGTGGATCGGTGCACATGGGCTGAGGTCGGTGCAAACCTGACTTCAGGTCGGTGCATGCTGGCGAGCGGGTGAGGCGAGGTCGGTGCAAAGGCCAAAGAGGTCGGTGCAGCTAGGGGCTAGATCGGTGCAAGCTGGACCAAGGTCGGTGCAGCTGGGGAGCTGGGTCGGTGCATACTGGTGAGCGGGCGAGGTGAGGTCGGTGCAGATGGCTTGAGATCGGTGCAAACCTGACTTCAGGTCGGTGCATGCTGGCGAGCGGGCGAGGCGAGGTTGGTGCAAAGGCCAAAGAGGTCGGTGCAGCTAGGGGCTGGATTGGTGCAGGCTGGACCAAGGTCGGTGCAGCTGGGGAGTTGGGTCGGTGCACACTGGTGAGCAGGTGAGGTGAGGTCGGTGCAGCTAAGGGCTGGGTCGGTGCAGGCTGGACCAAGGTCAGTGCAGCTGGGGAGCTGGGTCTGTGCATACTGGCAAGCGGGCGAGGTGAGGTCAGCGCAGATAAGGGCTGGGTCGGTGCAGGCTGGACCAAAGTCGGTGCAGGCTGGGGGGTTAAGTTGGTGCACACAAAGCCAATGCACTATTCTTATTATTCTTGGTCAAAATTTTGATTTATTCCACTCTTTAAGTCAGTTCCCTCTCTGACCCAAGGTCAATACTAGTTGCACCAAATGCCAGCTAGGGTTGATGCAAGAGAGAGATGGGACGGGTTCATTAGAGGGTTTCAACCCTGACGATGGAGCTGATTCGGTGAAGCCACGTGAGTCAGAGGCATCGCCACCGTCTTGGCGCAATGACGGGTGAGACGGCAGTGGCGCCATCGTCTCGTTGGGTTGAGACGGTGGTGGCACCACTGTCTGCGCCACTGTCTTAGCAGGTTGAGACGGTGGTGGCACCACCGTCTTAGCAGATTGGGACGGTGGTGGCACCACCGTCTGCGCCACCGTCTTAGCAGGTGACGAATGAGTCGGTGGGGTCGCCACTGTCTCAGGGTGCATGGGCGACGAGTCGGTGGCAGCGGCGCCGACTCACAACTCCCAAACTTTAATTAAATTCAGGGGACTCCGAGGGATTTTCTGGAGGGCTTATTAAGGGATCTCGTCAAAATTTTTAAAGGGGTTTTGGACCCTATTGAAGGAACAACATGGTGCCAACTCTTTTCCTTTATTATTGTTCTTTTCATTTTTATCAACAAATTTGTGCGAGGTTCATACTCCAGCACATCCTGGTCAAATTCAGATGCTATCATGGTTGTTTAACCTTAATACTACTTCTTGTAACTCCTAAAGGGGTCATTGAAATTTGAATGAGTAAGAAAAATGGAGGTTAAACAAGATGTTAATATGAAAGGTTGGTTCATTTTTATTAAACTTTGATTTCAGATATGTGTACAGAAATACTTTTGGATAAATTTTGAATACATTATATTTGAACCATGTTGTCCAACAAAGGTCATTTCATAAGCCCTTATAATTGAAGACTCTGAAATATATTTATTTCTAGATTTATGAAATTGGTATCTCATTGAAAACCATCTTGAATTTTTAGACCTTTAGTCAGAAATCATCACTGTTGGAACTTTTAAACTTGGATTGCTCATATCATCTGTTTTCAACTTCACTGCATATTCAATTCCATATCAGATCTTGCTGATTGACTTCCATTCCAATCCCTCTGCTCTGTCAAAGGGGGAGATTGTTTCATTTTTTGGGGGGAGATTGATCTGCAAGATCTGCTTGATGCTCTTTCTTCTCCGAAAACTGTTCATGGTTGCCCTTGTGTTTCTTTTGAAATCATTATTGACTATTCATGGTCATACCCCTATCCTTAATTCAATTCCAATCCTTTGGATTTGTCAAAGGGGGAGATCTCTTCACCTTTTCAGGGGAGAATAGGCTTCACTTGCTGTCTACATAATTCATGTCTAAGCATTCAACTTCACTGAGAATATCAAACTATCTTACCTTCTTTTGATGATGTCAAAGTGGGAGACGAATTTGATATGAGTCTGTGATTGGAGTCTGAGCATAATGATTGATGACTCACAGTCTTGTCATCATCAAAAAATGGGAGAATATTGTGTCCCTGTGATTTTGACGATGCCAATGACGTCAAACATATGAGTCATTATGAGTCGGCATGATATTACCATATGTGTTGATGCTGCATTGAGTCTACATGATAATGCCATATGTGTTGATGCTACATTGGTGCATTGCTTAACCTAATGCAATTGCTTGCTTCTATTACTTCAATCATGATTGCATTATGTGTAGAAGTCTATGGTTGAATGCTGAAAAGAACAGGTTTGAAGGGGCAAATGTAACGTGAATATTTGATGAAGAAAGAAGCCCAAGTCCAAGACATTGTCTCGACGCAGCTGAATGATAGATAGCATGAAAAGTCGATGCAGCAGTGTGATTGCTGGTTGGACAGATCGATGCACATCTATCATTCGAGCTCAACAGGTTGATGCACCTAAAGAATCTCTTGCTCATCAGGCTGAAGCCATAACTAGAGCACTCGACGTATCAACGTATTAAGTAGGCTGCATGAAGAATTAGGTCAATGCAGCAGCCACAGTTAAAGCAGTCAGGTCGATGTAGTGGCCACGGTTAAAGGCTATCACGTGGATGCAGTTGAAGCAGTTCATGATCTTCAGGTCGATGCAACATAGCCTTTATGCTCACCAGGTCGACGCACCTAGACATTCAAGTGCTATATCTTTGAGAAGGTCGATGCAGCAATGTTAGCTAATGACACTCAAGTTGATGCACATCAACACTTCAAAGCCAACACGTCGATGCATAAAGACACTCAAGTGCTACATCTGTGAGGTGGTCGATGCACTTGAGAGGCAGGTCGAGGCAAAAGAATAAAGCTCTAACTAAGAAGGTCTGAGCACTCAAGAGACAGGTCGATGCAGTGGTTGGGAACTGGATGTTGCATATCAACTAAGGTCGGAACATTCTAAAGATAGGTCGATACATATTACAATGCACAAGGTCTTCTCACTGTCTTACTTGCCAAAAGATAAAGGTGGAACATTAAAAACCCACTGGTAAGGTACATCACTTAAAGAGTCCTAAATAGAAGAGGGAGAATATAGGGATGGGCTTTGTCATGGGTTTGCCTAAAATAAAGGGCGGACATGATAGGATATGGGTAATTATTAATCGGTTGACTAAGTTTGCACATTTTATACCTATCAAGAGTTGATGGTCAGTCGATGTACTTGCAGCCTTATATATGAAAGAGGTCATCAGATTGCATGGAGTACCTTCCTCAATCGTGTCTTACTAAGACCCTTGCTTCACATCACACTTCTAGAAGGGTCTATAACATTCTATGGGGACAAGATTGAATTTCAACACTACATTTCATCCCCAGATGGACGGTCAGACGAAACAGACAAAGTAAGTAGCAGAAGACATGCTCAGGGCTTCGGTCATAGATTTTGGTGGGAGTTGACATGATCATCTATGTTGTGTCTCCTCTAACTTTGATGTCTAGTTTTGATGCTGGCAACAGTATGATTGATTTTGATTGATGATGGAAAAATCATTTGGATTTAATAATGTCTGCTAAATGTCATCTTATAAAGTCAGAATAAGTTCCTGTTCACTATCAGGTCGATGCATATTCATGCAGCTACATTATAAGGTCGATGCATACTCATGCATTCAGAAAGTCAGGTCGATGCATATATGCATTCTGGTCTATAAGGTCGATGCGAATGCAAAAGTCTTGCACTATTAGGTCGATGCATATTGAACACAAGTTGATGTTGTGATACAATATATGCTAGTTGTTGCATCATCAGGTCGATGCACCTTGTGCATCTGCTTGGAAGTCAGGTCAATGCAGGAATGCCTTGTGTCGATGCCTTAAGCATCTTCATTATACATCACCAGGATAGGCTGACACGCCTCAATGGCACGTCGATGTTATAATTCATAAAGTGTGGGTCTGTGCATTGACAGATCGATGCACTATGTCTGTGCATCATTACAGATATAGTCTTTCTGACAATATAAGGTCTACCTATGTGATATACAGGTCGATGCTTTAGTGCAATATTGTTGCACTCTTTCCTACACGTCAGTAAGGCAGGTCGATGCATGTTGTCTATGCATCGATGCATGTGCGAATCTTCACACACCCATTCATCTGATTTGCTTATTCTTATGAAATATCTCAGCCTGCATTTCTTAGATATCTACTACTTGCTTCATGAGTCACATAATGACAAGAGTGTTACTGAATTTCTATATTTGGTTTGGCAGGTCATCAAGTAATAATCCAGATTCATGCTCAAACACCTTAGATGCACAAAGGTATGAGAAGAGAGGCCAAGTCCAAAGTTCAGTTAAAAGTTAACGGTTAAGTCTTCTTGCTGTGAAACAACTTCATTCATCAAATGGAGGCAGAAACCCTGATTGTCACGTGGATTCAAAAGTACGTTCATTAGAAGCACGTGATTCGAGGTGAGTTCCTAACCTCTTGGAGATTCCTAACACCTTTCCATGTGGCTACATCTTAAAAAATCTTCACCTTTTCATCCGACACGTGGCCAAGCAATTTTTCAAAAATCGTGGGTGGGAGCATTTCTTCCACGCGCTCAAATAGAATCTTGTGGGGACCACAAGACTCACATTTGCAAGGATAAATACAGAGCGCGAGCTGGAGAAGAAGATAGAAGATCAATCGAAGAAGGAATTATCAGAGAGTCATTGCTGGCCTGAGAGTGAGAGTCTCTAAGCAGTAGAGTCTGAGAGAAAGAGAGCTCGTTATTATTAATTAACATGTAAAATTACACACTTATCACACCCCTCAACTTATTCATTGCTAGTCCCTTACCAATGTAAATATTTTTTAAATTTTAGGACCAACAAGAGTTTAGCAATTAGATTCATGCCTTCATATCAAGTTCTTCCTTCATAGAATCAATTAAAGATTAGGAATCTGGAAGCATTAACAAATACTAGCCTTATGTAGGAAATTAAGACACATGATTAAGAATTCTAATTAAAATTCAGTACCACTTGTGTATGTGAAATGCTAAGTCCACAATGAAGATAATTGTATCCCCCATTTGCTATTCCGAACAAGTGCCTTTCAACCCTGCACTTCTTAATCAGAGCATTAAAAATACTAACTTTTTTTCTGCCTTATTACTTTGTCCCTTAAGGATCTTTTTATTATTTTACACACATGATGCTGCACTACCCTTCACTGTTTAACACGAACCTCGACTCTTGCCTTAGGAGAAGCAGGTCCAGTTTCACAGATCAAGGTTTCCTTTTCCTTTTGACGCGAACCTCAACACGTCTTTGGTGAAGTAGGCCCGGTTACTTAGATTCGGGGCATTTTTCATGGTGCCTTCTTATCAATTTTTTTCTTTTCAATTGTACTTTTTCACTAATTTTGATAGATAACTTGGCAGAAAACTTTATAAAAAATCTCTTTTTTACAAAGTGCACAATATCAGACAACATACCCAAGATAGTAGAAGGCTTGTCCTACTTATTTCATTAGGGTGCAACGTGAATATTTTTTTTTCTAAAGTGCACATGAACTTTAAAAAGATTCTTATATCATTTTTCTATGGCTAGATTAAATAAATTTTCCATCATCCTTATCTAGTCATTTCTATTCCAGAATTACTTTCAATGGAAGCATGCATCATGAAACTCTAAATGAGTTTTTATTTTTTTATTTTTTTTTCATTTAAAAAAATGAGGTTGTATATGAATGTAAAATGTGTAACATGATTTTCATCCCCCCAACTTAAATGACATTAGCCTCAATGGTATGAACAATATAGAATAATGAACAATGTAGACATAAAATTTGTGAAAAAGAACGGGACAACCTGATAGAGGTGAACTTCGACGGGCTCGACTTTTGAATAAAAGGTGGTATTTGGTCGTTAAAGGTGAGACATAGGTGCAAGCAATCTACTCTCGCCCCCCAACTTATCCTTTATTCACACCTGTAAAATAAAAACATAAGAAAAATTTGGGTTGCCTCCCAAGAAGTCACTTATTAGCACATGAAAATCACGAAAATTTTGGGTTGCCTCCCAAGAAGCGCTAAATTTAACATCTTCAGCCAGACGTAATGTAACTCACTAACCAACGGCTGGCATGCAGAATGAGCCACCATGTGATCTTGTCCTCTGATAAATTCCAGTCCTTATGCCATTGGAAGACAAGAGTAAGCATGTATGTACTGGGGCTAGAAATTTGTAGGACTCGCACATTATTGATTTTAATTTTAACCATGTGTGTGAGTCAGTTTTCATCCTTGGGGATCATGAAAGGATCAATGGCTAATAATCTTTCAAGATCGAGGTGGAACCTTTGCACAACATCAACCCATTGGTCCCATTGTCCTGTATCATCCCTCCTAACTACCCCTTTAGTGAATACTTCCTCCACGGTAACTTGGTCAGGCACTGGTGGTTTATGAATAAGATTGTCATTATTAGCCATATTCCCTACAGTAATAGCCTCATGAGCATTAAGGGCACTAATCAGCTTGTCTGCATGATGGGAAGTCAAATTAAAGGTGCTCCTCATAAAGAACTCGTTCACAGCTGGCCTAAAACTTTTCAGGTAGCCTACATAGTGCCTCAGGTCATCTTTGTCCTCCTCAATGTCCACTTTGGCTTTCACCATGGCGGCATGGCATCTCCATGCCTTCCCGATCATTTGAAGTCACCGTCGATCCACGTCGGTTCCTAGGAGGCACTTTGTAATCAATGCTCCCTTTGACGCCGCCCATGGGATCCGCCTGGGCAACCCCACCTGGCGATGACAATGGTGCCCCTGTTACAACACTAAGTCCTCGGCCCCCACAAGCCACAACTCATGCTCTGGCGGTCCACGCACTCTAAATTCTTCATGTCGATACATCATCGGCACAAACACGAACTCATCCTCAGGTAGGAAGTTCAGGTAGTCACGCCAGTCATCTCTGATCTTCAGTAGTGCTATCTTGCATATCACCTGATCCTCAGGACCAAAGAGAGCCCTCGCTGGGTAGATGGCGCTCTTCTCGAAGATCCGAGAAGTAGTAGTCGCCTCGCTGTCAAAGTCAAAACTTAAGTGGACCTCCATCCACGACTGCAGAAGATAGAGACTCCCCATGGCACTGCCACCTAGGCTCATCTGAGTGATCCCATAGTACATATGAGCTAGCACCGCCCAAGAAAGAGAATGCCCTGTCCATAGGAGAGTCAGGGGCCCCACATACTCTCGCCTCAGCACGTCGCCTGACGTAGGGAAGAGCCATGCCCCACCCAAGCATAATGTCACATCTCGCATCAGTCGATCCACTTTCACTGCCTTGTCTTTCACATGGCCTAAGAGCTAACCTGCTAGGCGATCAACTAGGATCCCTCGCTGGTCAGTCATCCGGCGAACTTCACGCTTATCTCTCACAATTTCTGCCAAGATCTCATCCCAGAGAGGAAGGTAAATCAATTCACCCACCTCCAAATCCCTCCACTGGAAGATAAAATCTAGCTCTTCTACCAACACTGAGGCCTCGAACTCAGGGAAGACAAAAGTATGGGTATCTGGATGCCACAACTCGATCAGTGCTGCTAACAATTCCCAGTTCCACCTCATGCTGTTGAAGCACTTTGCCATGATCACCAATCGGATCAGATGCCATTGGTGCATGAATACCCTCATCGCAGGCATCATTGCTGCTATCAGATCATGGAGCCATCCATAGCGGTAGGCGTGTCTTGCCCCAAGAAAAACAGGCACATGCTGCACCATTTAGAAGAGAGAAGAGAGAAGAGAAAATAAAATCAATCAATAAATAGGCAAAATCCTGCCAAATACAAAAAAACAAAATAAAACAAAAAAAATTGCATTTATGCCACACAAACCATACTTTGCCCTGCTTCACAAGGTTGCTTAGGTGACCAGGCACTTCAGAAAGAATGCCTAGTTCATGGCCTCCCGACGGGGTGGAAGAAGACGCCATGCCTAATCTCCTTCTCCAATTGCTCCTCTAGCTTCAATTCCTTGTTTAACAATGAAGTAAGAATACCCCAGCAAGCCCCTTTTGTAGGCCAAGAGTCCCACCTAGCTCAGACTCCCACGGTTTGGGATAAGAGCAAGGGATGGCGGCCAGGACGATGGCTGCCCAGCCCTGATCTAGGCGACCACAAGTCTAGCCGCCCAGGTCCTGGGTGGCCAGCGCCCTGGCGGCCCTCATTCCCCCTTCCTTGTGAGATATGCATCCTTGATATGTATGGTAAAGGTTCATTAAATGAAATATGCTTATTGTTCCATTGTTGTTATCATTGATGAACTTTGCTAATGTGTGCTAATGCAGCTTAAAGTCTTCTGTCATTCCTATTTTTTCCCTGTTTGAACTTCGTTTGCCATATTATTTTCATCATTCTTTGCACCATGCTTGCTCAGTTTGCATAGTTTTTCTCATGAACCGCATTTTTTGCATCTCGTTCATCTTTGTTAATTGTGGCATATTAAATCAATCACTACATGTTAGTCTCATCACAATATACACATCTATTATTTCTACCATTTCACATGGGTTAAAAATCTTTCCCCAGTGAGTTTGCCCTCAATCTTTCATGCTACTTTATGCACTTGGGCAGATTTCTACACTGCATTTTCTAATGGGTTTGCCTCTTGTGTTGTTTTTCTTTCGCAAGGAAGACATGGAAAGTGTGGCCCTTACCTTCTATCCAGCTGGAAGGCGAGGAGAGGTAATCCACATAGTCCCCACATCCCCAACTTGAGTGTGGTCATCTTCTTTGTCCAAGGTACATAACGCACACATAGTCTTCTTTCATATCCTTCGGTGTTGTCATTCCTTGGTGGCGATCACGGTATTCTTCTACATCTCTTATCATCTTTTAATGCTTATATGATCATGCTTTCATAGGGATATATGTTTACGTTATTCACTTGATTGGGGCACATCATGCTTTCATATATGCATACATGCTTATTCATGTGATTTGTGGAGTCACGTTCCATATATCTACACCCACAGCTTTTTTGGCGATCACAATGGGACCTCTAGTGCCCATCACTTTGTCCATACATTTCTACGATTTTGGTGTGTATATCCATGTTTAGATAGCATGTCATGATCATATCGTTTATCTTGTTTGCATCCATCTTGTTATGTTAGCATATGTTCATTATTACCTTGATTTGCTAGATTTAGGCTAGAATTTGCATGCACTCTGGTGCACATAGGGCCATGCATTCTCATATTGTAGTTACATTCCTACCTTGGTAAGTGATCCTCTTGCCTCCATATTCCTTGGAGTCGACTAGGTGATCTTATCCGGGACCTCCGTAAGTCCCCGCGAGCCGTGGATTCCCACACGGACGCCAGGCCAGTTGTACCTTTCCACCTGTTAGGCTTGCATTTTGCATACGTTGTGAGGGAATTAACCTTAGTCAACCCAAAGTTTGGACCTTATTCCCTATAGGATATCTATCTTGAGGGAATTAATCTTAAATTCAAATCGTTAAAAGGCCCTCCAAAACTTTGACAATAAAATATTTCCCATCATATCAACTTGTTTGATCTTGGTTGAACCCTCTCACACTCATATTGTTTGTTTGGGCTTGTCCAGGCCCATTTCTGGTGTTCTGTGTTGCATCACCCACCATCCATATAGGTTTTATTGTTAGGCCCATTTAGGCTAGTCCATTCTATGTGTCTGTCATTTAGTCTCCTTGTCCAAGGCTTCTTTTCCTTTTGTCCTTTACATTATTGGGTCAACCCCCCTCTTTGATCCTCAAGCCTTTACTTCCCTCGTTGTATTTTCCTAATTTTTCCTGTATAAAGTCTCCATTTGCCCTCATGGAGCGCCATTTTTTCCTACATATTACCCTTCTTCTTCCCCATCTTCCTATTCCCACATGAATTTCTCTTTCCACGTGGGCCTATCTTCTCGTGGCCCTTCCGACCTGCAAGTGAATCTCGTGGCCCACTTATCATCTGTCGCTTGCCAAATGGACCCGATCCAGGCTCGAAAACTCGCTGCTAATCACCTTAATGGGCCTCATTCTCATGACGGGCCTCATTCATCTAATGGGCCTTATTCCTTTAATGGGTTTCATTCTCCCAATGGGCCTCATCCTTCTAACGGGTCTCCATCTTCTACTCTTAACGGGCCCCCTTCCTTTAACGGGCCTTCTTATTCTCTTAATTGGCCTACTTCTCTTAATGGGCCTGCTCCTTCTACCCATGTTGCTGCTGGCCCAATGGGTCCTTATTCTGATGTTCATGCTTCATCTAGGCCCATGCATCCTTCTACTCTTGGAGTGAGCTTTCCTTCTTCTTCTTAGTCTGGATCTGCTTATCTGGCCCAGTACCATAATCCTGGTCTAAATTCTCACTCTCTTACTTAGGCTGGCTTGCATCCTTCTCGGTCTCTTCCCATCGAGAAGATGATTGCTCAAACCCAACACCAACTTGATAAACTTCAACGTCAAATTGATCCCAAAACTTCTTTGAGTGTCCCATTTGCATTCCAAGATCTTCAACTTCCACCGCGTTCACAAATTCCTACATATCGCCGCTACAGTGGAGTCGGTGATCCCTATGTGCACTTAAAGGAGTTCATTTATGAGTCAGCCCAATTGCAACATGACCAATGCTTGATGGCCTATCTGTTTGGTCTGTCTTTAGAAGGCCCATCTCGGGATTGGTTCTTTACATTGCCACAAGATCAAGTGGTGAATTTCCAAGCCATCCAAGAGAAGTTTATTCAGCAGTATCAAGTCCAGGTTGGGCCCAAGTATTCTATGGTTGATTTGGCCCTTGAGAAGAAGAAGCAAAACGAGGAGTTCTCTACCTTTGCCGACCGCTAGCCTCACTTGGCCTCTCAAGTCCCGAGACATATTCCAGAGGGAGAGAAAATCAAGATGCTCATTTCTAATGCAACACCCGAGTGCTTTATCTTAGCCTTGAATGATGTCACCTCATGGCAACAACTTTATAGCTGAGCCCGCTTCATCTGCCAACAACTCTAAGGTTCCCTTGACCCCGAGTCTCCTTCCTCTTCTACGCCCACATACGCCTCCTATCCATCGTCTCCCATGAGTCAACCCTCCATGAGTCAGCCCTCCACTACATACCCTTGCTTGAGTCAGCCTTTCGCTTCCACGCACCCATATACCTCCACATATCAACCCCCCATCAGTCAACCTACCGCCATCCACAGTCAGTCCTCTGCCGTTTCGCATCCGTATGCATCTCTACTTCCACCCAAGGGAACATCACACCGCGAGAAGCTGCATGCCGTCTACATATCTCCTCAATGTCCCACTCCGCATACGCCTTCACCAAATCCTTCCCTTAGCCATGCACCATTGCCTACGCAACCTCCGCTTCCATCATCGCCCCATATCCCTCGGCATCCACCTTGCCCAAAGTGGGCTCCTCATCCTCCGTTGTCGGAGTGTTTCATTGTCATTTTCAAGGCTTTGATGGCCACTCACGCATTGCAGCTCCCTCCAGTTGTGCCTTGCCGACCCGCGATCGAGAATATGTTTCAATATTGTGAATTTCACCGCCAGTAGGGGCATTTGGTTGAGGTTTGCCCTAAGTTTCAGGAGCTTGTTTATGGTTTGGAAGATAAGAAGATGATTGATTGGGCTGCCATGCATGAAGTTACTTTAGATCTTTACAGCAAGTGACAGCAGCAGCAAGCACCGCCCAGGTAGTCGTCTCCATCACTTCAAGACCAGGGGCACCCCTGTAGTTCTTTGATTAGTGTAGTGCCCGCACCATCACCTGTTCCATTGCCTACCCCGTCTTCATCTCCACCTACCCCATCATTACCTTCACCTATTCCTACTCCATCCCCAACACCTTTACAAACCCAAGCCTCTGCTTAGGCTAGTGCTACCTCTCCTTCCTCCTTCATTTCCACCACCGCTTCCACTACCAATACTACTCGACGTGTCGTGTCAATACGTCGATAGTGGGCGTCACAACCCGCTTCTTCGCCCTCTCCATCTCCACCAACTCCACTACCTCCATTGACCACATCACCATCACTTCCATCATCTCTACTGCCTCTGCCATCCCCTTTGCCATCTGTGCCCAAACCTGAGCAAGCTTCACCACTATCTCTACCTACGCCTCCACTTACATACAAACTTTTCACCTCCACTTTGCCTCCTCCACCTTTGCTTTTGCCCCCACCCACACTTAAGCCAATCACTGCCACCCTTCCTTTCTCGCTTGAAGCCTCCACGCCTTTCAAACCTATTACCTCCACTTCCCCATCCACTTCCACCCCACGGAGTGGGTGTGCACTACCTACGGCACCCCTTGGCACTGGTCCCCATGGAGATGACAAGCCAAGTCAAGACAGTTCAGTGCCAGTCATGTGTTTCAAGATTCAAGACTTCATTTGCCGCATGCTGGTCTGAGTCCTAGTCCCTGGCTATTTTGGGGATGATGAGCCTACACTTTCAAAGATGGTTGCTAAGAGGAGCTCCTTCGCACTAGTGCCAATTTCTTCTCGAGCGAGACCGGTGGCAATCTCTTTGCTCACCGGAGGATTCACTATTGATATTGTTATCACATCCTGCTTGATTGTTGTTCAGTTCACTGGCCAAGAGGGGCATGATCTGGTATACAAGTTCGATCTCGGAGTAGCAACCTTCCATCATTTGCAATAGAGAAATCCGATCGTTGTTCAATATCATCATTGATTTCCATCAATGTAGGATCATTTTCTTGTAACTTGACTAGGTCTTCTATTAATGTAGGTTGTGACCAAATATTGGCAATAAAATATTCTTCTTTCTCCTCACAAATATCTAGATTTAACTGGACAAATTTAGTAATGAGATTAGTCATACCTTTCATAAGACTTGATAACATTCCCATTGGTTTCATACTGAGCACGTCGGCTACAACATTTGCCTTGCCCAGATGATATTGGATGGAGAAATCGAAGTCCTTAAGATACTCCAGCCATCTCCTTTGTCTCATGTTTAGCTCTTTTTGAGAAAAAATATATTTCAGACTTTTATGGTCCGAATATACCGTGAATTTTCCGCATAAAGATAGTGACGTCAGATTTTTAAGGCAAATATAACGGCGGCTAGTTCCAGATCATGAACTGGATAATTTTTCTTGTGCCGCTTCAGTTGTCTTAAGGCATAGCAAATCACCTTGCCATTTTGCATAAGAACACACCTATTTTGGGGCCTTTTCTTACCGTCACGGGACTGGTAAGACCCCGTGATACTGAACCTCTCTTTTCTCTTCCCTCGCCAATCCGTCTTCCGGTTAGACTCCTCCCCTTTGCCCTTGAGTTTCTCGACCTTCTCCAAGGTCCTTTCATATAAATGCACTTGTTGGACCATCTCCGCATAGGTCTGAATATTTTGTGAGCCAAGTTGCTAAATAAAGACGAGCCTGAACCCATCTAGAAAATGGTTAGCCTTTAGAATATCAGTGCTCACTAGAAGCTCGGCATAAGGGGCCAAGCGGGAAAATTGTAGTTCATACTCTGCCACCGACATCATGCCTTGGCGTAAGGAAGTAAATTCCATAGCCTTCTGCTCCTTAACGTGCTCTGAGAAGTATTTTGCATAAAAAGGTACATGGAACTCCTCCCAGGTGGTTTGACCCTCTTGAAGATTTGACGGGGTGGCCTTCCACCAAGAGCACACATCCTTATTCAATTGGAATGTAGTAAGATGGACCTTCTCTTGGTCAGGACACTACATAACGTTGAAAATCCTCTCCATCTCGTCTATCCAATTCTCTGCTTCGTTCGGATTAGAAGAGCCAAAAAAGCGTGGAGGATTTAAACTCTGAAAATTACGGTGTAAATCGCGTGCACCAGCCCTCGCGCCAGCTTGGGCCATAGTCTGCAGAGCCTGTATAAGGCCAGCAACCATTTGTTGCACTGCATCCCAGTCGACACGGTGAGCCATTATAAGGCTAAGGTATCTGAGAAAAAGAAGTCACTTGTTAATTCTCATGGAATTGAGGGGAGTTAACCTAGAGATATTTCCTAATTACTATCTTATCCTGGGCTCTACCCCATCTCACATGGGTTAGGAAATTCCTTTCCTTAGTTCATAGGTGTGGGTCCTTAATCCTTTGACTTAGTCTATGGCATGACATTTTTTTCTTTGGACTTACTTATGCCTAGGCTCTAATACCAACGTAACTATCACGTCCCGAGCCATATGTGTACAACGAAAGTAACTTGGGGAACATGAGTAGTCGGTAATATACCTCAAGCTAGAAAGATAATCAGAGCGCAATAACATCCACGTAAGAGGAATGCACAAGGATATAGACTAAAAATCTAACTTTATTGATATAATCATCAAAGTACATGAGTAATTGACCTTCCTTTGACAAAATGACAACTAGACTCAAGAAAGATATTATAGAGGCTGGAAAATGGTTCCTACGTCACGTACCACCTTCTCTATTTATTGGTTGGGGAAGTCGTCTCGCGTCCGTGGAAGCCTGCAAATCACCAGGAAGTCAAAGAGGCGTCAGAAGGAGTCCCGGATGTTACCCCAGGAGACAACCCTCCGATGCTTAAGTCAGTGACGGAGTAACAGAGTTCAGAGAGGAGCAAGAGAGGGGGAGAGAGAGAGAGAATGCCGTATGAAGTCAGAGAGCCGATGGAGATCTCCTGAATGAGTGCTCGCCAGTCCCAGGGTTCACCCTAAGAGTGCCCGTTGGGTGGTAAGGTCGCAGTAGGGGAACTCCTTTCAGAGTGTGGGCGGGCGCTCTCTCTTCACCTTGCACTTCGGGGCTAGTCACTCTATTCTCTAAGTAGCGTAATAGTGGAATCAACCACCGTGCCCTTCTCTTCTGTTGATCTCCCTTTTATATGAGGTTGTCTTGGAGCGAGGGGCCTCATCCCTTGATAGGGAAGGGCAGTCGTAGTGGAGTAACGTTTCTCCGCTATTCCAACGAGAATTTTCCATTGGAGGACGATTATCCCGGCGTCAGCCGGTCCCAGGGCGAGTCTTATGGTGCTCATGGGCCGTGCTCGCCCATTATGGGGTCAAGGCCAACGTCGTGGGGCAACGGTCGGTCGGCGGAGAGTCTTCCGGTGATAACTGCACTTGGGCCGTGGCCATTACGCGTTGTAGAATCTGATGTCCTTCCCGGCTGGGCCCCTTCTTGTTGGGCCGTGCGCATGTGCCCGTCCCTTGGGAGGGCTTATTACGCTCGATTCTCAGTGGGCCTGTCATTATTGGGCCGAATCTGGGCCAAACCAAATTTACCCTCCTCACTTCCCCCCTACTCTTAGTCACCGAGCACTCCGTAGGGGCTGAGAGTCGATCAAGAGAGGGTCTCTTTGGGGTGCAAGACCAGACGTTGGACTCCTCGCATCGTGGGTGTTCGAGGCTTCAAGACTGGCTTGGCGCGCAAGGCACTTTTGGCGGTGACAGCGGCCATGCGGGTAATGATGACCCAAGTCTTGTCTGATTCTGGGAGCGTGGGTTCCGAACGGTCGCCTAGCACTGTGACAGCCGTCCTTTCTCCTGCCTCACGAAGAGTGACTCCGGCCTATCGTGGGTGGTTATAAAGGTGGCTGCGTGGTCTACCCGCAGTCCCCATGCACGTCTCGCCGGTTGCAGTCCTCGTCGTAGGCGTCTTCCTCCCCTGGCCCGGTGAGGATTCTTCTTTCTCTCTTGTCTCCCATCTTCCGTAGTCATGCCTCCACATAGGGGAGTCTCTCGAGTCGATTCTTCTTCTTCTGAAGAAGTGCCTCGTGACCGAGGTGGTATGCTGAGCACTTCGGGTGTCGACCCTAGTCGTCCCAGTTCTCCGCCGATGATGTCCTACATGGTGATCCATGGCTTGCGGAGAGCTTTCCAGATTCCCCCCGAATACGACATCATTTTTCCATCGGTGGGAGATGAGATCATGAGTTATTCTTCTGGCGGGATTATGATCCCAGTGGCCTCCTTCCAGGTGGGCTTCCGCATTCCAATCCATCCTTTCATCGCGTTTGTCCTCTATTACTATGGACGGCATCCCGGGGAGATAATGTAACGACCCAAGATCCAGATACCGGAAAGACCCAATACCATTTGAATCCTGGCCCGCCGCCCACGAGCTGGAGGGCTCGGAAAGGCTAAAAGGATAGGTGTGGTGTACACAGAAATAGAAAATAAAGCAGGACAATCCAACAATTAACAGGTACTTTACAGCTTTCTCCACGCATGGGTATGGCGAACGTACTTTGCACGAACCTTGCACCGTAGCATTGAGGATTTGCATGAAGTGGGACGGGGGAAGCCGTCGGGCCTCCGGAGTGGGGAGAGGGCGCGGCCCCCGGGGGAGTTCACCCTCCCTTGGGGGCACAGTTGCGCCCTGGGGTGAATGGGCCCCAGGTAGGTCGTAACCCCGGGGGATGGCCCTCGGGGGTCTTCTTTCATCATCTGGGAGTGTCCTTTGAGGGACAATAGGCTCCGGGATGCCGGGATGGGCCCATGGGGGCCGCAGTGCTTCGAGTCATAATAGCCGCTCACAAGGTGTTTGGGTAAATACCTGACACACCCCGGGTTGTTGAACGGCTTGACTAGTTGGCTGAGGGGCCCTAAGGTGGGCCTTGGGCTGAGGATGGGAGCTCGGGGGAGCTAAGGAGGGGCACTTTAGGCACATAGGCTGTGCCTCAAGCTACGTATTACGTTGCACGATGGGTTGGCGGGATAGCCTCGGGTTGGCCCGAGAGCTAAAGATAGGTGTCTCATCGCCACGTGTCTGAGGGTCGGGGGTGGCCCTGGATTGCTGGGGGGTCATTGTAGGACCCAATTAGTGTGCTGGAACTATGGGTTGGCCCATGGTTTGATGTAGGGGGGCTGGAATATACGCGTCCACAAGGTGCTCGGGAAAATGCCGAACACACGTCTGTGAGCCGTATACGCGTGCTGCAGGCCTCCAAAGCCTGTGGTCGTCCTAATTGGGTCTCCCTTTGACCTTAAAGGGTTGGTAGAAGGCATCTCAGGGTTAGCTCCTTGCCTTCTCACTGGGTGCCACGTGGCGTGGCTTGGAGTCGGGGCTCCCCCGAGTTGGCCCAATTGGCCATGTGAAGTGCGGGCAAACCCCGTAGCTGAGTGATCGGGATTGGTCCCGACTAGTTGCTTGTGTAGCCGCATATCACGGCAAGTTGATCAAGACCCATGGCGGGACCCACAAAGTTGTAGAAAGGGCTAGGTAACCCATTCCTTAAAGGCATTTGGGGGAAATTCCTGAACCCTTATTCCTTGACATTTTACTGGGAAATTGTGTGGGTACAACAAGCGGCTCATGATCGCCAACCCTAATCCCTTCCAAAGGGAAGCTATGAAACCCTCCAAACCCTATGCTGGGTAATTAGACTCGCAGTCCACAGGTCATACGCATGGCCCACATGTAAATTGCTTTCCAAAAAACCTCACGACATGCGAGAATAGCCCTCCGCACTCACGCTGACCCGCGGTGGCTCGATCAAGCGTAAATGTGAAGGCCCGGAACACAAAGGGTCACCCATAGCCTTAAAACCCACGGGCTTGCTAATCAAGGTAATATGATATCTCCGGACACCCAAAAATATGGTCACAGTCCCCACTGGGTGTCTGGGACAACCTCGGGGCCATAGGTCGACCATTGGGTTACAACTGGGTCGGCTGGGGGCTGAAATGAGCAAGTCTAGTGCAGTTCGATTGACCAACCCAGTTGGGTCGATCGACAAAAGCACCTTGTGTCGGTCAGTCGACCGGAGTAGTTTGGTCGGTCAATCGGCACAGTAGGCTGTGTCGACCTCGCCCGCGTCGATCGAAAGACTGACACTCAGCGGTCAGTCGACCGAAATCAATAGAATGCCCCTGTTTATAGTGGGCCATTTGGTCCACCAACGCCAAGCGTTTGGTCGACCGAAAATGGAGGCGACCCCGTCTGAACCCACTCCTGGGGCTCAGTTTCCATGCCCACTCGACCCCAATGGCGGAAGGCCATAACGCCAAGGTAGAATATTTACCAGCTTAGGCGGAAAGCCATGACGTCAGACAAGGATATTTAACGACTTAAAAATAAAGCCATGATGCCGTACCACTTGGCTTAGGCAGAAGGTCATGACACCAATGTAGAATATTTATCAACTTAGGTGAATAGCTATGATGCCAGACAAAGATATTTAACAGCTTAAACATAATATCATGATTCTGTACAACTTGACTTAGGCAGAAGGCCATGACACCAAGGTAGAATATTTACCGGCTTAGGCGGAAGCCATGACGCCGGACAAGTTGGCTTAGGCAGAAGACCATAATGTCAAGGCAGAATATTTACTGGCTTAGGTGAAAAGCCATGACACCGGATGAAAATATTTAACAGCTTAGACATAAAGTCATGACATCGTAGAACTTGACTTAGGCGGAATGCCATGATGCCAAGGTAAAATATTTACAAGCTTAGGCGAAAAACCATGACGCCAGATGAAAATATTTAACGGCTTAGATATAAAGTCATGACGCCGTACAAGAATATGTAATGGCTTAGACGTAAAGTCATGATGCCATCGATAGAAGGGGTCTTTTTGTTCTCTAGATGGACGAGAGGTCCAAGATCAAGGTAAAAGGGTCTTTTTATTCTCTGGTCAGAGGGAAGGTCTGAGCCCAAAGGTAAAAAGGGTCTTTTTATTCTCTGGTCAGACAGAAGGTCTAGACCAAGGGTAAAATATGGACGTCGACCTGATGGAATGCTGAAGTCAACAAACCCTGCTTAGACGGTATGTCCACGACAGGGGCAAAAATAGATCACTATTGTCGACTTGACATCATGTCGAAGCATACTAACCTGGGAGAGACATAGGGTCTGGGCCAGGGTAGGATATAGGATATGTGTTGACTCGATGTCGTGTCGAAGTCAACGAACTTGACAAAGGCGTGAGGCCTAAGCCAAGGGTATAATGTAGGATAGGTGTTGGCTCAACGTCCTGTCGAAGCCAACAAACTTGGCAGAGGCATGAGGCCTAAGCCAATGGAGGAATTAGGACATAAATATTGACCCGACGTCGTGTCGGAGCCAACGAACTTGGCAGAGACGTGGGGCCTGAGCCAAGGACATAATATAGGATATAAATGTTGACCCGACGTTGTGTCATAGTCAACGAACTTGGCAGAGGCATGAGGTCTGAGCCAAGGGCATAATATAGAGTAGGTGTTGACTCGACATCCTATCGAAGCCAACGAACTTGGCAGAGACATAAGGCCCAAGCCCAGTGAAGCACAGAAGATAGGTGTTGACCTGACAGAATATCGAAGGCAATGGACCTTACCCCGATAGAAGGTCTGGGGCAAGGGTTGACTAGAATGCAGACGTGTGAGAGGCCTAGACCTAGGGCTAGATATCAATGTCAACCCGGTAAAATGTCAGAGTCAACCAACCTCGCTTAGACGGAAGGTCTGAAATAAGGGTAGAATATGTAGATGAAGATGTCAACCCGACGTCATATCGACGTTGACCAACTTGGCGAAGACGCGAGGTCTAAGCCAGGATATAATATGGACGTTGACCCGTGGAGATGTCGAGATCAACAAATCTTGCTCAAACAGAATGTCTAAGACAAAGTGAATGGATCTTTTTTGTTATTTGTTTATTTGTTTGGACTGGTTGGGTTTATTGAATTTGTTATGTTTATTGAGTTTATTAGATTTATAGGATTTATTAGTTTTATTGAGTTTGTTAAGTTTATTAGATTTATTAGTTGAGTTTGTTGGGGTTTATTAACTCTCCTTTGAGAGCATCATCATTCATGATCCGGATTCAAAGAATCAATTTGTCTGGTACAACTTTTACCCTTTATTGGAGTTTATCAATTGCCTCCACAATTTCCATTGAGTGCATGTTAGATGGCCTCCTTAGATCGACCTCAAATGTCTTCTATGCATTCCAAATGAGCCTCTTTGAGGTTCACAGGAAGGGGCCATGTAGCATCACCTGTGGTGGCAATTTCTGTTGCAAGTTGGTATCAATCAGCCTCTAGTTTCTAAACTTCAACATCAAATACATTCTTGCATTCTCATATGGTCTTTAAATCTTCAACATGCTCAGATAACATGTAACTTGGATTCCAACATTCATCATCAGTTTCATATCTAAAGACATTACCAAACTCATTTTTTTTAAACTCGAGGTATACAACTTCTGTCCCTCAATCCAAACTGTATCCATGCCGTCTTCTTCATAAAGGGGGGTATCCCTCAATTCACTTTCCTTGGATAACTGAATTCTAAAGATTCAGATTTCTGCACCAAATCAAGCTGTGGCAATATCTTGAACGACAGATTCCCAGCAGTTTTTGACCCTAATATGGGCATGCATGTGTAGAACAATAGGGAAGCATGCTCAATGTGATAATATTGTTCAAGTGGCCAATGGCCCATTCTTTCATTTGAAACCCTGGAATTTCTAATTATGCAGTGTGTATAGTTTTGGATCTCTTGCACATAAGTGAGAGCCACTTGTTCTTTGTTTTGGGAGGGGTTTTATGGAGGTTAGCAGGATTGTGTGGCTATTGTTGTTACTGAGGATATGTGGATGTTCTGTACAGTGGTCTAGATTTTGCAACATGATCAAAGGAAAACTAACGTTGTGACCACCATCACTTGCCTTCTTACATATCTTCAGCATCTAATATTTGCTGACCAAGCAACTCTGAGAAGTCTGCTTCTTGTGACCAGTCTGCAGTCAACAAACTTTCTTTGGAGAATGATTGCCTATCACCAATAACTCCAGTATTCCTTGGTCCAACGGGTCACTGCTATGAAAGGCAACATGTTGAATTCTTAAAATATTCTTTATCTCTTCTGTGAATATGCACTTTGATCTGAATTGTGGCCGGACCTTCCCCCAAAACTCGCAGGTTGTTATCATGCTAAGACCAGGTGGTGCTTTGGCTAAGCATGGGATTTTGGATGGTTTGCTCAAAGGATACATGCGATCAAGTTTGCTGTGAAAATCATGGAAAAGGTATAGATGCAAAGATAACTCAACAGAAGGATCCGCGCAACAAAAAGCTTGGATCTTGTACAAGGATAGGATTGACAAGCAGTCCACATGCAAGGCTCTGAATTTTGATTTTTGGGCATCAAGGATAGTTGGAGCTACAGGTATTTCTATTAAGCCCAACTCATTTGTGTGAGATGCAAGAGGCTCAGCACACTATGATATCTTTTCACTAGATGAAGGTCTTGAAGATCCATTACCGCAAATTTCTTGGCTCACAGGAATACCTGCTCTTTTCAGTGCATTCGCTATTGTTGGCTACCTAAGCTTTTCATAAGCATCTGACTTTTCTGAGACAATCAATTTCTTTCTATGTTTTCTCTTATTGTCTAGTGAAGCACTCTCCAACATAGTTTGGCACTGAGTCTTATCCCCATTGTGCCAGAAATGGTTAAGTTTACCTACTGAAGGAGATCCAGAAAATTCTATTTGGAAATGGAGCTCGGGAAGAGACCGAGGATGCAATTTGAGGAAGGCATTCAGTACACCATTCTTAGGAAGGAGTGAAGCAAATTACATTTATACTCTCATTATGGCATAAATGCCCTCATTCCTTCAAGGGTGTTTGCCGTTTTGATTGCAAATACACCTTCAATATCACAACAGATATTGTGAAGGTTGATGACTTCTTTGGCAGTTAAACAAAGATGTTTGAACTTTATGCCGATGTAAATTAACATTGATTCTGATCCGTGAGAAAAAGTCCAGCACGCGAACACTAATTGTCTGATAAACCTAATTTGTGAGATTAACATTGCACATGTCATGTAAATGGCCGAGCAAATGTGCGTAAATGTTTAACCAATGGGAATCAAATAATTAATTTTCCTAATATTCCATGCATTCACATTTAATTTATTTTTTATGTTAATTTCTGCGTGTAAACAGATAGGCACGTCCGGTGAGACCTTTCTTGCATTTCTTTGTTTTTGTCAAAGAAGATCCACGTATTTACTAAGGTAGTGATGCCCTTTTCCTTCTAACAAGAGAGGAAGAGGAGGGCACTTGTGTTGCAGTAAGCGACCAACGACAGTAAACAACAACAAACGGGACGATGGCAATGGTCACCAATGGTTCCCAAGTCATGGCCAACTGCGCTAGGTTCAGTGTCTGGCAACCCTATTGGTGTCTGGCGGCTTCCCAACAGTTGTCGGCACGCCATACTTTTTGGGCATTGTTATGGTGGCCGAGGAGAAGCCGACCACGCCAACTCTTGCTGAGGGCACCGCGCCCCAGACTGCTACTACTGACCGGGTGTTCTCAGTCAGCCATATTAGCATCCACTCTGTTCCTACTCATGGGGGCGCCACCACAGCCATAAGGGTAAGAAGCCTGCAACGGCCGTCTCTCATTCCGGCAAAACTGTCATTGTCGGGAACCTCCGCATTCGGCTCGATGGAGGCGAGACAATCCTGCCACGGGATAAGCATGCCCCAACTATTCTCCTTGAACTTCTCCGACAAACTTGAAAGGATAAGGCGAGCTGAAGAAGTCTAGTGTATCGGTAGTAAACCGGGGCAAATGTGTCGACTTGAATCAACAGTTACCAAAGTTAATCCAGGGAGCAACCTGGTGGAGGAGCGTCAGCTCCGCATAAAGAAAATCTGGGTCACTAAGGAAGAGGCTCATTCTATCAAGCGGGCTAGAGCAAGAATGCCCGTTCGTATGTCAGACTTGCACCAAGCTCGAAGTTCGGTAGTTCGGCAACAAGCCGAGATTCCAGTGGCTCTAGAGGTCAAGGTGTCACGTCATCGTGGGCAAAAGCGAAAAGGGGTTTACAAAAAGCCCGATTCTCATTACCCTTGGGGTCGACTCAAGAAGAAGTCAGTCATCTAGTTGAGGCATCTGTACCCCGAGTCTCAATCTTTGACAGGCTGGGGGCACCTGTCCATCCAGGAGTACAACCGCCAAGGAAGAAGAGGGTGGTACAAGTAACTAATGATACTGTCAATGTATTCACTTGTTATGCCACCGGCAAGCAACCAAACCTAAACGAGACACTGTTGTCCCTGAAGAAGTCTCATTCCGTATCCGGGCTGTGGCACACCTGAATCGTACTACCGCTACTTCCTCAAGCCAGCAAGGTCAGGAGAATGTTGAAGGGGTGCTGGAAGAAACCCATAGTTTATGTGAAAATGAGAACCCAATGAACAATGACGAATTAGGAGATAATGTCCGGGATGTGACGCTGGAAGAACTATAGCGTGAAAATCAAGACTTGATGAGTATCCTACAAGACTTATTGCGGGAGAGAGAACTGCTACCACAACTTGCAGTGATGACACTAGCATGCTCATGCTAGAAAAGTTCATGCTATAAATCATGATGTTCATAGAAGAACAATTCAAAGCTTCTATTATGGGAAGTTAGGTCATACACTGCATGACTATCTTATCTTGAAAAAGGATGAACTGAGGACATGCAAAAAAGCCACTGCCTAGAGAAGGCCAAAATAGTTTTCAAACAAGAGGCCTTATTGTCATCACTATAGGAGGACAGGCCATACAGTCAAGGACTGTTGGCATTTGAATAGAAATCACAACATCCATGATAGAGTTAGAAGCTTTCCTACTCAACCACAGAAGTTTCATGTATGCCCTATGAATCAAACATGAATGCTTTTAATCATTGTCACTAATGTGGAAGATTAGGACATGTCATGGATGTTTGTTATCTTTTTAAATCTGGTAATCTTAATGCTACAAGGACCCAAGAGATCTTGGGTACCACTGAATAGAAATGAGAATCTTTATTTTGTAGGTGTGCCTTGAAGAAAAGAGGAAAAATCAAAATAAAGGGGGTTGAAAAATAGACAAGGCACCCTGGTTTGGCAAATCCCACTCCTGCATTTTATTCTCTCAATAGTTAAATTTCAGTAATTTTCCTCTACTATTTTCATAGTTTCTAATCGATGCTTCTGAATAAATTGTGAACTGATGTTGCATACTCATGGTTGAAATTGAAAATTTGCTACACATGCCTTCTTTAGCACTGCCATGTTTCACTTAAAATTGTTGAACATGTCAATCTGAACTGCTTTGATTGCTGCATTGTCATGCATGACCCTATGGTATATCAAATGATGATATGTGGAAGGTCAGGTTAGGCCTGTCTGAAAACTATCCTCATGCATGATGGTGGTCTTCGGACCTATGTTCTCTGCCAAGTACTATGGGTCAAACCTTCATATAGGATAGCTTAGATTTTCATGAGCATAGCTTAGTTACACCTTGCATTCTTCTTGCCATTGTTGGCATCTCTGTGCTCTGAGTAAGGGGGAGTTCAGTATGCTGCCAGAACTACTAAGGAAGTTTGTTCCTTGAGTAAGGGGGAGCTTGGAATATTGGTCATAGATGCTGAGGAAAGTGATACTATATTTAAGGGAGAGTCTGATATGTTAAGCTGTGAGGTCAAGTCCTATCTGTCCAAGAAAATTAGTGGTATTATGCTGGTATCAGTCACTACATTTCTGAACTTGATTGAGTCAGATAGCTTGACAGGTCAATGCACCGGGCCACTGCCTCGACGCAGCCGTGAAGGATTGTTCCATATCTATTACTGTTTGGCCGTGTGAGGTCGAGGCATTTTGTAATGTAGGTCAGAGCAGCACTACTGTAGGCTGCCTATCTAGTCTGATGCTATTCCTGTGCCTCGATGCAGTCATCCCTTCATAGTGTCTATCATTCCTCCGAACTCTATTTACCTTTTTAAGTTCCCTGTGTCACACACTCTCAAATATGTTCTCTCTTCGACACTCTTGTATACAATATGGAGAAGCTTTCAATTCCTTGAATTTGTCATAGTTACTGTTGAAAGGGAAATCACTAAGTCATTCTTCCTTCAAGAGGACCTTCTGACCAACCTACTATATTGTAGTGGTCTATTACTTATTCATTAAATCTAAAGCTCACCTACCCAGAACTGATCCTTCTTGTATATGTGATCGGTTAAAAATATTCTAAAAAATAATCTGCCTTAACTATTTCTGGAATCTTGAAAATGGTGAGTAAAGTGAACATATTTGGAAAGTGAATCTTCTGCTTACATTTTCCATGAACTCTTTTAAGAAAAA